>OZ010705.1:3175070-3775070 GCA_963932265.1 Thymelicus lineola | reverse complement strand
TAATATACAAAAGCACAAAAAATGTTCGTACGGATGTCCTTTATAGAGTCTGAAACCATCCAATCGATATGCCATATATTATTATGATATGATGATATATTATATGATATGATATGATATGATATATTATTTGAAAGGCAATAATCTGAAGGTGGCTTGAGACCATTAAAATAACGAATTAGGCAAATTCAGTCCATTGTTAAAGACGATTTTCCACTTTTCCCATACAACAATTTGAAGATAATAAGTGAAGATGGCGCATAATACAGACTGACACAAAAACACTGATCTATCCACTGAATTTAGTAGTGAAACACGCCGGGTATTTACTAGTCTAACATTAGAAGGGATTGTTCTCCCTATTAGATCTACTTTGACGACCCGTGTGGCGCAATGGTTACCATGCCGGATCGCCGCGCCAAGGGTCCTGGGTTCAATTCCCAGCGAGGCGAAAATTTGAATGATGAGTTTGAATTTCTGTTCTCGGTCTGAGTGTGAGTGTCCTTGTCTTGTGTGTTGTCCATAGCACCCATGACACAGGGAATCCTAGTGTGGGGCTATGAGTGTGAAGCGTTATTTGAAAAGCAATAATCTGAAGGTGGCTTGAGACCATTAAAATAACGCATTAGGCAAATTAAGTCCATTGATAAAGTCGATTTTCCACTTTTCCCATACAACAATTTGAAGATAATAAGTGAAGATGGCGCATAATACAGACTGACACAAAAAATACTGATCTATCCACTGAATTTAGTAGTGATACACGTCGGGTATTTACTAGTCTAACATTAGAAGGGATTGTTCTCCCTATTACATCTACTTTGACGACCCGTGTGGCGCAATGGTTACCATGCCGGATCGCCGCGCCAAGGGTCCTGGGTTCGATTCCCAGTGAGGCGGAAATTTGAATGATGAGTTTGAATTTCTGTTCTCGGTCTGGGTGTGAATGTCCTTGTCTTGTGTGTTCTCCATGGTACCCACGACACAGGGAATCCTAGTGTGGAGCTATGAGTGTGAAGCGTTATTTATTTATTTATTACATCTACTGCCCTAGAAACCGTGGCCAACCTAGGACGTCCAATGGAGGATTTACAATCAGATACGTATAATCTGGAGCAAGAGCCGATTGTTCACACAAAAGCTGGAAACAGTTGCCAATTTCGCATCACACGATTGTTTAGACCTATTCGCACTGTCAGACCTATTAATGGCGAATAGTACGGGAGGTGATGAGAATTTTCGATGCTGTCTTTTTACCTGCTGGTAATTACTGGAGACTTACTTTAGTAATTAACAAAATTACTAATGTTATAATATAAAGGTATAAAGGTAATATGGTATAAATAATAAATAAAGGTAAAAATAAAGGTATAAATAAAGGTAATAGGTTATAATGGTATAAAGGTAATTTTGTTTCTTGAATAATGTTTCTTGAAATTATAAAAACACTTCAAAGCTACCACAGTATACTTTATGAGGCTACGAACATAAAAGCGAAGTGCAAAGTTATGTAAAACGCACTATAATAATGGCTTGTGTCAATCTAAAGTGATCGAGTGAGTTAAGCAAATTCGAGCGCGGTTATGGATGGAAATTCAATAATAGTAGAATTTCTAGAAAAGTCTAAGTAAAGACATGACAAAATGATGATTGCTGGAAATGATTTTATAATAACAAAGACCGCTGTAAAAAGGAACATCAGCGCCTGGTCTGCATGACTGTAATAATAGACCCAGGTTTAAAATACGTAGTAGATATGTATAACTGCGGCGATTGCATAGTTTGTCTGAAGGTAAAGTTTTATGCATTGGCTGGATAAAACTAGGTCGATTAACACCATTCGCTACTTTTAGTTTTATTACACACTATTATCTATTATTCGTAAATAAAACTTTTTACAAATCTTTCATAGTCCTTATTGTTCAAGATTTAAATTTATGCTATTTGGTGTGGTGTTTTATGCTATTTGCTATTTGGTGCAGTGCCGGATTTATATTTTTTATGAGTGTAGGCCCATTTATTTTCGCCGCCCCATGTACCTTTCTAAAATAATAATTTTCCATTCATAGTAATGAACGCACTGAATTAGTCACTAAGAAAGTGCGTAAAAAAACAAGAATAACAATTTTTTGCGACACTTTTTAATAGAAAATCATCTATAATACATCATCTTCTGAAATCTGCCGCCCCTAGGAATCCGCCGCCCGGGCGCCCCTAGGCTGCGGCCTATACGGCCTATTGACAAAGCCAGGCCTGATTTGGTGGTGTTCTTGGATATATATCGAAGCTATTTAAATTATGAAATGGTTTGGGTGCAGAATGCATCTTGATCTATAGTCCGTTTTTTGACGAGTCTTATATTTTTAAAGAAGTTTCAACTTCAAAATGTGGTCACTTTATGTATAGACGATGATATGGCAAAATAGTACGTCAGACTGCGATAAAAATACAGTTTGTCTCATTCTTTCAAATTGGATTCTCACCAGTGTTGCCAACTCGGTATCAGGTTTAGGGGCTAAACACAGTTTAAAAAAGGGCTAGATTCGTCCAATACATTGAAAATAGGGGCTATTGCTTAATTATCAGAGGTGACGGCGAAAAAAAAAAAAACAAGGTCGTCAGACGCTCTAGAAGTATGATAATGGTATTTTTTTTCGACATCTTTCACTACATTTTATCGTTTTTTCGATCGATTGTATCAAAAACTTCGTGGAAAACCTGAATTTATCCCTTTTTTTTCAAGGTGGCGGAAAATGATTTTGGGGCTAGAAATTGGGCTAGGTGCTAAAAAAATTATTTGAGGGGCTGAAAACCCGTAAAAAGGGCTAGATCTAGCCCCGAAAGGGCTAAATTGGCAACACTGATTCTCACAGATTGTATCACTAGAAATAAATACAAATATCCTTCACGCTACTTGCGTGATTGAATTCGATATTAAATTTCCTGTACATCTCTGACATCATTGTGTCAATTTTACCCCAATCCCAACCTCAATAATACCTCTTGCATTATTCAATATTTGCAACAGCTACTTAGGTATTATTTTTATTTGTTAAAACTTAGTTTGTAGATAGTATGTGTTTTTACTACTTGAAACTTGTTTTAATTAGGCTTTTGTTAAAACTAGAAATTACAGCTATCCAACTTTCGACTGCGATCAGTTTTCATTAAGTTGGTAAAAGTTTTTCGCTATCTGCTACGAAGCTACAAGTTATTAACAAATAATAAAACTTTAACAAGGCATTGTTATCGATAAAGAGCTAAACACATTTGTTTTTTTTTTGTATTTTCCGTTTGTTTTTTTATTTGCCAGTTGCTGTTGGCTATATCGGCCTTTACAAGTTTTAAACATAAACTAAATAATAGATTTAGATTATACTTATAACATTAGCGACCTGTGTGACGCAATGGTTATGATCATAAGTAAAAGAGGTTCATACTCATAGCCCCACACTAGGATTCCCTGTGTCGTAAGTGCAATGGACAACACACAAGACAAGGACATTCACACCCAGACCGAGAACAGAAATTCAAACTCATCATCCAAATTTTCGGCTCGCTGGGAATCGAACACAGGACCCTTGGCGCGGCGATCCAGCATGGTAACCATTGCGTCACACAGGTCGCTAATGTTATAAGTATGATATCATAAGTTATAATATCATTGAGTATGAAGCGTTATTTATTTATTTGTAACATAACATTTACGATAATCTTTTATCTATCATTCTTCGGGAAAAGTAGTTCTGACAGTAAACGTACGTATTGAGGTCACCTAATCTAGTATAATGTATAATGCTTAATATGTTTATAACCATCTAAATAAAACCAGTAATAAAAATAAACTTCAATGAATTGTCACTAGAAGAATCATCAAAGACGCTTCATAGCTCATAAACCGGCCACGCTCAGACACTTACAGACAACAAGTCAGACAAATATAACGTTATGCTCGTAAAAAATATGATTTATGTAAATTTACTCCTTAAAATATGATCTAAAAGTTTAATGGTGATGCTTTTCATTCCTTTTTATTGCGGCGAAAAAATATCACCCATTGTGTGAGATTTTATTAGTAGGTACGATTCGGAAAACCTAACTATGTTTTAGTACGCACTCGAAATATTTAACACATTATTCTATAGGTTTTTTGAAGTAACTTTTAGCGTGTTTGGAAAAAATTATGAGACTAAAATTTTTACGATGCGCGCGAACACTGACAGTCAAAAAACGACATGATGAAGTTAGCTGATAACTGTCTCTCAAGTTTGCGTGTTACGATGAAGTTAGCTCTTAACTGATTTGTTTTACAAACAAAGAGTTGTTGCATACTGGATGAAATCTTTAGCTATTTTTGTTCCATTCATTGAAGTATTAATACTAGCGTATAGAACCGACACCGCGAACACCATGTATGTCGCAATGCATTGGCGCCACGTGGCTTCAATCTTCAATGGATTCGTTCGATTTTGAAAGGAGAACGGGGGCTCAATTTTGAAAATGGAACCTCCCGGGCGGGACACACATTTTGTTCGAGATGTCTGTTCTATGACATTATACATACTTTAATGGTTCTGTTACGCCAAAGAAGTATCGCTTCATACGTGCGTACATACACGTTTTTTTTATTTGTTAACCGTTTGAAAAACGAATAAGTACTAAATGTTACTATAATACATACGAGTACATATTGGTTAAGCTGTTTCTGAGATTAACGAAACACAAAAAAAAAGTTTAAAAATCATTATTCTAGGGCTTACTCGTACTACCCATATATTAGAGATTTTGTTAATAATTATACAAAATACATACCACGTGCGTTACAGTTTTGCCTTATTTATTATGAAATACAGTGTCTTTTTAACCGATTTCAAAAAAGGAGGAGGTTCTCAATTCGGCTGTATTTTTTTATGATTGTTACCTCAGAACTTTCGACTAAGTGAACTGATTTTGATGATTCTTTTTTTAATCGAAAGCTGGTGCTTGTCATGCAGTTCAACTTAAATTTGAGCAAGATCTGAGGAGTAGTTTTTGAGTTAACCCTAATTTTGAAATCTCTTATTTTTTGTCAAGAATTATTCGTGCGTTAACTCGAAATATTTAACTTCATTCTAACTAATGAGTTATAAAAAGTGTAGTAAAAAAACTTACTTTTTAAGCTCCAGAGTCCCGCAAGAAAACATGTTTACATTTTACCATAGATTTTATACTCCCGAAAACTAACAAGACGGGTAAAAAATCTTGTGAAACATATTGTGGTTTAAGCCGGATAAAAAATCAGCGAATTTTAAAAGGAACCTACAATTTTGTAATTTATTTTTGACCAGTTTATACCATAAACAAAACTGATTGATTAGGAAAGAGACTTAAGGTCAAAAATTTAATGTTTAACATTTCTAAGTAAACTAGGATTTAAAATCTTCCTCCAATAAGTTTCAAAATTAATTGTGTTCAGCTAAATTTATTCTGGGTATTTTCTCCGTAAATTCTGTATTCATTTCCGGAAGCCTGAATTACAATCTTTATGGGTAATGAAATATGGTTAAAAATTGCTTGCATCGTCAGTCTTCGTAAGATAGCCGTTACAGATTTATGATAACCAACATCTAGCAAGCCCATCTCGGCTAATAGTCGTTGCACCTGACGTTCTATTTTTAAATTTGAATAATGAACGTTGTATCTGGGTTGCCAGCAACATTTAAATTTTCTATTTCTTTTTCCTGGACTTCAAGACGTGACATCTTGCCCATGATTAAATATAGATCTTATACTTATTAATAAAACTGTTATAACTGTTGTTATAAACCGTTATAACTGTTATAACTACACTAGTAGGTAAATCGTCTAATTAGTAGATTCAAATTGAAATCATGTATAATACAATAAATGCAATTTTTATTTCTACCACTGCCTTGGAAAAGTGCTTTATCTTCGAGGAAAAGATATGGTGAAGAACAGTAGGTACATCGTTTGATTAAAATTTGAAATCATGTATTTTAATATAATAAAGGTAATTTTTACTTCTACCACTGTCTTGGAAAGGTCAAAATCTACGGGGAAAAGAAATGGTAAAGAAAGCTCCTCAGTATCAGAAATAGCGATAACCTGAGATCAGTTATTGGTTATGATTGGGAGACGTTCTATAATACCGTTGGGGTCGCGAAGTTGACTTAAGAACTTGACTTAGGTACAGTGGAATCCCGTTAAGGTTAAATCTCAAAATCCATTTCCTTTGAATGTATAATGATGTGCTAGTGGAGTCCTTTTTGCATTATAAACCAAATTATTTGCGTCGTAGAAATTAATTGTCGCTTAATTTAGTGAAATGAATATGATAAAATCCCAAAATTAATACGTGACTTGCCAATAGAATCTTTCAAAAAACGTGTAAAAACACAATTGTTAGGCAAGGGATATTATAGTGTAGACGAGTATTTAAATGACAAAGACGCATGGAAATGACCAGCTCTGCAACTTGTTCCGCTCAGATTAGTAAATATTTTTGTAATATTTTTTATAATTTTTTGTAATTTATAAATATTTTTTATAATTTAGTTTTTTGTAATTTTTTTTTAATATGTACTGAGGAGTTTCTTGACGGCTTTTCATCTCCTCCATGACAAAGCACCTTTCACAAAAGCTAAAAAAATGATGACGCGCATAAATGTATCAATGATACCTATATGAATAAAATATTTTGACTTTAAACAAGAATTGACTTAGAACAACAATATCGTGAGGAAACCCGACCTGAAAGTTCTCCATCATAATCTTAAAAGTGACTAAAGTCTGTCAATGTTATGGATGTCTTTCTTTTACAATGAAGACTGGAGTCTCGATGTGAAAAAATAAAGCTTCAAAGTTTAACACCACTTTGTATCTCTATAAACGGACCTAGTTAAACGCTATTTTTGAACAAAGACACATTTATTAACTGTTGCACGATTTTGGCACGTTGCTACCGGCTTAACGGCTTACGGCTTTTCATGTAAGTTATGATTGGTACACACCAAACGACTCGCGACTAGCAATTGATTGATTGATTGATTGCGCTTATTTATTGAAAACAAAAGACGGTGTATTGATTATTGGGTCCTGTCACTTCTGTCACAGAATCAATCTCTCTCGTTCTTGGCCCGTTACATATTAGAGATGCTTTTGGTGTCGCTGTTGCTCATGGGCCACGATAGCCACTTACCATTAGGTGGATCGTCAGTTCGTTTGTCGGCTATTTTCATAAAAAAATCAAAATCATTTTGTCATGTAAGTATTTTTTTCAATACACTTCGGTACGATCGGCAGAAAAATGCCTTTTTATTGTATTTGAAATGACGGAGTTATGAGGTAACATATGCATGTTGTTTATTCTGTTAATATTATACATGTGAAAGTTTGTGAAGATGTTTGGATATTTGTTCAATCACGCCACAAATGCTTAACCGATTTGGCTGAAATTTGCAATGGAGATAGGCGATAATTTGGATTAACACATAGTCTACTTTTTATCCCGGAAAAGTTCATCTCGAAATGCACGCGCGCAAAGTCAATCTAATAGTCATCTAATATGGTTCTATAAATCTAAATTAATTAATTAAAAATTACATTTCGAAACCACTCTACCTCGAGCGAAACCCCACCCATAAAATCCATTGGTCCACTTCCCATAAAATTGCAACACCCTTTTAGGGTTATTTGTGTACCATGTGATGTGACTGTGTTATATATCATGTTACTACATATTTATGCAATAAAGTATTGAGTATTGAAACCGCAGGTAAAAGCTAGTATTAAAATATTACTGAATTGCAACCTCCTGTTTTTTTATTCGGATAGAATAGTTACTGTGCACAAGTCTGGTAAAAGTTTTAATTATCTATGAATGAGAAACAACGTAATGATTTCCGTTTACGAGATCACAACACATGACGCAAGCTTCTACGAATCTGCTGAGAGACACTTCCCCTACTGATTGAGGTAAATGTATTTCTGATACTGAAAGTGTGTCAAATGTTTACGTAAAATGAGGATGTCGTTTTGATGTTTTTACTTTGAAGACTGCGTTGATATGGTGTCTGATGGGTAGATCTTTAATGGCTGTTACGGTATCTGAGTACTCAACTTCTAATCTAACCAGTGGAAATGAATGAGAAAAACGTGTTTTCGGAATTTTTAGAAGTAAATCGTGGTCTGCATTTTACAATTTTTGTTAAATAAGGTTGTGAGTGAAAACCTAAAATCGTGTTTAAAAAGGTAATGCTTTAGTTAACTTAATGTTAAATGAAGATTTAAATGTAAGTAAAGTGTAAGAATGTATGTTAGGTAGGTACAAACCAAATTAAATTAATAAAGTGATTATTAAAAGAACAATAATGTTTTAAAATGTTTTAGGTAGCTAGGGTAATATAATATCTGAAAAATAACATTAAGTTTACAATTTTATAATGAAAAATGCTAATAAATGTCAGTTAAAACTATTTTTAGCAGGACAAACTCATTTTGACAACATCCGTCATTAGTCACTTTTAAGGAAGTGGTCATAATCCGGCAACGCGTTGGTGACGCCCCTGGTGTTGCTAATGTCCATGGGCGGCGGTGATCACTTACCATCAGGTGACCCGTCAGCTCGTTTGTCTGCTCAAAGCATTAAAAATGCTGGCATACACGATCAAGTATACTTATCAAGTTTGAAGCGGACTTGACGTAGCATCCAGTATTCTCGACGGTGTATGGCCACGGTATGGCGTTCTGACTATATAGCTATCTCATGCAAACTGAATGCCGCATCAAGTCAAACTGCAAACTTGACAAGTACAGTTGATCGTGTATAGCCAGCTTAAGAGATACTGTATTAAGACAAACTACAAAGTCCAACGCTGGCCAAGTGCGAGATTAAACCATATGCGGAAGAACATATTCAAACAAGAAGTCACTGCTTAATCCTTCTCAAAATTGATATGATAGAGGAGTAAAGTTAGGAGTAAAATAATGGGATCAGAACCTCAACCCTTAAAACACACGAAACTCCAGCAGTGATGATGCGTTTTAACGAAACCCTGTTCTAAAACTAGTTCTAAATTCATAGCCTTTAGTCTTGTGGAAACGTGCTAAAGTTATGTAGCATATTCATGGAATAAATTTTGTGCTTCGTATTCTGTGCGTTTTGGGGTAAACATGTGTGACGGTGATCAAAGATATAAATAAAGGCCAATTATTGTATTGGGTCAAGGAGTATAGAGGTAAGGAGGAATAACTCTATTGTGAAAAATAACCGTCGAACTTTCTTAAATAAGATGGCTACGTAAACAGTCGAAGTTTGGTATACAGGACTGTCACTGTCAAACTTCAATCTCTCAACAACTATAATCATTCCTCGTGAGCCGCCATATTGCCATTTGATTACTGGTTACCGCTGGACACTAACTTTCGCGTTAAATAAGTTATTCCTCTATACTCTTTAATGGAGTATAGAAGTGTAATAGAAATAGAATAGAGTAGGGATTGATTGATGTTTTGAATGAAACAGCATTTTCAGATTTTTTCGCAATTTCGATATTGGTTCCATAGAGATATATGTATACCTAATAGTGTTCACTATTCAGTTTAATGATCTAATCCTCTCAATTATTTCTACCGATGTCGGTTACACCATGTAGATGTGTTTTAATGAACGGAATAAGAAGTAAACTTCATTCGTTCGATGCGTTGACACGCAAATTTTTTACCACTAGCGCTCACCCATTTTAACCTACAATAATTGCTCAATACGGTAGATTGACCGACAAACTAATTTAATCGCTTCAAAAGTCATAAAAAAATTAAAATGTGTGCAATTCACACGTGGTAGAAGTGAAACTTTCCAAAATTTTGGTTTCAAGATAATGAGATGAAAAAGCAGTAAATCGAATCTTCTACCTTGTTCCTCGCGCCATCTATGAATACAACTTAGCACTTTTTAAAAGATAACCACGAACATAAGAAAAAGAAAACAGTGGTAACTAACGCCATCTCTTAACATAATATGAAGAGTAAAATGAGCAGATAGCGCCATCCATCTAGCAATAAAACGAATCTTCTATCTTATTCCTCGCGCCATCTATGAATACAACTAAGCATTTTTACTGTCGCGATGTCGTTTTTATTTATTTTAACTGACGAATATTTCTGTCTCATTCTTTCCTGGCTTCATCCTACACATTTTTGTATTTGTGTCTCTTACCTGTCGTTTTTTCCGTTGCATCCGGTTTGAAATCACAACTATTCTAAAGAAGTTTCACTTCAAAATCAAAGAGTTTTGCAAATTCATTTTTACTTACTCACTTGCACTCGAAATTGAACTATCCAGGATTTACTGTGGTGTTAACTACGCGAGCTAGAAGATCCTTTGTACCACTCGACTCGCTTAGACAACTAAAATGGAATTCAGACTGAATTTCAAGCTGTACCATCTACTTCATTTGTACATTCGAATGCGCAATTTTCCAACTTGTTGAGAACTCTGCTGCATCGTACAAAATAAACGTAAAAATTGTTAAGCAAATTTTCTGTCAAAACCATTCCTGTCACAGGATGAATTTGTAGACAGGCTGAATGATTCAATGATTCCTAAGATCTCCTTAACGCGCTGTACTACGTGAGCGATCTAGATGCGAACGCAAAGTGACGCAGCGCAACGCGTTCGCATCTTGATCTCTCACGTAGGAGGCAGTGTAAGATAAATATTATTTATTTATACTTATTTCCTAAACTTGTAACAAACATTACAGAGAATCCAATTTGTTTGTCAAGCTTTCAATGTATTCACCTGCCGCCCTGCAAAATGCAGGCATATCTATGTCGGGGCGATGAGTCACCAAACCGTTGAGTAAGGTCAGTGTTCTGACCAGCGGAGACTCCTTCATTCGGATGAGCCTGCACCCCGGTACTGCAAAAAATTATGAAAAAACACGTCCTGAGTTGCACACACACACACACACACACACACACACACACACACACACACACACACACACACACACACACACACACACAAAACACAATCCTACTAAAATTATAAATGAGAAAGTTTGTGATTTTCATGAAATTTAGCACTGAGCTAGATCATGATTCTGAATGGGATATAAGATACTTATTATATCGGAAAATGCGAGCCAAAAAAAGCCACGGAAGAGCGTTAGTTAAGACATTACAAACACCCATAATCTGAAAACGAACAGGCTTCATGGTAAATGGTTACCGAAGTCTATAGACATAAGTAAGATAGTTACTGTAGTGGTTCGCTTGGTGCCAATAATAAACTAATCGCTTTCACTACACGTCCTACTCGGTCGGCGTCCGGACAGAGAGTGCTCGGCAAGTAGTGGTGGGCGATTATGAGATATACTAATGGAATTATTTGATTATGAAGATGTCTCGAGATATCTCGATTATGACCGTTAGTAATTACTAATCGGTATCGCTACTAATTCGCTATACATACACTACATCTACCTTTTACAAAATAAGAAAAGAACCAAAATATTATCTCTACTTCTGACACAGCTATTTAACTTAAAATAAGTCGAACTCACTTATTCTTTATAATCAATAACAATTATCACATTATTCAACATAACCATCAACATCTGTCTATGAACCTCGTTATAGTGGTTGTGCCAACAGAATGTTCCAGACTTTTATCTGCATAAACCTTCCACTGTTCCAATTTCTCTATTGTCCATTACCGTCGTTTTGCCGTTCTATATCATTCCCTTCCTTATTGATTACTGTGTGTGTCGTATTCTCCTTCGTCACATTTTCCACGTATACTATTTCTCTAACTTGAATTGTAGATTCCGTTGCATGTCTAGGTCTTCTTATTCTTTCCCTTTCGCCTTCACGTTTGCATCTTTATCCTTTGTTTCTAAATGTACTTCCGCAACTCAACATCCCCAACTTACTCGTATCTCTAAGTTGACAACTGTGATGATAGTTGGATTAGATACATCTCTAAAGTTACTTCTCTGCACTGTCGTTCAACAATTTTTTAGGTAAGCTGATAGTTATTATACATTTGGCTGAGTCAGGCATAAATAAATCAAAACACTTTCATTTTAGGTAGTTAATTAACAACCACTGTTAACTTACAGTATGAACCTTTCCCTTGGTACTATTACTTTGTGGTGTTTCTCTTGAAAAAGTATGAAAACCGAATAAAACAACTCATAGCCGTCACTTGGTGACGCTAGTAAACGTATTGACGTTGATTTTACATGTAAAGAACCCAGAGAAAACCCAAATTATTGTCGTTCTGCAGATGGTTCAACCAGCTGAATGTAAGGCATCTCACAAAGTGTGATTAAATAGTTGAATACATCGTCGTGTTTTATTGGACTGACCCAGCATGTACATATACCAAACTCTATTCAGTGTCTCACTGTCTTACTTTACTTTACTTTCTTTTTTAGCAGCTCAAGAAGATTGCCATTTCCATTGCAAGTAAAGATATTAAATGAAAATACTACGATCTTCTGAGTCTGTAAGTGCTCATAGGCTTGGATGAATCGTATTTTTCAGAGCTTTCTCCAAATTATTGTGGATTGTTATCCACGAATTGTAAAGAAAAACATATAAAATAATAATTATAAGCCGAGTCCGCTACCATGAACTCATAACTGCTAAATGTCGGTTGTCACACTTTAATCTGGCTCAAATATATGAACATCTACTAGTCTGTAACGAATCATTATAAAATACTAAATTGTCTATGACGTACGTGGATACGAGCTGTCATGGTCATTGTACTTTTCATATTTATCGTGTACTTATCAATTGCAAAGATTAAATAAATAAGAATCTATAATCCAAAATGAAGTTATGGAATATTAACACAATAGATTAATGGAATAAAATATACCATATCGAAAATCATTGTATTACTTTTATTCCTTACATAATTCTTGAAACCTGATTACATTATTATGTCTTTAATTGATATTTGTGATTCATATTTATTGAGGTGTTATTTGTTTTTTTTTTTTCACGTTATTCCACGGTTTCATATCGGTATAGCCAACAGTGTGGGAATAATCTCCATCAGATACCTTGAATGGTTGTCACATGAATCATATCCAACAGATATATTTGGCTTTCAATAATATTACCGTAACATAACGGCGAAATGCCTCCAATGACTTCCGGCATAGCAGTATTTCAATATATCCATTAGTTTGGTTTATTCCTTAGAATTCGAAATCAGTTCAATATTGTTTATAGTTTGGTTGATTCTTTTATGTTCCACGTCACTTTATCCAGAAATTTATTTTTATTTCTCTCACAACCAACTTTAAGAAATCGCGAACATTTTTGAATCGAATACATTCAAACTGTTTGTTTTCAACAAATACCAAAACTCACTTTTATTTATACAAGAAGGTAATTAGTATATGACAGTAATAACAGGAACCTGTTGCTGGTAATTTTGTACACAAGTACATTAAATACTCCTTGAGAGCCTTTTGTTTTCTTGCCCTTAGCGGGCCTTTTAGTACACATAGTACATTAGCTTGCTCCTTAAGAGCCTTGTGAAAGTTTTCATGCCTCTTGCCGGCTTTTCTGTAGGTACACAAAGTACATTGTCGTGCTCCATACGAGCCTTATAAACGTTTGCGTGCCCAATACGGATCTTGTACAATCTGTGTGAACCTAGATGTAGATATAGTTACCAATATTACATTGAAATTGATATTGACTTTAGCAATAAAATAATTAATAAATTGCTGCTTCAATATTACTACGTAATACAGGTAGTAAAGTATAAACCTTTTTACACAATCATATGCATGTGACAGATATATTATAATATATATATTTATCACACACTTCGAAGTTACTTTATAGGTTCTTTATTAAAATGATTTTAAAGGTGTGATCGTTAAATGGATTGTATTGCCATGACAAACAATATTTCTGTTGAACTGCTGACAAATAAGCAAAATTACATCTAAAACTTATTTAGTTATATATATATATTTTTTTTTGGTTCATTGCAAAACATTATTTGAATTATGAAAATAACAACCACAACGTTATACGTGGGGTAGATTCCCGATCGTTTCTTATCAAGTCATTCAAAGAGTAATGTGTTTTGCGTTTTTATTAATTACCCACCAAATAGATAAAAACTTGTATATTATCTTATTTGACTGATCCGATAGCGATAGCTTTATTTGAAATAAGAACCTCATATGAATTACTCTTCCACTTATTATGACATATTTCTGATAGCCATAACATAGTTGTAATAAATTTATGGCTTATTTGAAATAGTTATAATACTTGAGGCATGCCTTTGTAAACGAGGTGAATTGCATGGCCTTCAATAGTAAGCATATTTGAATTATTTTTGATGCTTACAACCATATTCTGCACAAATCTGGCAGCACTTCCGTTACATAATTAATTAAGTGTACTTATTTAAGTACACACGAATTATTATACCCACGTATAAATAATGTTTTTTGTTGTCATTTCCATAATCCTTCCTCTTCCATATTTCCTCTTGGGATATTTTAGGTACCGTTCCGATTTTCATCGAACTACCTCTTGGGATACAATCGTAGGTACCATTCCGATTTTCATCGAACTACCTCTTGGGATACAATTGTAGGAACCGTTCCGATTTTCATCGAACTACCTCTTGGGATATAATTGTAGGTACCGTTCCGATTTTCACGAACTACCTCTTGGGATATTGTAGGTACCGTTCCGATTTTCATCGAACTACTTGTTTAGCCTTTTTCATGATTATGTAATTGGACGTACCAATCCACAAACATAACATTTTGAGAAAATCGAGTTTTAAGTTCAACCCTGTATTTACTTCATCAAATTACTTTAGCTTAATCTTCAAGTTTTAATAACCTGTAGATATTAAACGTGTAAAAGTTTTTAGTGAACCTTATTTAAGACTTGCAAGTATTAACTCAATTTCGACATAAATGTGGATTGGAACGTTTTTCAGAAACTACGTCCAATTATTCTTTTTACTTTACCATCATTATATTATGTTACCAACGCAAAAAGATCATTTAGGTACATTGAAGTATTATTACTATTTAGGTACCGTTCGGTTACCCAAACTATCTCTGACATATAATATTAACCTATTGAGGTTGTGAAAATAGTAATACGTTTTAAAGATCATCATCATAATATGCACTGATCTGACTACGAGTTTATATTAATTAGTAATTTAAGCACTTTGTCATCAAAGGTATTATTAAAATAATAACTTGTGGGATAGACTTACTAAATGTGTCTTTATAATTGTATTTCCTTGGTCTAAAATAGTTACCCTGCAGGGTTTTTTTATGTAATTATGATGATTAACTACGTCACATAATGCCCATCTAACTGTTGGCGCGTCTGTGCAGCAATAGTACCGTACGCAACCTAATTCAGGATTCCGCGTGTGTACATATACTAGATCAGTCTCGACTTACCTTCAAGTTGGGTGCTGATGACGATGAATTCTTCACGGGACTTACTTGTTTCAGCTTGTTTGTTTGTCCGAACTGTATCCAATACACATACACACACGATGACACGACCTTCGATAATAGTGGACTGTATGGAAGCGGTATGACGCGGTATAGAGAAAGAGTTTCCACGATCGTGGAAGATCAGCGGCGTGGTTGGGCTCAGAGTGCAAGCGGTCAGCCCGATAGCCAGGTATGGACTGGTTAACAACCGAACGCGCAGATTACCGCGTTATTAATGTAGTTGAGGGTGGATTTAAGATTTCGCCTTACGGGCTCGAATACTAACCAAGTTAGATTATTTGCGAGTCTAATAGGCGCCTGCGCATCTTTGCCGGCCAGTGAGAACAATACAAGTTGCATTTCAATTGATATTAATTGATTGATTGATATATGCCTAGCGGCCTACGATTAGATTAAATTTATAATCTAACCGATACAGTTATTCAAAATCGTTGTTTCTCACGGCACTTATATATTTTACTTTTATGCTGACAACAAAATGAGGCATTATTAATATAATTAGGTGACTAGACGTTTCTAGATTTTTTTAGGTACCAATCAATACTACAAGACCGGTTTTATATCCAAATAAATGCTACCGTAGCAGCCACTATTCATAGCTAGTTAGCTTACTAGATCATCTTCATTTCATTATTATAAATTTAGCAAATAAAAGTTTACATGAAAGTTAAATAATGACAGCAACACAATATTCGCAATAAAACGTAGTAATAAAATCGGTCATGTTTCGTGATTTACCTCTAAGTTTCATTTTGTGATTTGTTTATTGGCACATACGTAAATTAGATCTTAAAGATTTTAGATCCTGGCAGGGTCGCCACTTGTAGTGGTTCGCTTGGTGCCAATAATAAACTAATCGCTTTCACTACACGTCCTACTCGGTCGGCGTCCGGACAGAGAGTGCTCGGCAAGTAGTGGTGGGCGATTATGAGATATGCTAATGGAATTATTTGATTATGAAGATGTCTCGAGATATCTCGATTATGACCGTTAGTAATTACTAATCGGTATCGCTACTAATTCGCTATACATACACTACAGTTACTTATAACCAACATTTGGGAAGTCGCATTTGCAGTCCTGAAAAAGCCTTTTTACATCTGTTTTGAAGCACTGCATATCACAGCGGAGGATACTTTATAAGACAAAACGAGGCAAACATTACAAACTTGAGATAGAGTCTATATTTTCTTGATAAAAATAAGATTGTAAATGAATCTTTTCATGGCTTGAATTTCTGGTCCTTGAAAAGGCTTATAAACTTCCACCACTCAAGCTACAAACCTCTTCATCAATTCTGTTTGGAGCAGTGTGGTAAATAAGGCAGTTATAGGACGCAACCATGATATAACTAACTTAAAGCTGAAGCGCATAGAAAAATTCAATTCATAATTATATTACATCACATTACATATTCATAATTATAATATTTGTAATGAACTGAACCACTGAATTTTTGTTTTCACATTGCAGTAGCTGTAATAAAAGGTACATTACTTCAATTTTCAGCCTTATCACCTCATCTTTAGAGATCAATTGACAACGGAGAGAAATTTCTAATTCTGTCGTGCATCTCATTATATTGCGTGGAAATGTAAATTTTGACGATCTAACAATTTGTCCGCGAGGTTTTGTACATACATTCACTTTATATTAAACATATACGTATATGTTTTTGTTCTTTCTTATGATTTAATAGTAAAATAACTTCGTTTCAGTGTTTTAAATTAGGATTTGGAACATTTATTTTATACTGATTACTGCTATAAAAAGCTCAATGGAACTTACAATCCATGAATGTTAAAACCTATGTTAACCTTTATAAAAGTCGGAATAATAATAAAATTACAAAGAGATAAAACAATAGAATTATCCTGCCTTATAAATAATTCAATTATTAGTACTGAAATGGAATACAGTTATCAGCATGGTCCTTGGAAATTCAGCATTGAATTCTGAATTGCAAACACAGTCGTCAATACCCATGTAGGTATAATACCGAACTAACAGGGCAACCGATTTGCCCCGTAATATTTCTGTCATCCATCTCATTAATCGAGTGCAGATGAAAATGTAATACGGTTGAAATGTGTACGTGACTGTACTGAAATGTAACACATTCGATGTCAATGTATACTCTGTTTATACCCGACTGCTACTCCATTTTTACCCGACTTGTTACAACGACCGAAAGGTTATGTTTTTCGTGCGTGTCTTATTTGTATGTGTGTAATATTCTTTATTACCTTGTATCTTCCAAACCGCTTAACGGATTTATATAATTAAGATATCGTTAGATTTGTCTTGATATTCCAAGTGTTCTTAGATAAGTGAAATAAAAAAAAACAAATATGGACTGTGAGATGGCATTGTTTGAAGCATCAAAAAATAAAAATAAGTTGAATAATGCAATATGGGTGTCAAATTAAAGAACTCAATATAAGGATTCCAAAAAGATATATCATGATAGGTTTTTAGACAGCAAGCAGGTTTTTTTAATTTTTTTATGCTACTTAGATAAGTCATATTTGGTTAACAATATTTGCACCACTTTTTATTACAATATAATAATTTAAAGTTAGTTTAAAAAATAATAAATTACGAAGATTTCAGAATTTGCGTGAGATCTATAAACCGACACTTAGAATGATTTAAGATTATTCTTTTTGTTCGGATAATTTTAAGTCGGAGCAAAGTCCTAAGTACGCTTTATAGATCTCACCCTTAGTTTTATCACAAGTACTGATGTAGATATTAATAAAGATATGCCAATTAAAAGGTAAACATACAACAATACTATATCAAAACGTTGCGTCGCCTTGTCACGGATGTGGAATTACGCGACGCTTTTTTCCGTCATGACTAATTTTAGTTCGACTAAACAGTGTCATCTTGATTTACGAGCGTACTGACTACGTCAATTATCACTAGAGCTCAGAAAATATTTTTAAATATATTCGATTTTCTTTTTCGTCTTTGATAAAGTTAGTGTCTTGGTAGTAAGATGTATAGCGTTATAAATTGCGTGTTGTTTGAGTATAACGAAACTATTTCCAGTGGAAGCAATTTAAAATAATTAATTATCGCATTTGGCCCTTATTCGCCTTGCTGTCATAGTGAAATGCGGATTCCAAATACCCTAAACTTTTCCGAGTATACACATATCATACTCACGCTGGCTTATACTCTTAAGGTCAAAAACGCATGTACTCGTCAATTGTCGCGCAGCTTACTTGCATCTAGAAGTACGAAATCTGTCCACGGAGCGGATTATATAGTTTGCATGTAATCGTCAAAGGAAGCGCCGTGGACAGTAGGCCTTAGAGAAGATTGTGGTTAACTCACATGCGCTGTTAGTGCGAATCAACTAATTTGCAATACTAAAATTAGAAGTTTTTGACGATCCGCATTGGTTTTAATAACATGACTCAGCTTGCATTTTTATCAATTACGAACGGGTTTTCATTTTATTCAAGCGCGAATTTGTAATAGGAAGTTGAAGACAAAGCAATGAATGAAAGATACACACTGTTTATGCTTCAATGCTTCGCTGTTAGGGTTACCAGTTGGGTGAAATCCGGGAATATCCCGGATTGTGTGTCTTGTTCCTTGTCCAGTAATTAGGCCTTAGTATTCCGGATTCAAGTCGTCGCTTTGGAAACTAGTGACTAGGGGCAACTGTGTCAACCCTATTGCGCGCGGAGGGCTCAATATGATTGGCTTTTTAACCTCCGACGCATATAAGCAGTCTTATAAGTTTGTCATGACATGTTATAAGTTCATGTTTATCAGACATCTAAGTCATCCTCTATGTCTATTTGTGGTCGCTGGTGCTTGAATGAACCGATTGAGATGCTTTTAAATCTAAATATTTTTCTGTTGAGATGGTTTTAACTATGTTTAGCAAAAATAGAACTTTCAGATTTTTTAATTTTTTTTAAATTTATATTAATTTTACAGAAAAGTTTAAATCAAAACGTCAACCAAAGGGTGCTGAAATACAACTTCGCTCAGCGCCCCTACGATACCCTAGTGGAATTGTCCCAAAAATTCTAAGCCTGTCTGGAAACCCTATTCTCTGTGCATCGCTATTTGCAGTCCTATCCGAGTAGCGTCAGTATAATATTTGCACACGTGCTTGTACCGTTAGCAAACAATTCCAGTGTGAGTTTTGTAGGTATTTTGTTTGGGTTAGAATTCCGTTAAAAATCGAATGAAAAAGGTTTGGCGTAAAAAATCCATCATTGTTTTATATTTCCTAGTTCTTTATGAAGAGGAAGAGATTCTCAATCCAGTTTTTTTTGGTTCATATTTATAAAAATTCAGTTCTGTTAATGGAATAATGACAAACTAGGCTGTCACTCCTAGTTTTTGGTAAAGCTAAAGATTTTAAAAGCCGTGATACCGATAAATCAATACGCGAAGGGAGAATCTTTGTATCCCTTTTTAAATGGTGGAGAATTAGTTTAGTTTGTACTCGGAGAGAAGCATAGAGAGGTAAATTTATGCCGCATATTGTATGATAAATACGTTTATATTATAATAATTTAGACTTACTTAGAATTACGTTTGAATTTATGCGGCGGAACTATCCAGTTTCTCTCTCTAGTTTATTTTACGTTTTATTTACTTGTCATTCATCCTGTATATTTTATTACACCACTCTTTGTGACTGCTTTCTCCCATTTTAAATTCCAGTGCCACTTTTCATGCTCTTGATATATGCAAGGTGCACCCAGCAAAGGTGTATTCAGTCATTTTAAAATGCAGGAAATGTACACAATGGACTCTGAAGTGCAATACAAATCTCCTTTACAATTTAGACGTAACGTGTAAGGTATGCAATATTTATGACGTGTGTGGTAGATTTGACACAAGGGTGCAAGTGTTATGAAGGAGAGGCAAGTACTGAAATTCAACCAATTTACTGGCGTCAAAGCACTGCTACGCCTTATCATTCATGACTAGGTTTCAGAGCAAGAACTTTATAATATAGGTACATCTGGAGGGCAAGCTTCGAAGAGGTACCTACCTGAAGACGTATCACGACAATGGATGAATATCTGCGCCCTGTCATTGGTCGAAATTACACAATAATACCCTACGAATAGCTACGATTCTTTAGGTCAGCGTCAGTGAGGTCTATGATTGGTCGAAATTGATTATACCACAATGTCACGTGATCCGTTTTCAACTTCATTCAACTTTCAACCGTTCACACTTCAACAGCTTCTAAATGACTGGAATAATGTAGATGATATAATCCAGGCCATTACTGAATTGATTCGCTGGATTACTGGACTGGAATAATGTAAACCGGGCATAATGATAAGTAAAATTTATAATAATAATTGTAACAGATTCGTTTTTTGGGTCATTGGCATTTAGAACACATTAAGTATATATTTATGCCACCTTCATCAACAATAACATCGTCTGTGTGTCGTTTTGAAAACTAGAATGTCCAATCATATCCATAATACAAATATAAATGTGGAACTTGTGAGGATGTATGTATGTTTGTTTCTCCTTCACGCAAAAACTACTCAACGGATTTTCAAGAAATGTAGCACACAGATAGACCATGTTCTGGAATACGATAAAGGATACTTATTAATTATTATTAACTAACTTATTTAACTATTCACATACTCGTTTAACGATACTCGTTCATGTATGTTGTCTACGCCTGTAATTATCATAGCATTGAATAAGTTTATTGTGTTTGTCCATCCATCCATCAGCCCTTGGATGTCCACTGCTGGACATAGGCATCCCCTAACTTGCGCCACTCTGACCGGTCCTGAGCCTTCTGAATCCAGCGGATGCCCGTTGTCTTCTTCAGCTCGTCAGTCCACCTGGTCGGGGGGCATCCTATGCTCCTTTTTCCGAAACGTGGGTGCCATTCGAGGACCTATCTTCTCCAACGGTTATCGGTCCTTCGCACTATGTGGCCAGCCGCATTGTGTTTGAGCTAATGCATATTAGTTGGCGTTCAATAAATAAATAAATAAATTATCCCGAAAACGCGGCCTTGGGCAGTACGCTTATCCATAATATTCCATTCGCACCACTATTTTCGGATTTTCAGCTATTAAACAACATTGCGTGTTACGTTCGTACTGGGTCCAAAGTTTATCAGTGACGTCATACCCGGTGACACCGCGTTATCGTAAAAGCAGATTGCTTTTGACGTGTTTATCTTTAATCATTTCGTATAATGTATTGCTGAGCTGATGTAACATCCAGTAGGTTTTTCTGTATTTCGGCAAGAAATAAGAATGTAGTACACATACAAGAATGCATGAACTAAATACAAACCGGTGAACCTGGAACCAGTCACAGTGTGTTATAAAATATTGTATATTGCTTATATAATATACCCACTAAAAACTTTTTAAAAAATATCTCCATAAAACATCTATCAGTTTAATAATGTATACCAGCTACCCTGGAATGAATATAGAAAATAAATGCAGCATTTTATTATTTTCACTTTTCCTTAATCAAACCGATGTCAAGCTTAATTAAATGGCACAAAAACAAACAATCTAGATTAAAAATTGCTGTTTATACATGATTTTAAACTTAACTCTTGTGGACTAACACAGGTGATTGATACGGAACGCTACCAAATAACACGGCTAGTTCGTGAAGCCATCGAAATCAAAAACACCCCAAAAATTTCAATAGGGAGGACGGTTTTAAGTTAGCACTGACGTAGAATCCTGTGGTTTGTTTATGCAAGTCTCGACAAGTGTCGAGTGTTGTGTGGCAAGATGTGGTCAGTGTAGTGTGTCGTGATATGGATCACAAAACTCAATCCAATCGAGATTTAAGGTAGATAGACTGATGTGTTAGTGTCAAACGTCATTCGACATCCAACATCCGGTTTCTGACATCTGTCATCTGTCATAGATGTCAATGTCATTTCTCAACCTGTCAAGAGTTTCACCGCGCTACCGCAGTCTAGCTGTGACCAAGATCCCTGCAACTGCGTCGAAATATCGGCGTATAAAATCGTCAGTACCCATATTATACTAAAGAACTGCTGTTTATTCATTTGAAATAAATCGAATTTGCTGCCTGTGTTTGACTGTAATAGAATAGTATTCTTCACTAAGGACTAAGGTTAGATGGCATAAATTTTACGTCTTATCCCGTGTCCATAAATAAGACTCCTATGTCACGAATTTTTCCGATAGAAGGTGCGCCAACAGTAGACACGGGGAGGGGGGGGGGGAGCTTTTATTATATGTGGCACACATTGAACTTTAAGTAAGTGCGTCAACAAAGGGGCATTGTCGCCCTTCTATCCAAACAATCCTGGATCCACAACTGCATCAGTGCATCCAGGTTTAGTAGTATTGTCCCGAAAATGATAAGTGTGTATCTGGAAACCCTACTCAGGACACAGACTTCTAAACTATCCTTACAACCAATTGTTTGAAACCTAGTTTATAATCTAACTAGGGATAAACTTCACATGTCAGATGTAGTAAGCACAAGTTCATGAATTCTGGTAAAGTTCAGCATTAGCTTACTGCAGATTTACGTTATAAGCACTGCGTAAACTAACGCTTCGAGAATTCGTGTTTCTGTAAGCGTTAGTTTGAGTTAAATACCCATTATAGTTATGAGTGACCTTTACGGCTTAATCACAATTGATTCTGCATCATAGTTATAGTATATTTAATACTTATATATGTCACCGGAAAATAATAAGAACCGTAAGTTTATAAATTTCCTAAAATTTTCTAGGAAATTTATAAATTTTCGTAGGATTCTAAATGAAACATAAATTGTATTATTTTACGGCCACATTTTCGGAAATTGATAAACTTACCGAGCTCACTCGTAAAATAATAAGTGATCACGTTATTTAGTTTTACTTTCATTCCACGGTCCTACCAATCTGTCTACCATATTGACAGTTCTCCTTTTTCTTAATTTTGATAGATTAGTACAAACTTATTTTAGGCTGCGCCGATTATTACGTAATATCGTTAATTAATTAATCATTGCGGCGGCTAATCTCTAAGGATAAAATACGAGTTGCAATCAATGATGGTATGTTTAAATATCGGCTAAGTGCGTGTTGAGTCACGCACAATGTAGAGTTCCCAAGTTGTAATGAATGCATAAAAATAAAAAAAAATGACGTGCATAAGTGTATCAGTGATACCTATATGAATAAAATATTTTGACTTTGACTTTGTAAGTATATAGACAATTACTCATAAACTGCATGAGCTAACATATAACATATAACCGTGATAGTTTTTCTTTTAAATTCATCATTTAAAGTGCTGTCGTGAATTACTTCACATGTCCACATCACAAGTTTCACAAAACCACGCAGATGAACCACAGCACACGAGTTTAACCACACCAAACAAGTTTCACCACACCAAACAAGTTTCACCATACCAAACAAGTTTCACCATACCAAACAAGTTTCACCATACCAAACAAGTTTCACCACACCAAACAAGTTTCACCACACCAAACAAGTTTCACCATACCAAACAAGTTTCACCATACCAAACAAGTTTCACCATACCAAACAAGTTTCACCATACCAAACAAGTTTCACCACACCAAACAAGTTTCACCATACCAAACAAGTTTCACCATACCAAACAAGTTTCACCATACCAAACAAGTTTCACCATACCAAACAAGTTTCACCACACCAAACAAGTTTCACCATACCAAACAAGTTTCACCATACCAAACAAGTTTCATCACACCTCGCAAGTTTCACCACACGATGCAAGTTTCGCCACATCACACAAGTTTCACCATATCATAAGTTCAAACACTCAAGTTTAACAAAATAAATAATTTATTTCTTTCATTCGTACATACATATTATATTAAATTATTATTATAGCTTTTTGCTTTATTATTATAGTTTTCATGTAAACTTTAACAGTGCTAAATTTCGTACTCCTCCGTCCATGTAATTGTATAATAAAACGGGGCACAAAGTTTTTTCTTCACGTATTAATGTAATAATAAGGTTTCCCGCCCACGTCCGATAATCGGTGACCGATTTTTGTACCGACTGTCGGTGAGTCAGTTTTATTTCTGACCGACTTTTTGTAGGACGTGTGCGTTGCACCATTGCTATCAGTACGTTCTAATTTTCTCCTACAAAAAATCGGTCACCGATTATCGGACGTGGGCGGGAAGCCTAAATAACATAAGCGTAATTGAATGAGATCTCGTCGAATTGTAATGGAAGGTATAAAAGAAATATGTCTATATACATGTTCTTGACATAACCAATAAGATTTATAATAATATGAAGAGTCATTAGCCCAGTGGGTAGTGACTCTGTAGATTAATAGAGGTTGCGGGTTCAATTCCCACAGTAGACATTTATGAAGACCAACAATCCGCATAGAGGCAGGTTGGTAGAGTATGCTTTAGAGTTTAGACTTTAAGAGTCTAGACACAAGAGGACCCGGTAAGCTAATTAATGGTTTGAAGTGTTTATACAGATAAAATCCAAGTCTTGTATTTTATTATTATTCAATATAAAATATGTGATATTGGCGTGTATGATTCACTTTAAACGTTCATTCATTCGTTAATACTCCACTCTTTGTGCTCCATTCCATGTGCAATCCCGACTTTAATACTGTCGACTTTAGTGGACGTATTGTCTTTTAAAATGGAATTTTTGAAGCGTGCGTATTAATCCTGTGATCCACTGTTTCCGGATTCGTGGCTGAAACAGTTTACTTTCTCGTTCAGTTTAGTTTTTCGTTCTCGTAAGAGTTTTTGAAATCTTTTTAATTTCCTGGATAAGGCTCTTTGATATTGAATTGATAAATTGTTATTTAAACTAATATTTTATAGAGGAAAGATTTGATTGTTTGTTTGCATTGAATAGGCTACGAAACTACCGAACCGATTTGAAAAATTCTTTCACGGTTGGTAAGCTACACTATCCCCGGGTGACATAGGCTATATATATTTTTTTTACTATTTTCCCGAAGTGAAGCGAGGGCGATTTCCTAGTGTTGCATAAGTTTAGTTAGTACGAAAGTATGTTTTATTTGTAGAAGTAAATAAATGGTGTTACAAGCAAGGTCGCAACCGAGTAAATAAGCATTTAACGGTAATGAAAACAAATAGCTTCAAGCATCCGTTTTTAATGTTAGGAAGTTTGTGCCCGTCTTCATCAAATAATTATTTTAGGGAAGGAAGTTCTAAAACTTTTTATATGCATGGTTGCTATTCAAATACTTTTGTTCTACTTCAGTAATGTTTCGTCTCCCACTTCTGATTCACAGCAATAACAAAGACAAATACAAAAGTAACAAAATATTTCTTTAATATATTTTTATTTACGAGGTTTAAAGTTAGTGTACAAAAGATTGGATCTCTGTACCTTTAGGTGTACAAAGTTACATAATTTTTAATCGACTTCAAAAAAGGAGGAGGTTCTCAATTCGTCTGTATTTTTTTATGTTTGTTACCTCAGAAGTTTCGACTGGGTGATCCGATTTTGATGATTCTTTTTTAATCGAAAGCTAGTGCTTGTCATGTGGTCCCACTTAAATTTTACCGAGATCTGACAATGGCATCTATGAAAAAACAATATAAGTCTTAAATTTTAATTAAGTATGTGCGCGACAAATGGACGAATAACTCAATATCACGTCAGCCGATTTCGATTATTTAAGTTAAAGTTATTATTGCAAAGGATGTAACTTCATTTGAAGTCGGTTGTTTTGTTAAAATTTTAGATTATGCTACATATTTTCATGCATTTTAACAAATCTAACTCCATTTTTCTTTCCAGGTATTAGTGAAGTGTAGTGGGTGCGTGGGAGTGATGTCAGTGGTCTAACATGGATCCGAACCCGCTACCCCTGGAGGTGGACGACGAGGTGCGCCCTCCTCAGGGTTCCTCTACAGGCAGCGGATCGTCTTCTGGCACTGGCTACTATGGACATAAGAATGGTAAGGAGTTATTTTTTATTTTTAAATTCTTCTATAATTTAAAAAAACTATAACTAGGTCAGCACAAATAGATCCGCGTACAATTTAAATTATTATTTCTTTATTAAACTAATGAGTACGTGCATGCTGTATTTGGCTTAAAAGGTTATACACCTTACAAGGTTATTATTTTAGGATTAAGACTACTTAGGATTAAGATTAAGCTTGATTTTTATGTTGTGTTGAAACTACTGGCAGACCTAAATAAAAAAACAGAAACCTCTGGAACACTTATATAGTCTACCAAGAGTCTAGAGTTGACCAAAAAGCAGTTACCTATAGTTACGTATGTATTTATGTTACGTATGTTTAATGTTCGAATGAATTAACTAAATGAAATATTGATTTAATGACTATACGAATATGTGAATCTAAGATTAATATAGTGAAATAAGTAATGTAATCAAGTGAATGAATGAATGGACTGAATGAAAACAATGAAATGGAATTTAAATTACACACACACATTACACACACATTACATTATTATTATTTGTGTGCACGCTGAACCTACCTCTCGACATTATTTCTCCAGTCATAGGTCTGCTGGAAGAAATTTCTTAAGAAATAAGCAGTGCCTTTGTACATAGTTACCTGTATGTTCTGTCCTTATTGTATATTCCATTGTGTGTACATAAATAAATAAATAAATAAATAAATAAATTATAAATTTGAATGTTTCAAGAAATATTCATGATCATACATCACTCCAACTCCTAGCGTCGTCGTTCTAATTCTTCACTGCCCTTCCTCTTCCTTATTCTATAAATATAAAATTCAGCGCACACCTACCGTACCCTAAAAATCCATATAAATCACTAAGAAAGGTAATTTTGTCGTAAATAAAGCGACGGAACAAAAAGTTGGGCACAGTTCTTATCTGATCCAATGTTTTCTACTGAAAGTTGGTAAAGTGAGGCCGTAAGACGACAAGTCGTTCGTTGCCAGGATAATTATTATTACGTTACTTTATGAGCGGCGATTGGTATCATTATAATAAAAATGGGAATTGGGGATCCTTGAGACATACATAAATCATACTACACACGTCACACATTATCAATACGTATAATTATTAAATTAAATTTATGTGTGTACATAACAGATATTTGAAAAAACTATTATAAGTAATTCTATATATCCCAAATATAGTCCAAATTAGATTGTCCTAGGCCTATCTAGTTTGTCCTGACACGAGTAGGATAAACTATTTAGTTTGGCCTAGGCCAAACTAGTTTTGCCGGAAATTGGGTTTGGCCGGTAATATATACATACATTGAAACACAGATAAGAGTGGTGCAATATCTGAATTCTAAAAGTTTAATAAAATTTGACATGTATTCACATGTAATAGACATACTATACAACGTGTAAATTTTCGGTAGTTCGTAATTGGACACACTGTATAATGTACTCCATCACACATTCACGAGAGCTTTCGTTAACGTTTCCAATTAAGAACATTTTACGAATATCAGAATTCAAATTACAAATATTCCCTTGTAATATTCGACTGACTGTAGTCAGGATGTTATTATTTTTAATTAATTAACGATCAATCTGAATAATACATTGAGCAAACGACCAGAATGACAAATGATTCGACCAGTTTTATCTTATTTTTATTATAATACATACTTACTTATTTATTTTACTTACTTATTTATGATCGATTTTACAAGGGTAGTAGACTCTTCACTCCATCCCTATGCGTGAGTTCTGTCGGGATTTAACTGATTGGCACAAGTCCCCGAATGATGTCTGAGAGCCAGTTCTTTCTTTTTTTTTTTGGCCGCTAACGCATCAGTGATGCCATTGGTGTCATTGGTATCCATGGGCGACGATGGCCACCTATTGTCAGGAGGATCCACAAGACCTTTGTCGTATATTTCCATAAAAAAATCATGATTGGACAAAAGATATGTTTCGCTTCTTAAAATTTTTCTTGACAATCATATTGCCATCTTGTTATTCAAATTCTGTCTTTGAATCCACGTAGATCCTCGAGTGCAGTGTGCACTACAAAGTATTTAGGGATTTGGAGAGAAACTTCTATATCATCAGACAATACACGTCAGAATATAAAGGTGCTTTACTACTGAACTATTCAAGGTTTTCCGTATAAATACGTCGTAGTTTGGTCGGAATTGTCTAATATAAATGTGGACAACGGTTCTGACATATTCTATAATAGGTGTACGTCGCGAAATGTTCTGTGTAAAAATACGTGCCTCCAGTTAGCTGATATTTTTCTGTTTGTTTTAGTTTTTATTGCTCACTATTTGGATATTAAAGTTATTTCTCGGAACTCTTGCCATTTACATGCCTTTGCGACTTATTCTGATTTTTGCGACGATTGGAACTGTAATCAAGGGTGGAAGTTTGATAGTTAGGTTTGATGTATAAAAATATAATAGAAGTTATAGATTTGTTTAGTAACTATTCTTTACTTCCAGATTTGTTCCATATTTATTTATTTCAAACTCATACACACAGCAGTGGCTAGACAACTCATTTTCAACATTTTGATAATATATCTATTAAATTTGGTTATTATTATTATTTGGGAAATTTATTTCTTAGCCACACTAAAAAGGTGAAGGTTTAAAACGTTCAAATTTGACTAAAGCTTATTAATGACACTTAACTTGAATAGACTTTAATAAATTTGAATGGTGCTAAACATTACGGAATTATGAGGAAGTCGCCTTTGTTATGACAATTTTCCAAGCCAATTCTCTTACTCCAACAATGAGAACAATGAGAGAAATGTAGCGGAACAATGTTATACCCACCTTCCTAGTACCTGTGTAATGGAGGGTTCTATTTCTGCGGCCTTTTCTATAACAGACGATTCAAATAGCATCTTATGGATGGCACCTCTTTGCGTGACTATGAAGACCAAGCTAGGAGTGACAGTTTCTACTGCAGTGACGACAAGAGAGTGTAGAGTGGGCTGATTTGGAAGCCATTTCCTGTTTCTTTCCTCTCCTGCCAGATAATAGTCTGAACGAGTCCCTATTATGACTGTCTCTGCCCTCTATGATCTTCTTTCGCCAGTCGCCTCTATTCATCGCGAGTTGGTCCCAGTCCTTACAACTTATTTTAAATGCAGCCAAATCACGCTTGACACAATCTTTGAACCGCAGTAGTGGTCTACCAACTTTTCTCTTACCGTTGGTTAATGATTGGGGGCCATACGGTTCACGTGCCCTAGCCATCTCAACCTTCTCTGCTTAAGTAGAGCGGTGAGGCTGTAGAGGGTTCTATTTATACCTAAATATATTATAATATTTTTGTGGTTTAACCAGGGAAGTACCAAATAATAATACTGACACAAATATGATTTTTATTTTACAGTCTGAGACTGAACATACAATCCCCAACACCCAAATAGAGCCCTTTTTAGGGTTAAGTAGCCAAAGCCGTATCTGCATCCATATGCAGCTTATCGCAGAGATCCTAGTGGTAGAAAGCTGTAATTTGACAAGGATATAAATATTTTAAACTACTAAGTCATCCAATGAAATCTTTTTACTGATATGTCCCTTACAGATGAGTTAAAAAGTTTTTTTAACGATAAAACGATTTTTTAACCAATGAAAAGCTAATTCGACAAAGGTTACGTAACAGCTTTAATTAGATTCTAAGTTTTTAAATCTGACATTTTATTTTGATCTTAAATCTCTCTCTTCAGTCAGGCCTCATCACTGAGGATCGTGACTCTGACGCGAAGCTTTTTAAATTGCTTGTCTCCACTTATAGCGATCAGCAGCTTGGTGAAGTGCCGTGCTGACTGGTATCTCCAGATGTTTAGATACCTGATCCGACCATCTCTTAGGACTGCGGCCCCGAGGTCTCTTGCCCTCAATTTTTCCTGTCACCATCAATTTCTCTATATTGTCTCAAATGCTGGAAAGTCTTGGGGATTGGTGTATCTTCAGTTCTTTGAGTACAGATACATTGGTGAGCTGTCCAGGGGATTCTTAGTAAGCTGCGCCAGCACCACATTTCGAACGCATCCACTCTTTTTCTGTCTGTGGCTTTTAAGGTCCATGATTCTGCGCCATATGAAAATATGGAAAAGACGAGTGTACGAACTAAGTGGACTTTTGTACGGTTGGAGATGTTTCTGTCTTTCTATATTTTATTTAGCTGGGTCATGCTCGTTTTAGCCATTGCGATGCGTCGACGTATCTCTGGCTCACAACTGCCCTTATTGTTGATGACAGACCCAAGGTACTGGAATTCTTCCACGATTTCGTAGTCGTCAAGTAAATTGGTTTGTCGGAGACTGTTGAGGCGGACTGGACGGAGGGTTGACTGTTGATCTTAAATAATAATATTTAAATTTTTGATTCCTTAGCCAGAGCCAGAGACTATCTCAGTTTTTCCTAGAATCTAGATATTCTGCGAAGAAACGTTTATAGATAAAGAACATAAAATAATATAGTGTATAATTAAGCACATTATTTAATTAATTAAGTGCTATAGAACCTTACACTTATTTACATTTATTGTAAACTTCAAAAGCCTTATAATGTTTGTAAAGTATGCAAAATTACATATAACTTTAAAGTTGAAGCTCTGTAAAACAAAGTCTATTTCGAAACGCAATAACGAGTACCTCCACCTGGTTAACTTTATTGGTTTCAGAGTAATTAAGCATCATTGTTGAAGTTCTCACGATTAAAGTACGTCTCTTTTTATTATTAACTTACAGTCGCTGCACTTCACTTAGTTTGTACTGAATCTGTCTTTTTACTAACTTGTTTGCTTATCCAACCATACTCATTATTGAAAATTTGAGCGACATAGAATTTGCAAAAGTAAATATTTTTATAAATATAATATTTTTTATAGAAATAACTGGTAAACGAGTTGATGATTCACTTGATGGTAAGTGGCTGTCGTCGCCCATGGACATCAGCAACACCAAAGACATCATCAGTGATGCGTTGCCAACCAAGAAATGAAGAAGAAAAAAAAAGAAAGAACTGGCTCTCAAGCCCCCAGCCGGAACACGACGAGTCGTTTGGCGGCTGACTCATGACTCAAGGGTGGTAGCGATCCAGGCGAAGCCCATGGAGAAATAATAATAGTAATAATGGTATTAATTAACAATTAAAATCAAGCTCCTTCCTTGCTTTAATTCATAAAATAAATAAATCGAACTTCCTCATGCTCTGTTTAATAGGAGAACATAATTAAGCGAAATAATGAATATTCAGTATTGACCGTAATCCATATTTTCTCCCAAAGTGATATTTGTTGCGAACACAAGGCGTGAACATCGTATTGACAAAAGCTACTCGTACATTAATACTAACGCAGAGGGAAAATGTTTAATATATTTTCGGTCAGATAAACATAATCGTTTGGATAGTGACAATATTGTTCACGGAATATAAATCGCTCTGATTATTGTGAAGATAATTGCGGTTCATTCACACTGTTGTTGCGAGAAATGCGAGAATAAATGGCAATAGGATATGAATGAAATGAGAAACAAAGGACATCACACATTTTCACAATATTAACTTGTGAAAATGTGTGACGACACAAACTGATCTAAGCGAGTCGGAATTATAAAGCCATCGGAATAACGAGGTGAACTTTCTTCATGGCGTTTTGTGCGAATTGTAATTTGGTCATTTTGTCATGGAATTAATGCAACATCACTCGAAACTTTGGCAAAGGAATTTTCATCATTTTACTTTTGTAATATCATTAGTTGTGGGCCACAACTTGTGGCTCGGTGGCAGATATACCAATAACATAAATATGTACAAACATGCTTACAAATGAATATTGATTTATATCTTATTCTATGTAACTATTAAATTCTCTATAATAGGAAAATTGTTGGTAAACTGGTGTTTTATTGAAATGCGTTTGGACACAGTATGGGTGTACTAAAGTTACCCCATTACCCGTATACCATGCTTAGTTTAATGCGTGTATTTATGAAAAGGTCAAGCTTTGACCTAAACTAAAATTGGCGCCCGACGTGGGACCACAAGTAGAGGCTTGGTCACACTCAAATGACCTTCAGTATAAATATTCTTACTTACTGCCACTCAATTTTCAGGGTTTAAATATAAAGATAAAGTTATGTGACAGATTTTATGTGTCATTGCTTTAGTATCTCACCAATACAGAAGGCCTGTTGGCTTCACCATATTGAGAAGAGAATCGGGCTTGCAGTGTATTAATAATGGGTCATCAAATATATTTTTTTATGAAAATAGCCAGCAAACAAGCTAACGGTAAGTGGATATCGTCGCTCACGGATAAAAACCCGCCTCCTGTAATAACACCTGTCAAGATATACCTTTTTGAAATGGTGAGTTCCTTAATTTGATACCCATATTGCGATATTCGATTTATTTTAATTTTATGATACTTCAAACAATGTCATCTCACATCCACCATATTTGTTTTTTTTTTTATTTCACTTTCAAATAGTGCGCTGTGGTTATTTTCTATCAATTTGACAGATTTCTTTTTACTTATCATCAATTAAACAGAGTTCGTTTATTCATGCCAGAATGATGTCTACATGCGTTTATAACAAGTGATATGAGTAGCAACAGAGCTGTTACAGATAAAATTAATTTGACACGTATATTCCGAGCCGCTGACTTTTATATAGCTTCCTCGAAATAAATAACAGGGCGACACGATATAGTTGTGAAATTCGCAGCGCATACCGTCTCTCTGTAATGATATTGGATAGTTTTCCCTATGTCAAATGTGTTTTATTTTATTCAGGTCTTTTGTTTTTATGTCTCAATTACTCGGAGACAGGTTTATTGTAACGGATCTTATTAAAAATTCAACAGTTGATATTAGTATAATCAATGTCTAAAACATTTATTTTATAAGTGGTAAAACGTAGTGGCCAGCTTTCGGTTCATTTGGCATGAGGTTTTTGAAGTGAAACTTCTTTAGAATCGTTAGTGATTTGAAACCGGATGCAACGACAGGTAAGATAATATAACCGCTAATTTCGACTTTCAACTTAACTTCTCCGTAGCTCAATGGTCAGGACGTAGATTAGATACACAATACCTGATGCGCAGGTTCGCGTTTCTCAGTATTTTTTTTTAGTTTTATTTTTTTTTAGTTTTATTTTTATACTGTTTTTAAATACTTTCAAATGCTCTTTTAAATATTTTCAAAGAATTTATCAACAAAAAATAAGAATTTCATTCTTTCATTCTGTCGATCGACCAACCGATTATACAGACAGTAAAAATACTAAGTTGTATTCATAGATGGCGCGAGGAATAAGATAGAACATTCGTTTTATTGCTAGATAGATTTTTAAAAAGTGCTAAGTTGTATTCATAGATGGCGCTTCGATTTATTGCTTTAAGATTCGATTTATTGCTTTTTCATCTCATTATCTTGAAACCAAAATTTTGGAAAGTTTCACTTCTACCACGTGTGAATTGCACACATTTTCTTTTTTTAATTTAGAAAATGTTAAGAAGATATTTTTTTAATTACAGCCAGCTGTAGCTGAGGTATTTACACTTTCCTATGAGTCAATTACAAAGCGAACATCATATTGAAAGAGAATCTTGCATTGTCTGTACGGTGAACTTGTATCTACCCAAGAATAGAAGGAAAACTTATGCCGCCCACATACAATAACAACAAAATATTATAAAATAATAATAAATTATATTCGTAGGATACACAAGATATCAACATGGCAATAATTTCAAATATTTTACATTCGGTGCGTATGAAAATGAATAAAACGACAATAAAAGAAAAAGTAAAATAATATCTCATCAAAAACAAAAATGTGAAATGAGAGCCAAGTTCAAAAAAAATTCTAAAATTTTTGTTACAAGACCATGTAATTAAAGCTCTCCATTTGACTTTGCTAGTTTTCACGTACCTACAAGCTATATTATATTTGTATTATTATCTTCGTTTAGTCTGTTAGGTTGATATGTAATACCTATGTTACTTTTCTAAAATTTGGTTTGTTGGTAGCTACCTAAAACTAGCTAAGTCAAATGTATCTTGAATTACATGTTCTTTTATCTGAAATTTTCTACACAGAACTTGGCACCCATTTAGATCTCAATTCTTTTTTAAACTTGGTTCTCATTTCATTTTTGATGATATGTATTTAGTTTTTGTCTAGAAACTAATAGTATTTGTGGTTAAAGAATCTTTATTCTCAAAAGAAATTACATTTCACTGCATGAGAATATACATTAAAATTACATACACTATATTGTGAGCATACAGATTAGAGTTTTATATAGTAAAGATGAGTTTTGGGTTGATATTGCTTACATTTTAATAAAAAGTTAGGTAGGTAGTTTGAAAATTAAAATGCTGTTTAAGCGATAAGTGCATCAACAACCAGCGCGACGTGGAACAAGTACCAGGGACGGATTTAGCAATGGAGAAATATATGTTGTTTTAATTGTTTTTTAAAAATTGACAAACTTTTGGGTAATTTAATTTCTTTTGGAAGTTCATTATATAATTTTGCTCCCTTACAACATATGCTCATTTTACCATAGTTTGTTCGGGTTTTGGGAATAAATATATTGTTAGCCTGGCGTGGAAGCCTTCTGCCCATACATCTGTTTGTTAAAAAATTTGTTTGTGTATTTATTTTATTATCTAGAATTTTTTTTATTGTAATACAACTATTAAACCAGTAGGTCTGGTAAATATTCATAATTTTAGTTTCTTTGTACAATTTTTCGGACGGTGTTAGGAAATCATAATTAAATAGTAGTTTTATAATTTTATTTTGGCTTATTTGAAGATCTTTTAGAGTTGTTTTATAAGTGCTTCCCCAGATTTCTATTAAATACTCTAGATGTGGTTTAACTAATGTATTATATATTGTGTATCGGATTCGGTAAGGAATACATCGGATGCATCCGTATAATAAACCTAAGAGGGAGGAGAGTTTAGATCTAATTTTGTTTATATGCGCCTTCCATGATAATGTGCTATCCAACATTAGACCTAAATATTTTTCCTCTGACTTTTCTTTTAGTTTTGTTCCACTTATAGTGAGAGGTGTAAAGGCACTATATTTTTTATTTTTAGCTCTAAATATAACATATGAAGTTTTGGACGCATTAATAGTTAAAAGATTAGCTGCATACCATTTTTGCAGTAAGTTAAGATCCGTTTGTGCTCGAGAGATGAGTTCATTTATGGAACTGCCAAAGTAAAAAATACAAGTGTCATCAGCATAGAGTGACAACTCCCCACTCAGCTGAAGCTCAGTAATATCATTAATGAAGATAAGAAAGAGGAGGGGACCTAAAATGGACCCTTGGGGCACACCGTATGTTATAGGTTGTGGAGAGCTTTTATAGTGACCAATCTTGACAATTTGGTTTCTATTATCTAAATAATTTTCAAACATTTTTAAGGCAATACCACAGATACCTAGATTAGAAAGCTTTTTTAAAATAAGAGAATGGCTGATAGAATCAAACGCTTTTTTTATATCTACAAATATGCCAAGTCCTATGTTTCCTGAATCTATGTTTGATCTTATTTTCGTAACCAGGTCTAGAGTTGCAGCCAAAGTATTTGATCGTGGAACAAATCCATATTGATGATTAGATAAATAGTTAATTGATTGAAGATATTTGTCTAAACGTTTATATATTAATTTTTCAAAAATTTTTGAGATGACGGGCAAGACAGAAATAGGTCGATAATTACATGGATCTGTTTTCGTACCAGATTTGTATATCGGTGTGACCTTGGCAATCTTAAGTTCATCTGGGAATATTCCAGTCTCAAAGCAAGAGTTTATACACAGTGTAAGTTGAGATAAGATTGCTTTTTTCATACATTTAATTGCCTTAGTATTAATGCCGTCTATTCCGGAACTTGAGTTAGCGTCTAAATGGTCAATAATATATGAAACTTCAGATTCGGTGCAAGCCTCCAACTTTGAGAACTGATAACCACTATAGACTTTTTTGTTAGATATAACTATATTTGAATTTCCGCATGGGATGTTACTGGCAAGAATGGAGCCTACTGTCGCAAAAAATAAATTAAACTCCTCACAAATCTGGTTTCCGTCCGTTATTTCTCCTATATGTGTTTTTAGTTTTGGGGGAGTATTGCTTGATTTTATTTTGTTATTACACAATGTTTTTATCAATGACCACATTCTTTTTGGTTTATATTTACATTTTTCAAAAGAGTCATAGTAATACTTACTTTTTGTTTTAGCTATTAGTTCCGTAACTTGATTCCTTGATTTTTGGTGTTTTATTATGAGATTTTCTTTGTCTTTGATTGAATCTTTTTTTATTTGTTGCCAAATTTGATTTCTATCATTTATGCTTTTTATAATGTTTTTATTTATCCAATCGTTTTTAGGTAGATTTTGTATTTTAAATTTAGTTACTTTACATTTATTTATTAACATTTTAACTACTTCATATAAGTCGCAGAACTTTGTAATGTTTTTATCAGTACCCCAAAACTCTTCCTTACTATATTTATCCAGCAGGTCATATTTGATGGCTTCATATTTCACTCTCTCAGGTGGCTGTGGCTTAAATTTCTTCATTCCAACAAATATCTGTTTATGGTCTGATAATGATGAATCATGGAGGGCTACGTGGAAGCTTCTGTCTCTTAAATTAGAAATTATATGATCTAATATAGTCTTGGTGGTTGCCGTAGTACGTGTTGCGTATTGATTTTCAATTTTGTTTAGAATAGTGTATCCAGATTCATATATTACATTCATAAACCTCTTTGTTTTTGTATCTGTCGTTAGCAAATCTAAGTTAAAATCCCCAAAGACCATTGCTTTATTTCTTTTGTGTAATTGTGATTCAAAATCTTGCAGGAAGTCATTCAAGTTTGAGTCGCCCGGTTTGTATATAACTCCGATGTCTATTTTAAGTTTATCTAATGTAATCCATAGGTAGTTATTTCCGTGAATGAAGTTTTGCTCGCTAAAATTGTGTTTTACATCATTGCGTACAAAGATGGATACTCCACCGCCTCTGAAATTTATTCTGTGGTTATAATAGTGGTAGTAGCCGGTTATTTGTATTGAATTTGCTTCGTCTTCTGTCTTGATCCAAGTCTCGGTAAGTAAAATTACATGTATTGGTATATCTACAGATTTTATTACACACACAAGCTCGTCAAGTTTACCAGGACGAACTATACTTCTTATGTTGCAGTAAAAGAAATTCATGGTATTATGTAAACTTTTCAAATCATCGTATGATTGTGATAACTCATATGTTGTGTTCTGGCTTGGGTTTTTTGTCAAAGTAGGTTGAGAGAGATCGTTGGATTCATTTAGTTTTTTGATAAAGTAACTATTTTAGGAACGCCACCGAAGTATTTTATCGTCAAATTTTTTTCTCCATTCTCTTGTCTTTTAACTAGTTCTTTTTTAAGGTCTTTCATATATGATAATTGCGCAGGTGTCTGATCAGAAAATATGTTCACGTTTTTGTTATTGATTTTGTCCTTATTCTTAAGAATTTCTTTTGTAGTCGCTGATGAATCCAGGATCACTTTCATAAATCGGTTATTGTTTGAGTTGTATTTTCCAAGGCGGTATGTCTTTATGGATATATTTTGGTTTTTAATAACCTCACCAATTACTTTAAGAGCTTCTTTTTCATCATGCAAGCGTCTACTGTCTCCGATAGCTCCATGTAATTCAGGTATCCCAGCAATAATCAGATTTTTCGCTCGGTTGGATCTTTCATTAATTTCGTGTATAAGGTCTTCACGAGAATTAATTGGTAGTGAACATATAGGTTCTGTAGGATATTTTGCTTTTGAGGTATCGATATGACTTTGCAAATCTTGGATCTTTTGCTCAAATAGAGTATTTTTGTCTTTTAATTCTGCAATTTCATTCACAATTTTACTGTGTTCTTTTGCAAGTTTTTCGGTGGTTGACTGAATATTTTCCATCTGGACTCTAATTTGAGCCACATCTTCACGCAAGGATGACATATGGATTTCTTGAGACTGTGTAAATTGTGTTAATAAGTTCATAATATCGGCCCGTAATTCTGACATATTTTTTACACAGCTGCAGTCCGTCTCTGGTTGTTTAGGTCTACGTATTTATTGATATTAATATACCCATTGTTATTTATAAAATAACTATACAGTGGACTCACTAATTCGCTAATTTCACAATTATCAATAATTTTCATTTTTTAGATTTTTCCTTTGTATATGTTTAATAGTCTACCTTGATGCCAAATATCAACTTTCTAGGTTATCTTGAAGTAGGTTAGGTTTTTGATCTTATGTCAGTGAGTCAGTCACCAAAATGCGGGTTTTTAAACGTTAATATATTAATAACTGTTTGAGTTTTATTTATGAAATTTTGAATTCTTAAATAGCTTGGTGGCTTAATTAATGTGCCTTTCATGTACATAGGTTAAATAGGTCTCGAGATGTTAAGGAGTCAAAAGTAGCTCAAAATGGTTCGTGTAATATTACACATAGCGCTGCGTTACCAGTTACCTTTAATTTTGAACTTTGGCTGGATACGCTGCCGCGTGTCTAGATTTTATGTTTCTGATATTTTAGCAATACTGTCAGCGACCCCTCAAATTCGGTGGTCGGGATAATAAACTTGGTATAATAAAATTATTATTTTAAGTACCCACGGTAGGTCAAAGGTCAAAGTTTTAAGAGTGTAAGCTTTGAACCGACAATGTGTGCGTGGGTTTAGGTCGGTAACTTTATTTACGAAAGTGGTGTGAACTTATTTGAAATTGTGTTTATTGTAGGTTCAAAGTTTGCCTAGAAGGAGATAAAATTAAGAATTTATTCAGTTTCACGTGAACGTTTAATTTGTGAATTTGTAAATTGATTTAGAAAGAAAGAAAGAAGAAGAAAGAAAGAATTTAGTGGTAATAATATTAAATATTGTTTAACGGTTCCCAGGTACAGCCAAATATAATATTGTATATTAAGTACATAATGAAATTAAAAGGTTTATCATCTATCCATTAATCAATCTTTATACTGAGCTATTGTTACAAGAATAATACAAAATCAACAATAGAATTTCGCACGAAACACTTGATACGAACAAAACATATATTATGAGTAATTATGATTAATACAAGATTTAAATTATTTAATTTGCTTTGTTTGTTACTTTGTTAGCATGTAATAATATTGTATGGGACTAATTTTGTGAGCTAAATTAGAACTCCTGTCATGAAATTTTACAAATTGGATCCAGACTTATTAGGGATAAAGTACACTAAAAGTATTGGGTGAATTAACTCAGGTGAATAAAGTCGACGGCACCGGAGCTTATCAGAGGTAAATAACATAAACACAATAATTTTTTTTCATATTTTAAAAATAATAATAATAATTTAAAATTATAATAATAATTAATACGAATATCAATTTATAAGAATCTGAATCAGAATCATTTATTTTTCTTAATTGGTGTATAGGTAATATGCAGGATGATCCATTTATTATACTTAGCCATACTGTGGCGTACAAATATTAAACACAATATTTTACATTCAATGTCCATGAATACCACAAACATTATTTATTAATCGTTTTATGTCGAAATACAAATTTTACATTTACTTTCGGTCAATTACGCGATAAAATTTTCAATAATGAGTTTTGCATTCCGATATAACTTTCCAATTAATTTTCCATAAAGTTTTACCTATAATTTTTTAAATTATAGTTATATCACTAATAACAATGGGGTTTGGGTTACTGCTATAAAAGGGGTTAATTCCAAATAAGCTCAATCTATTCCTTCGCGTTTTAATCACCTTTAATATTCGATTTCACCCCTTTAGGGATGGAACACGACTCACCAATCTGTAACCAATTGGTGCCCTACCCGAAAACTCGTCTGGGTTCGATTCCAGACGTTATTATTAGTGATATTTTAACTACCATTATATATCAATAAAATGAGATTAGGAAATGTCATAGTCATGGTTATAAAATCTCAAAAAAAGGAAAAAAGTTGAAAAATTTGTAAAAAACCTGCGACTGATTTTAAAATCAAAAAGCGTTTTCAACCAAGAAAAATGCCATCGAAGCTTCTTCTTATCGACAAAAAAGTATTTTTATTATCAAATAGTGCTCTTCCCATAGCTTAAACCGAGCTTTTTGGAATAATCAACAACCCCGTATGCTATTCCTGACCATGGTGCTGTGTGCTTTTCCTGAAAATCCATTAATTAGTTAAGCTCTAATAAACTAATTCTTTATAAACTTTTAGATTTAGGTACGAGTATATCAATAACATTTATCCTCTATGAAATATATATTTTGTTGAGAACGTGTATCGCAATAAAAACCATCGCGGACAATTTTTACACCCAGCTCAAACCTCCTCGGCGGTCGTGTACAATAAAATTACGCTAAAATCGTATTTTATAACCTGTACGAGTCCCTTATAATGACAAACGTTGTAATTCATTGGTAGGGTGACAATATTATCATGAACTTATGTTATTTCTAATAAAGCTTAATGATGGATGGATGGATTCCATTACAATCATCACAAAATAAATTATCGTTATTAGTACAATGTACGAGTGTTATAATATGAGCATTATATGTTACTAATAACAGTAATCCCCCGTGTGGTGCCGGGTCCACTTAGTAGAATAGCACCACTCCTACCTCTTCCTGGGATGTCGTAAAAGGCGACTAATGGGATATTCCAGGAGATGGGCAGCAGCGTCTTCCTGAGTAGTATTAACATCTACTGCGGTCACCAACACGCACTGGCCAAGCGCGGTGACTATTGGCTTAACCCCCCTATGACAGCCAAAACCAAGCCTCGGCCCCCAGTCCCCGGCAGCTCCGCTATTCCTGGCTACGGTAGCGGCCATGGTAACGGCGGGGCAGGGGGTGCTAAGAATCGCCGGCAGAGATCGGGCTACCAATCTAAACAACGACTTCTGCACCTGGCAACATATAACACCAGGACACTGAGGACCGACGACAAGGTGAAAGAGCTGGAAGAAGAGATAGACAAGTTAAACTGGAGTATTGTGGGTTTATCTGAAGTCCGAAGACAGGGGGAGGACACGATAATACTCAAATCCGGAAACTTGTTCTATCACCGGGAGGGCGAACACCTATCCCAAGGTGGTGTCGGGTTTCTCGTCCACAAGTCCCTCGTCAACAACATTGTGCAAGTCGGGAGCGTGTCGGCCAGGGTAGCGTACCTTACACTCAGAATATCCAAACGATATTCGTTGAAGGTTGTACAGGTATATGCGCCGACTTCGACACATCCCGACGATGAGGTAGAGGTTATGTATGAGGATATCAGTAGAGCCATACATACCTCTAAAGCTCATTTCACAGTTGTGATGGGGGACTTTAACGCGAGACTGGGCGCGCAAAATGGCGCCGAGAGGAAAGTGGGTCCCTTCGGAATTGGACGACGGAACCACCGAGGACACTTGCTGGCCAACTTTTTGGAGAAGGAAGATCTCTTTATGATGAACTCCTTCTTCAGAAAGAAGCCTCAACGCAGGTGGACTTGGATAAGTCCTGATGGTTCCACAAAAAGCGAGATAGACTTCATTCTGGCAGACAAACGGCACATATTTAATGATGTCTCTGTGATCAGCAGGTTCAAAACCGGAAGCGATCACCGTTTTGTAAGAGGCACATTAAATATTAACGTGAAGCTGGAACGGTCACGCCTGATGAAGTCTACGCTTCGCCCAACACCTGTCCAAATCCAGGGATCCGAAAACTTTCAACTTGAGCTGCAAAATCGTTTTGCGTGCCTAGAATCATGCACGTCGGTGGACGAGTTTAACACCAGGATGGTAGCAACTGTCCACGAGGTAGGGTCGAAGTATTTCAAGACCCACTCCAGTGGTAGATCTCAAGTTCTCTCAGAACAAACTCTCGGTCTTATGAGGGATCGACGAGAACTATGTGTGCAATCTCCAACCTCTATGGCGGAATACCGACGGCTCAATGAACAGATCTCCAAGGGCAGGCGACGCGATTTACGCAAACACAACGCAAATCGTGTAAAAAACACAATAGAGCGAAACCAGGGCTCCAAAGTGTTCGCCAAAGATCTGTCTATTGGGCAAAGTCAGCTTACGAGGTTGAAGACCGAGTCTGGCACCATAGTTACGTCGAAACCTGAAGTTCTGAGAGAAACTGAGAGATACTACGGACGGTTGTATACCTCCTCTCAAGCTCCACCTCCCAGTGAGGAGAGCGACAAGAGAGCTAAATTAACCCGGCACTACACAGAGGATATCCCGGACGTCAGCCTGTATGAGATCAGAGAGGCCCTCAAACAGCTTAAAAACAACAAGGCACCGGGAGATGACGGTATCACCGCCGAGCTGCTAAGAGCTGGGGGGAAACCCCTCCTAGTGGCGCTCCAAAAACTGTTTGATACCGTCATCCATACTGGAACTACCCCGGAAGCGTGGAGCAGAAGTGTGGTGACTCTGTTTTTCAAAAAGGGCGATAAAGCCCTTTTGAAGAACTACAGGCCAATCGCACTTCTGAGTCACGTTTATAAACTGTTTTCGAGGGTGCTCACAAATCGCATTGCACGCAGGCTTGACGACTTCCAGCCTCCCGAACAAGCAGGATTCCGGAAAGGCTACAGCACCATAGACCACATACACACACTGCGGCAGATTATACAGAAGACCGAGGAGTATAATCTGCCGTTATGTGTCGCCTATATGGACTATGAGAAAGCCTTTGATTCTATCGAGACCTGGGCAGTACTAAATTCTCTTCAGCGGTGCCGGATCGACTACCGGTATATCGAGGTGTTGAAGTATTTGTACTCATCAGCCACCATGTCCGTCAAAGTACACGACACAGCCACGAACCCCATCCAATTGCAGAGAGGTGTCAGGCAAGGGGACGTTATATCCCCAAAACTGTTCACCGCTGCATTGGAAGATGTGTTCAAGCTGATGGAGTGGAAACGACGTGGCATTAACATCAATGGCGAATACATCACACACCTGCGATATGCCGATGATATAGTCATCCTGGCAGGATCCCTGGAGGAACTAGGTACAATGCTCGGGGACTTGAACAGCGCCTCACAACGGGTGGGTCTTAAGATGAACATGGACAAGACGAAAATCATGTCGAATGTCCATGTCACACCCGTACCGGTTGTTGTTGACGGCGCTGCTCTCGAAGTTGTAGACGAATACAATTACCTGGGACAGGTGATCCAGATGGGTAAGTCCAACTTCGAGAAAGAAGTCACTCGTAGAATCCAACTCGGATGGGCTGCGTTCGGGAAACTGCGTCATATCTTGTCGTCCAAAACACTACCTCAGTGCCTGAAGTCGAAGGTGTTCGAGCAGTGTGTGTTGCCAGTGATGACATACGGATCCGAGACGTGGTGCTTCACTATTGGCCTAATCCACAAGCTCAGGGTAGCACAGCGGGCTATGGAGAGGGCTATGCTCGGTATTTCTCTACGTGATCGTATCAGAAACGAGGAGATCCGTAGACGAACAAGGGTGACCGACATAGCTCAAAGAATTAGCCGGCTGAAGTGGCAATGGGCTGACCACATAGTGCGAAGGACCGATAACCGTTGGGGAAGAAAGGTCCTCGAATGGCGCCCGCGACTCGGAAAGCGAAGTACAGGACGCCCCCCGACAAGATGGACCGACGACCTGAAGAAGACAGCGGGCATCCGCTGGATTCAGAAGGCTCAGGACCGGTCAGAGTGGCGCAAGTTAGGGGAGGCCTATGTCCAGCAGTGGACCTCCAAGGGCTGATGGATGGATGGATGGAATAACAGTAATCGAAGTAATGCTGCTAGCATTTAGGGATCTTTTTTCTTTGAATTAGATTTTTTTGAATAATGAATTACTATTCTATTCAGGCAGTAACCAAAAAAAAGAATAGTTGTAATCTTTTCTCAATTTCTGTGTCCCGTAGTCAAAACGGAAATCAAGGTTTTACTCAATAATTGCAGGATGACACTTAGTATTTTGCTTATTTCAATTGGTTCACTAATAAAAAAAAAATGATTTTTGCCGAAACACTTTTTGTGTTCGCAATTACTGAGATATTTTTTCTGCTAATGTATGATTTATATAATAACTTATCCTCAATTTGCGTGTAAATACAGGCACCCTATCATAACGCCCTTCGACACGGTTGGAAGGGCGGCACGCAAGTGTTTTGTAACGTTACTTGTGAATTAATTGGTGGAACTTAATTACGAAAAATAATGAGCTTGCCTCGAAATATTTTTACGTAAGACAATTTATAAATTATACTAAGTACGTATTTATCGTATGAGAAGGACCATTAATAAACGCTTGCACACTCACACACCCGTAAGGATTTCCCGTATCGTATTTGCTATCGAAACCACAAAGACAACACTCCGTGACTCCAAAAATCCCCAATGAGGCAGGAGGCCTGTACCCTGTAGTGGGTCGGCCAACTCCCATCTTAACCCGAGTATGAACATTTTGTCTGTGATATATTTATATGCCCTGGCCAGAAATCGTACCGCATCGTACGTATAATCACTACCCACTAGACGGGATAATGTACCGCGGTACAAACTATAAAATACAATGGATAAATAAAGCACGGCATGCCCAGGCATTTTTATACGACGAAATGAAATAGGTACTTACCTTATTATATTTATTCCTTTATTTACACTTTATTCTACCCTTAAAGCGAAGTGGTACAAAAGATGTACTTAACCGTATCACGATAAGGTTGCATACACGCATAAGCAATTTTATTATATAGCTAAGATGAACATCATTGTTTCAACCTTACAGTCACACCAATGAGTACAAGCTCTTAAGCTCTTACGCGATCAAGTGTACTTGTCAAGTTTGCAGTTTGACTTGATGCGGCATCAAGTTTGCATGAGATAGCTACTATATGGCCAGATAGCTATACCGTGGCCATACACCGTCAAGTTTACTGGATGCCGCGTCAAGTCCGCTGCAAACTTGACAAGAATACTTGATCGTGTATGGCTAGTATAACTGGAGTAAAGTTCAATGTTATATTAGCCGTAGTGTGCGTTTCAACTAAGTTCGCTATATTATTGAGCTGGTAGCATGGAAATAAGTGTTTTTAAAATTAAAAAACTATAATTACCAATTAAAAGGAGGTATTAATAGCATTCTTATCAAGTTCTTCTTATCAGAAGTAATAACGATATTATAGTGGCATGAACTGCACTCCAAAGTGGTTCGCACAGAATATCAGTGCTGTGATTCTCCATAGCAATCACTGAGTCCAATCCATTTTCTTAGTGCTTACTACAGAGAATTGTAATTTGTAACTGTAGTACTATTACATAAGTACTATTATTTCTTCTGTGATTGTAGTCTTAATAATTTTTTATTATTATACCCATACCTGTTATCTAAGTATCTGTTGGAATAAAAAATTTCTTTCGTTCTTTCTTAAATATATTACGAGATCATATAAAACATTATATTAAGTATAACATTTTTAATTTATAAACTCCTATTTCAATGCTACCAACATAACAACGAACTGCAGATTGTTGAAATGCAATATACAATGTTTGATATTGAATTAGTTCAATACTCGGAGTGGCCGACGTAGAGGGAAGTTGTGATCAATTTTATTACGAGACTCTTTGTTTACATTGCGGATTGTGACTTAGCACAGGAAGAAATAGGTCAAGTTATCCGAACGTAATATCTTTCAACACGTTATATACATATAAACTTTATTTGTTAGTATAATATTATTACATATATCTATATACATAAAGAGAATAAATTAATATCAATCTGAATAAACTTACATGTAGATCTTATAACTAAATTAGATAAATAAAAAATAAAAAGTATATTTACAAGAAATAAATGTCACCCAAAATTCCCAAATTAGGCATTGTACCCAGAACGCTGGCAGCATTGCCCCGCTGTATTGCCAAACTAATTCTTTGGGCAAAGTAGCTGCCAGCCTTCAGGTCTCCAGAAGTCGCGGACTAGTCGTTTCGACATGTCTTTCATGAAACAATATAATAGTTTTGTAACAATCCACATTTGGCTGTATTAGAATAGTCTAGAATAGACCAGTACCATACCAGCAGGCCACGATATCGTAAGAGGCGACAGAAGTCAATTGGTTGGCAACGTATTGGTGAGGGTTGTGTTGCAGGGGTTACAAAACAACTGTTGCTTTTGAAAGAATTAAAAAAATATATTAATTTATTTTCAGTTCAGTTTATAACCAGTACTCTGTTCTATATAAATATGACGATTTTACCTCTATTTGCTTAGGGCTTTTACACAAAAACACGTTGCGACGTGAATTCTTACGTTGCGGCGTCGTAGATTTCCACTTCGGAATGTGTTTTTGTGTACAAGCCCAAGCCTAAAGGGTAAAAAGTTTTCTCGTCACGTATTAACATAAATGTCACGTAAAACACATCAGTGATAGTGACAATATCTAGAGTTAATGAAGCGTGGCCTGGACGATAGTTTGAAACAAGTAACTTCAAACGACATAGTTTCACAAGTGAGCATTTGTTGCCGCGCGTCGAGTTCAAGATACCATTCCAACAGAGTTATGTCATGTTACAGATAGTGTTGTACTAATGGTAGACGTGACATTAGATATCCGAAAATATCCGAATACAACTGCAGTTACATATTACCTTTAGAAACATTTACCTACAGACCGTGCTCTTAACCAGTTTTGATGTGCTTAAAAATATGTGTTTATTGCATTAATTAATGTATTAGTAAAATTGTTTTAAGTAATTTACTTATGCAAGCATTTAAAAAATGTTTCTATGAAAACGTAAATGCTGTACGATGATTAAGTACCACTTTGTAGGCAAAAAAGACTTCGCAAAGTCCTTTTTCGACGTTGGTGTTCTTGTAACATGTTTTTAAAATTCAGACGAATTTATTCAAACACATTTGCATTATAATTTTGTTGAGCTGCAAAGCTAAAAACTACTCACATTCTATTTAGGTTAAGTGTCTAAAGCCACTTGTTAGCCAACGCTTGCTGAGTGATGACAACGTGTATTAAGATTCGCTTGTGTTGTGGTGACTTGCGGTGCTTGGGATCGCTCACCACGCTCGCATCACTGCGGATCCCTTAAGGTCGTAGCTCATCTAAACGACACCGCTCCCACCCAACCAAAGTATGAGAATTTCAAATATAAACTTTAAATCGTGCTCTGTAGATGCAACTATTGAGTGGCAAGGTTACGGTAAGCTTGCTTCCCGCGCGCGGGCTGCTAATTTTTGTTGTTATTGTAAAGTGCACCTACTGAGCACGATTTTAAGTCTATATTTGAATTCTCTTACTTTGGTTGGGTGGGAGCGGTGTCGTGTAGATGAGCTACGACCTTTACGGTTTTTGTGCACAAATCAAAGTCTCCATTCGACAATCGTCATTCACATATTATTTCATCACCCGCCGTTACGTGATTGCTGCTTGGTTCAGGCTGGGCCAACATATATAGGCGACTATATAATATTGAAAATATATAATAATACAATATAAAATCCTATTCCGAAGTAATAATAGTCGTGAACAGATATCACACAGTCAGCTCTGTAAATATTTGTCCCCAAAATGAAGACTGAAATCGAATCCGTAAATCCGTAAAAAATCCGTATCCGAATTGTAATCTACTGAACAACACTATAAAGTACCACGGTATAACTTAGATCAGCTTTATTGCCAACCCATTGATTCTAGAACTGATTGTGGAAACAGTTTCTGTCTAGCTATTCGGATTTTGTGAGTGATTTTGTCAAGAGCTCAATGCGTATTATGAGGTTTATGGCTCTGATCCAACCCTTAAGGCTCTGATCCAACTCTTGCTATTGCAAGTCTATGATGGTACCTCCTGTAGGAGTTTCCTGGGCCCTGTATTACCTATTTAAATTCCAAGGGTATTTTCTTCATGCATCATCCATTCATCAGATTTACGAGTTCCCTACTGAACATAGGTATTTCCTAATTTGCGCCACTCTGATTGGTTCTGAGCGTTCTAAATCCAGCCGATACCCGCTGTCTTCCTCAGATCGTCCTGGCCTGGTCTGGACACCTAGGGTATTTTACTCGACTGGATTCTACCCACCGTCAGTGTCAGAGATCCAATAACGGTAAAAAGGGGACCTATGCTTCCTTTTTGGCGACAACGCAGTGGTGATTCCTTTGATATGACTGTAACAAATCACCATAAGGTTCTTCGATTTTAATAATATTTATGAGCGTTCTGGAGCTTAGACGAGCCCATTGCCCAGTTGCTAGTGGCCTTGTAAAGCGAAGGGTCCAGTGTTCAACTTGTGGCCAAGGCAGACATTTATACATATATACCTATGATAAATTATATTGATAAAAACCTATTTTGAGTTTGGTCTAAATTGCCTACGTGGGATATATTACATAAATGACTTCACATAACCAACCTGTTGCCCGTATTTATTATTTCTCTTAAAATTCCACCTCACACGAGTCGCCCACCGCAAAATTAATTCAACAATCCTGCCACAATATTGAAATTTACATAATAATCTCCAATTAAATGAATACTCAGATCCGCCATCTTGTTTTGCGTATTAAAAAAAAATGGTGTTCATTTTTGTAATAATAACGGATCGTTAGAGAAAATTGAATACAACTAGAGAGTAGGGCTTTTGACGTTTAACTTTCTTGATTTGAATTTTACGGTTTTATCTTAGCTCTCAGGCCCGTATTATTAAATCTATCTCGACACAAGAGGACGATCTCAGTTTTTTAACCCCCAACGAAAAAAGTGATATTATAAGTTTGACATGTCTGTGTATCTGTGTATGTGTGGATCTGTATTTCTATGGCATTGTAGCTCCAAAACGGGAGAACCACAGACATAGATAGTAGAACCTATCTTAATCTAGTTTCTTTTGTCTGAAAGGTGACCTATCGAAAGTGTTCTTAGCTATGTTCAGTGTAAATAAAACTATCGAGGATATTTTTTTTATTTAAGATTCTGCAAATGTCACTGTTATTTACGATCTGACATGTAAGCATCTCTAACCAAATCTTGATATTGCAGATATCTTAAGATCGATTTTTAATACTTACTCGCCTAACCAGTTGAAGTTGAATAATTTGGATAGCAACAAATAGTAATCATCGGATTAAATGTCCTACGGCTATAACTATTATCTCAAGAGCGATTGGTAGCTATGATATCTACGGTTAGCTGGTAGATAATGCATTAAGTATTAATTTCGCCAATTGTACCGTGAGTTTGTCGTCAAAAAAGTCTAAATAAAAAATAAACTTTACAATGTTTTCATTCATCGAAGAATTATTAATTCTAAGATGTTAATGATCCTGAAGTTTAATTGGAGACTTGATGTCTCGGTTTTGAAGTCCGTTTGGGGCATATAGATTGTTTAAATAATCCAATGTTTTTTCTATAGTAGATATGGTTGTTTGAAATGTAGTGATGGGGTATATTCATCTAGACACGCGGCAGCGTGTCAAGCCAAGTTCAAGCATACGATATACGAAACCCTACTGTGAGGATAAATCATGTATTAAGGAAACGAGCGTAGAGAATTCGAACCCAGGTCGTCAGAAACCAATGAACACCTGTGAAAACCTCTGGGCCTTTAGGCTTCCAGTCGACATGGACATATTACGAACTGAATTTTGCATAAACTCAACCGTACATAATGACGTCAAAGAACGGAGTACCGATAAATTGAAGGCATTCCAATTTAATTGCTGACATGCAAGAGTGAATAAAGTAATTTCCATTGTCGAATTATAATTTAATTGTGCGACATTCTCGTATTGTATCATAATAAAGTTGTTGACTATAGATATCAGATGAATGAATGTACAATGGTTTTTCCATGCATTAATATTATAAATGTAGTTGTACAATTATATCTAATACATAAAAATGTCGTGTCACGGTGTTCGTGATCGCACTCCTCCGAAACAACTCGAATGATTTTTATGATTTTTTGTGTATATTTGGAAGATATGAGAATAATAAAGTATATTTTATACCGCTAGGTGATTAGGGTGTCAGACCACAGATTCGACTTGCATGCTGGCCTTGCCAGAGCGTTATAATCCTCTGCTCCTCAGCTCGTGGGCCGTCTCGCCCCTCCTCGCCTAAAAGGGCTTACATTGCACTCTAGGAGTATGGCAAACAAGACTACGTGGAGTCAGTTTTGCAGTGATTCGTATATTTCACAAACTATTGTAGCCGTAAGCTTATGGTATCGTAACCGATTATATGTTACCGCTTGCGGCACTCTATACACTTCCTAAAAATATTACATCTTTTATTAAAGTACTTATTACTTGTATATTTTACTCACCTACAATTTCACTTCTGACTGATTAATTATTCTGTAACGCACTTTATGTGCCATGTCTGAATGAAATTACGACAAGTGGCTGAATAAACTGACTCAATTTCTGTGCGCACGTTATATTACGTTTTAAGACAAATGTACAAGCTCACATTATTTTTCTACTTATCCACAAGTATGGCATAAAATTACTCTTGGGCGATATTCTTGTATGCAGAAAGCAAGACTCGTTTCTCGGCACTGTTAGGTTTAGTTAGTTACAAATCTCTAACTTAAAAATAAGCTTTTTGTTCCTGTTTTTTTTATAGCCTGAAGGCAGTCCCGGATTTCTCAATAGGCCGTATAGGCCGCGGCCTAGGGGCGGCAGCGTCCTAGGGGCGGCATATTTCAGAATTAAGATATTATAGATGATTTTGCTATTAAAAAGTGCCGTGAAAACTTGTACTTCTTGTCTTTTACGCACTTTCTTAGTGACTAATTAATTGCCTTCCTTACTATGAATGAAAAATTATTATTTTAAAAAGGTACATGGGGCGGCGGAAATAAATTGGCCTACACTCATAAGAAATATAAATCTGGCACTGCCTGAAGGGCAGACGAAAAAGTGGTCTCCGTCGCCTATGGACATGAGCAATACCAGAGGAATCGCCAATGCAACGCCGGCCCTGCAGGAGAACTCTTTTTACACCTTTCTGGTCATAGCGCTCCGGAAATACCTAAGAAAGAAGTTAATTCCACAGATTGCACCACCAGCGTGCAAAAAAGTTCGTGAGAATCTAACCGTAGAGATTTTCAATGAGTGGTTTATATTTTGGCGAATTTTTAGAACATAGGACGTCTTTATATTTAGGAAAATTAAGTCAGCCATAGCAAGTCGTTTCATTTGTGTAGTATAAAAGTAAATTATGTAATGTCCGTCCTTGGTTAATAATAGAAACGAGGGGAAACATTTTTGTAAATTCAAAGACATTTTATATCGGAATCCTTATAATTAAAACGAAACCTCAACAAGCCGTTCATTCATTTTTAGGGTTCGTTAGTATACTAGTGGAAAACAGGCCTAAAATAAGGCTGTAAATAAATACAGCGCGGCAGCATGAAGTATCATAAAAATTCGTCATATCTTCATAGTTTAAATCTCGTCGATTATGATTAAGGTGATTCCTTGAGATGATAACCATATTCCTGTAAAGAACCCAACTACACGCGAACCCAATTCGTACATACCTGTAATTTTAGTAAACAAATAGAAATAACTCGTGTCCAGCTCGCCAATACCGTGGAAAATAAATATGTAAATAAGAACATTATTCATGTAGGGGTTGGATTTTAATCTCGGGGTTTTGTTTGCAGCCACATTAATTGTTTGTGTCGGCTATTATGTTTTGTGTAATTGTGTTATTTAAATATCCATGGAAATAGCCAACGAATAGACAGGTCGTCTGATGGTAATTAATCACCATTTTATGGGGCACGTCATCTTATTTATTTTTATGTGATAAGGATAACTAATGAGCTTGTATTGCCTCCATAACTATGGACATCTGTGACAAAACTCGAATATAAATGTACGAGGTCCTGTTCATTTTAGGTGATAAAGAATATTAGTTAGTAATTATTCGTTGGAGGCCATACACGATCAGGCGTCAAGCGGACTTGACGCGGCATCCAGTATACCTACTTGTTTGTAAGCCACGGTAAGCTGTCTGGCCATATAGTTATCTCATGCACACTGGATGGCGCGTCAAGTCAAACTGAAAATTTGACAAGTCAAACTCTGCAGTTTGACTTGATCAAGTACACATGATCGTGTATGCCTCCATCAGTAACAGGACTGTGGAAATAAGGAATGGGATATAGACCAGGCTTGTTAAAAAATATTACCCGGATGACCAAGCTTTGCTCGGTTTAGTATTGCTTAACAACGCCATCTACTGAAGTAGCTTTAGTGTTGCTACTCGCCAATAGATGTCAAGAAGAGTCTATTGTATTGATAAAACGATTTTTCTAAAAACAAATCCTAGCTAGATCGATTTATTTTTAGAGATTTATTTTTATGAAGCGCTCATAGCCCGGCGGCTTGCGTCGATCTTAAGTGATGCAACAGTGGGCGCGGTTAAGCCATGTCGGAGGCCCTCGGGCAGTTTGAAAATTTCCGACACTCGGGTTGGCTATTAACCCCTCCACCAATCTGCACTGGAGCAGCGTGGTGGAGTATGCTCTAGGCCTCCTCAAGAGGAGAGGCCCACATTAATAATTTAAAAAACTCAATGATGTTTTTCACACACTATTGTATTTTTTTTTTTTTTTTTATAACTTATAAGTTAATACTTGACTACAATCCCACCTGATGGTAAGTGGCGATGAAGTCGTTGGTGGTAAGACGCATTAACTTAGTAATAGCCTATTCACTCTTGCCTTGAAGACACTTACATTGTAATCGAGCGGAAACACCGACGCGGGCAATTTATTCCAATCCTTCGCTGTACGTACAATAAATGATGAAGCGAAGCGCGTCGTCCGTACAGGGGGGATGTCAACGACGAAGGGATGGATACCCGCCGTGCGTCGGGACGTTCGATGGTGGAAAGGGGATGGCGGAATCAAATCGTATAATTCCTGCGCACACTCTCCAAAATGTATCCTGTAGAACACTGAGAGACTGGCAACTCTACGCCTGTGCTCGAGGCTCTGAATATTGGTCTCAACCAATTTATGGTCACCAATGAGTCTCTTAGCACGCCTCTCTATTGAATCCAATGCTGACAGGTGGCATTTGGCAGCACCAGCCCAAATGTGACAGCAGTACTCCATACAAGGCCGAACCTGTGCTTTATATAAGGTTAGGAGCTGTTGTGGTGTGAAGTACCGCCGCACCTTTGCTAGGATTCCAAGCTTCCTAGCAGCCACTTTAGCTTTGGATTCAATGAACCGCCCAAAGTTAAGGTTCGAGGATATCTCAATGCCCAATAACTGAAGGTGGTCGGTGTACTCCAGGGATACATTCCGAAGAGTAGGAGTCAAGGTGAACGGACTCCTTTTAGCGGTGAACAGACACGCTTGTGTTTTCGTGGCGTTGAATCCCACTAGGTTGGAATTGCCCCATTCGGAGACAGCCTGAAGTGTAAGATTCATACGCTGCACCATAGCCTCTCTTTCGTATGTTTTTAATTTATGTACAATATCTTTAATCAGGCAAAAAATGTTCCTATACTTTAATCTCCTAATCCACACGCCTAAGCCATAAGCTCAGAGTAGCGCAGCGGGCTATGGAGAGGGCTATGCTCGGTATTTCTCTACGTGATCGCATCAGAAATGAGGAGATCCGTAGACGAACCAGGGTAACCGACATAGCTCAAAGAATTAGCCGACCGAAATAGCAATAGGCTGACCACATAGTGCGAAGGACCGATAACTGTTGGGGAAGAAAGGTCCTTGAATGGCGTCCACGTTTCGGAAAAAGGAGCATAGGACGCCCCCCGACCAAGTGGACTGACGAGCTGAAGAAGACAGCGGGCATCCACTGGATTCAGAAGGCTCAGGACCGGTCAGAGTGGCGCAAGGCCTATGTCCAGCAGTGGATTTCCAAGGGCTGATGGATGGATGGATAGATACTGTATCTCTACGATTTATTCTAATAATTTTGGCCCACAAACAAATCCTCAAATTCTAATATTTTATTTAAATTAAATGATGTAACAAATGACCCGTTTAATAGTTTATTGTTTAATTGAAGCCATGAAGAAATTAATCGCGCGGCAAGGAAAATGTCTGGAAATAATTAAATTAGGGTAAAATTCGAAGGGTCTGTGGACAAATCGGTTGTATTATTACTTTAAACAGTCTTCCTAACTTGTCCCCGTTTTCTTGCCTCAAAGAATCTGCTAAAATGCGGCACGGTAAGGAATTCGTAAGTAATTTGACGTTTAGATTTATTTTTTCATTATTTTGTTTGGTCCTTCGCCATTAACTGTTAGTGACACTTATTAAGATTGATGGCCTTACCTTACTTACGGCCACACCCAGTCACTTAACGGTTACTTAAATCGCTCCTTAATACAGAATTCGTATTATCATTTTGTGCTAACGAGCGATTTAAGTAATCGTTAAATGACTCTGAGTGCGGTAGTTAAATACATAAAACCAACGATATTTTATGAATAAAAAGAGGATTTGAATATAACACATTACAATAACACCCATGACTCGAGTACAAATATCATTGTCTAATAAATATCTACCCCGGCCGGGAATCGAACCCGGGACCCCTCGCTTCGCAGACAGGGTTGCTAGTCGCTACCAACTATGTACTGGGTTTATAATCCTTTATTTATGGCAATAGTAGGTGGGGCAGCTGATTGTAAGTGACATCAGTAAAATCGAAGACATCCTGGAAATGCTGACCAAATAAGAAAAAAAGAAAAAACAATGAAAAAGAAAAAAATAGTAGCGGGTGCGGTGTTGTCACTCTGACAGTACAATCAAAACGCATTATATTAAAAAAATATTTTGATAACTAAAATTTTTTTAACATTTAGGTACTATTAAAAATTCGCTTTGAACTTCACCAGTTTTTAACACAAACATGTTATAAAACATAAAGTTGCGCTTTGTAGTTTGTTTTTTAAATTGCATTAAAACTTTCTCCATTACGAACTGTTGTTGACCAATGCTTTGTGTGAAAAATCTGTAAATTAAGGTATGCAAACGCAAATAAAAAGTGTAAATAAAATTCCCGAGGCGGGAATTTCATTATTGACCACCTGTGTCTCGGGTAATGTCTCACGCTTCTCATTACTCATTACCTTGCTATGTTTTTTTTGTTTGCATTGTTGGGAAAAGAAAGCATTCGAAATAAACATAAGCAACGAGCCGAATTTGGACGTATTTGGAATTTGTATAGGGATAATGTGTAATAATTTGAACTACTGACAGGATTTTCATAAAATTTAAAATTATACAAATAAATAAAATTGGAGTGTCTGTTTGTAATATTAAAGTAACCGCTTTTTACTAAGTGCATTTGGATATATACAAGATGCATATACCAAAACAACATTTTATACAATTTTTATCTGTCAGTCTGTCTGTTTGTTTCGGCTAATCTCTGAAATGGCTAGACCGATTTTTATGGGACTTACACTGCCAGATAACTGATGTAACAAGGAGTAACTTAGTCTAAGGCTACTTTTATTTTAGAAAGAACAGTTTTAGAAGAAAACGCGATACGAAGTTCGCCGGGTCAGCTTGTTTAACATAAAATAATAACGTTGAATCTACTTCTTTTACCATAATAAGACACTAGAATTAATTACGGGAACAGACAAGATTTTTTCCGTACACTTTGAAGTCGAAAGAACAAGTCCAAGAACACTTTGTCTTTTTAAATTAAAATATTACAGTATTTTCCTATTAAAAATTCTAGTTACCTACATCTTTTGTAAAGGTTTTAATTATTTTGGAAGTAAAAGAAAGAAGCTGTGTAGGTGCGCTCGTAAGAAGTAATAGGTACTTGTGTAGCAAAAATATTAGGATTTATTTTATAATACCTATTGAAACATTTCCAACGATCATTTGACAAAAAATTGATAGGGATTGTTAAAGTCAGTTTTAATCATAATAGGCCATTTTGGGCTTCGCCGCAGTCACTTAAAAAAAAGGCGAAATATTTAGAGGTGCTAATGACAGCATTGTATTAAATTAGGTACTAACAAGAACTTTATTATGTATTCACTATTTACTTTATATTTCAAAAAATACATGAGTTTTAGTTTTGTTTTTAAAAAAAATTAATAAAAATACTTGAGGGGTATGATGTGAACACAATAAAAAAAATGAAAATCGTACTTTCCAAATCTGCAAAATTAAATAAAAAATTCCTGTTACTTTTTAAACACACTACGTACCAACATCTGGACGGTAAGCTTCGAAGAGTTATCTGAAGATGTATCACGTGACATTGAATGAATATCTGCCTGAGTTCTATCATGGCCGAAGTTAAACCGATACCCTACGACCCTATAGTGGCTAGGAGTCTTAAGGTCGTAGCTGACTTAAACGACACCGCTCCCATCCAACCGAAGTATGAGAATTCAAATATAAACTTAAAATCGTGCTCTGTAGGTACAACTATTGAGTGGCAAGGTTGCGGTTAGCTTGCTTCCCGCGCGCGGGCTGCTAATTTTTGTTGTTACTGTAAAGTGCACCTACAGAGCACGATTTTAAGTTTATATTTGAATTCTCATACTTCGGTTGGATGGGAGCGGTGTCGTATAAGTCAGCTACGACCTTTAAGGTTAAATCAGGCCAGTGATTGGTCGCTATTGTACATACAATGTCATGTGATCCGATGATCCATGGTTCAAAGCTTGCCTTCCAGATGTATAAGTATAATTATACTGGATTTTCGGAAATTTAATTTAAGTCTTTAGCAGTCTAGAACTCGTTAAACTGAAAACAATAAAAACCCGCTTTGTAATTTAGTGGTAAACCATAGATAGCAAAGCGTTCAGTGAACCGTTATTACTTCGAATTTCGAATCAGTTTTTTCACACATTGAAGTCAAAGAGCGAAATTACTGTGTCAAGACCGCTCGCCTTTCCAGACAAGTCTTTTAAACTCGCTATTGTGAAATGAACCTTCCACAGTACATTGTAAGTTCAAATTAAGTTGATACTGTCCAACCGATCAAATACTTCCAAGCGCAGTCCAATCAACAATTGAGACAGAAAGGTAACAACTTCTTTCTGCGACAAAGCAATTGTAATTGACGAATGTACCTGACATGATACTTAAATTAGAGCTTCTTGGTTTATACACAAGGTTGAAATTCACTTAACGACTCTTACAATAGTTGCAAGTCCCACTCGATCCAATGAAACGTACTCCCTATTCCTTCATCATTTTAATTTAAACGGAAAACTTTAAGCTCCGAATTCAACTTTTATTTGGTTTTAGTTTGCTGTACTTAACTCAATTTGTAGTTCTGTTTTTGCTGGTTTTCGTGCAATTGTATATAGTGAACTAGTTACAAATTGAAAAATTGTGAAAAATACTGCATCACTAAAAATTCTATGCTAACGAAAAATTTTTTTGTTGTATATGTTAAACTAACCTAAGGCAATATAATTCGCTTAGACACTCTACGTTTGTGATTGAAGTAATCCTTGAGAACCATTGCCGACAAACTGGTTCTCAGTTAAGCAGATTATAATAGTTATTCGTGTTAAAGTACAGTACCTACCCGGATGACCGAGATTTGTTCCGTTTAGTGTTGCTTAACAACGCCATCTACTGAAGTAGCTTTAGTGTTGCTACACGCCAATAGATATCAGGAAGAGTCTATTGTAGCAGCTTTTCATTGCCTGAAAACATGGATAAAACGACATTTTCTAAAAATGAATTCTAGCTAGATCGATTTATTGCCCTCGAAACCCCCTGCATACTAAATTTCATGAAAATCGTTGCAGTCGTTTCCAAGATTTAGAAAATATATATATAATTCTTGAATATAATATATGTATATTCAAGAATTGCTCGTTTAAAGGTATTAGATAAGCTGATTACATAAATTAATTAAATAACAGGCTGTTTGTTTGGAGCGTGCACACATCACCAAAAATAAAGTTGATGTACCATGATTGGGTGGTAATCCCTTACATCCCGTTATATCTATCATATACTTATTTATGTGTACCAATTCGCATAAATGGGTTAGTAATAGTTTTGAACGTTGATCATTTATACATACACCTATACGATATAATGGTCCCTGATTGCATTATTCACTCTCGCATAACATCAGTTCTATTATCTTCGGCCAATCAACGTTTGGCACGGTCCAACGTCATTTCATAGACGGATGGTTTTATGCTAATGAAATCATTAGTATTAAATATTATTCCTTTTTTATTATAACCCTTTTTTGTACCGTGCTATATTAATTAAGTTTATTTATCTTGCAATTTAATTACTTTAAGATTATGAAATATAACATCTATTTATTGTAATTACTATATATCGGTATCTCTCTCTCTCTCTGAGCGATATAATTAGAAATGAAGAAATCTGTAGACGAACGCCTCCGAAAAAGGAGCTCAGGACGCTCCCCAGCACCAGGTGGACTGACGACCCGAAGAAGACAGCGGGTATCCGCTAGATTCAGAAGGCTCAGGACCGGTCCAGCAGTGGACTTCCAAAGGCTGATGGATGGATGGATGGATGGAATTACTATTTAATTTCTTTTTGGTTAACGAATGACCTAATGTTAATCAGTCATACATCAGTATGAAAGCCTCACAACAAACTCTGTGTACATAAAATACAAAAAAATATAATGCATATTTTTACACTTAATTAAAAAAAAAACAAATAAAAAAACAAATAAGTACAAACAGGAGGCCTTGTAATTTATTTCAGGAAACCCATCAAAAAAATAAGAATACAAATAATGATACTAGAAGAGAGCGGGAAACACAAAGTCATCCAGACAATATAAAAGTGTGTGTGTGCGTGTGTATTTATGCACGCAAGAAAGAAGTTATACTTACCTCTCGCTCGCACCCACGACCTGGCGCACGTTAGTAATCCAAAACAACTCCAGCGAATGCTGTTCGCCTAGTATCACGTACCTTCATCATGTCGATTTTTGACTGTCGCATTTTAAAATTGTACTCTTATAATTGTTTTCAAACGCCCATTGTATAACTTCAACAAACTTTTCCACAGCAGATATAAGCACACTAAGTCCCATAGAGATTGGAAAGAGCGTAAAATAATGAATGAACCAAATTTAAAAAAAGCAATGTTAAAAAGTATTAAGTATTTCGAATGAAAATTGAAGAATCTGTAATGAAGACAAAGAGTCTTGTACTTGTTGTATCACTGCAATAAAATCGTTCGTTCTTATGTATTGCATGGCCAACCGATAAAAATAATCCATAAGATGGTCTCGTAAACATCCCAGAACAAAGAATTGTGTTACATCTATCTTTAGTCGTTACATAAATTAAGTTGTCTGGCAAATAAATGTCGAGTCCGAGTATTTGTCCGGGTATTACGAAAACTGCAGTTGTGAGGCTAGATGTCGCTAGTGGTGTGTTTGTGGAGGTTACTTCTTAAAAGAGGGCGCGTTTGGAGCATTTGGCATTTTTAAGAAACCGTTAATATTTTTAAAAATACTGGTACCAGAAGCGCTCACAGCCCTGCCTGCGGCTTGCGTCGATCCTAAGTAATTTACAAAGTTAAGCAACAACGGGCGCGGTCGGTAGTTGGATGGGTGACCGCTAGTGGCAAACAATTTTCCGTACTTCGGAGGGCACGTAAAGCCGTCGGTCCCGGTTGTTATCATAAGATAACGTCGTCTCGGGCGATTTGAAAACTTCCGACACTCGGGTTGGCCACTAACCCCTCCACCAATCCGCACTGGAGCAGCGTGGTGGAGTATGCTCTAGGCCTCCTCAAGAGGAGAGACCCGTGCTCAGTAGTGGGCCATTAATGGGTTGAAGCCACTGGGGCCAGAAGTTCGCTCTTTTTAGTAGAGAATGAAAAAACAAACGGTGAAAAGATTTGCGCTGCGCTGATGCTGCCGTGTGCATCGCATGCTATGTAATTAATTTTTCTTGTTTATTTTGCACCGTCTTAAAATTATTTATTTACTGTTAATTGAGAATCTTAATTTTTAATACTAAATGGTTTACTTTATTTCACACTATTCAGTTTTTTTCGTTAGTAAAATTTTTTGCTAAAAAGTAGTTATTTAACGTGTTGTTTGTGTGATATACTTAATGTGATTTAACGCGAAATGTTCGAGAAGAAATACTACCGAACGCCCGAAATTGCTTGAATTTGTAGTTCAATTAGCATCAATATAAACCACTGAACATTGAGTTATTCAATTATTTAAAATTCATGTATTTTCTATCATGTACATATTGACCATAAGCATAAAAATAGGTACAATGCGATTAATAAAGAATGTCCAAGTAAAAAGAAAAAAACTGTAGCACATAAAAGTGGTCTAAATTATGATCTTAATATATAGGACATGGATATATTCACGGAGACGCAAATTAAAAATTCCTTGAAATAATTTCTAAAGGACATAATATAAGAAAAACAAATACCATTCTACATAAATGTTTTAACGGGACACAATATAGTCATCAATATAATTAGGTATTCAGGGTATGACATAAAAACTTTCGATAATATTTAATACGAGTAACCGCCCTCGCTTTGCTTCGGTTTTCTTTATTTTTTACACCTTGGGTTACAATATTGGAGTTTTATTAAGGATCCCTAATTTTTTTGAAAATATAATATAGCCTATGTTACTCGGAGATAGTGTAGCTTTCCAACAGTGTAAGAATTTTTCAAATCGGTTCAGTAGTTTCGGAACCTATTCAATGCAAACAATCAAATCTTTCCTCTTTATTATCAGTATAGATAGATATAGATTACACAATGTTTGTGTTCTAATCAATGTGAAATGCTGCCTATACTTGCAAGGTACGATTGTATATAAAATATTCTGTAATATCTAATACATTTAAACGAACAATTCTTGAATATTTATATATATTATATTCTCGGAATCTCGAAACGGCTCCAACGATTTTCATGAAATTTAGTATGCAAGAAGTTTCGGGGGCAACACATCGATCTAGCTACGACTCATTTTTAGAAAATTTCATTTTATCCGTGTTTCAGGCAATGAAAAACTGCTACAATAGACTATTCCTGACATCTACTGGCGAGTAGCATCACTAAAGCTACTTCATTAGATGGCGTCCGAGCAAATCTCGGTCATCCGGGTATTGAAGCATAATAAAGACAACTCAGTTGTGTATGTTTACTGCCACTCGCGTCTGACAATGCTAGGCTGTCATGTGTATGAACACAGATCACCCCCAATAGATACCGCATACAAGGCAACTGACGCGCGCCAACACGTACTTGCATTTGCATGTTCACGACATTAATTTCGACCAATACTGATCCGTCAAGTTCAAGTATGAATTAGAAATAGCCAATCACAGCGCATTTTGATGTCCCCCGCAAGCCGCACCTTCCGCCAAATTTTGTGAGTTCAAACTCTAAGAAAATTTCACTTATGCGGTATCTATTGGGGGTAATCTGTGTGTATGAACAAATAATTTTGATAATCACCTTGCGTAGAATCAAAACTGCGTCATAACTATAATCATCGATCATTGTAATCGGTTACAACATCGATAGCAATTTATTACGTCAAGAATTTCTTGAACTAAGGACATCGTTAGCGCTTTTGGCAAATTGCCTGCTCCAATAATTGTCTTATTTATTCAAGGATCATTATTTTATGTAACACCATAATAAATCCCGGTCTACTATTCGTTGATAACGTTGGAATAAATGACAAAAACTGGAGTAATAATGAAAAATATATACAAGTAACAATGAAAAATATTTTCCTGGCTATAAGATGGTTTCTAAGAAGCAAAGGATATAAAAGCAAGGGTGAAGAGTTGTTTTTTGCTCCAATATTTCACTACACTACAAATGAGTGTAATAGCTTCAATCCTTGAACGTAAATCAACTTCCTCTACTCATGATGCATCGTTCATGATGGATTCGTGATGAATGAGGAAACACCAGAAACCTCCTACTGAAGGAAACTGCTCTTTACCACCTAGTTTTATCGCGGTAGGTGTTAACGCTGTAAGGTTTCTTTACCTGATTGTAATTAAAGTTTTACAAAAAAAAAACTTTTATGAAATAACGTTTCGATTCACCGGATGTATATTAATATTGCAGCAGGCGGACTATTGTAAACTCTTTATTCCAGCCATGTTTCAGAGTAAACGTCAAATTCGTATTACCAAAGCGGTCACGTGACACTTTTAATCCAAACATACTAACGACCCGTGTGGCGCAATGGTTACCATGCCGGACCGACGTACCAAGGGTCCTGGGTTCGATTCCCAGCGAGGTGGAAAGAATGATGAGTTTGAATTTCTGTTCTCGCGCGGTCTGGATATGAATGTCCTTGTCTTTTGTGTTGTCCATGGCACCCACGACACAGGGAATCCTAGTGTGGGGCTATGAGTGTGAATCGTTATTATTATACGTCATTCAAAGCTCGGTAAATGAAGTGCCTGGAAACTTAATGCTTTTTTAAAGTTCATAATTCACAGGTCCCTCTTGCTGAGGTGTGGACCATCCATGTTAAAGCGTTCTTCTGTCCTGTATCTTTCGTTCCAGTTTCTCTCTTGATATCTCTCTTATTATTTTTCTGGCGACTATTTCTTCCGAAAAGAATTATCTTGGCATCATTACATTGTACACACTTCCATATAAAATACAGATAATCTCTTCCGTCTCAGAATATTAAATGTCATTCGGGGGACCCGATGAGAATAATCGCATAAATATAGCCACAGAGGAACCTACTTTGTACGTAACTTCTTTTATACGCCCTTTCTAAAATCAATGAGTAGACCGGAAAATATTTACGGGGAAATGCGAGTGATTGCGTCTCGATATGTGTTCCTTACACACAAAATAATATTTACTATCGTAGTTTATATACAGTTCACTTATTTCAATGTCCACCGACGACCCTGTAGCCTAGTTGGTAGCGACTCTGCCTGCGAAGCGAGAGGTCCCGGGTTCGATTTCCGGCCGGGGCAGATATTTTTGTAACAGATAAATATATGTACTCGGCTCATGGGTGTTATTGTGATGTGTTATACGAGTATGTGTCGTCCATGCCACCCGTGATACAGGTAAAAACTTATTGCGACTGTATGTATGAGCTTGTAAGCGTTTATTTATTTTATTGGAACGAAGTTCCTTATCGCGCGTTGTGAAAAGGGGCTAGACGGAAAATTACGACACTTTTTGATTCTTACGAATGACGACTTTTTTTTAATAATAATAATAATAAATTTTTATTTCAGGCCATTTAGCCTTTTTGAAGTGATTCAGGGAGTTTTACAGAGATGGCGCTGTACAACAAAACAATACTTAAATCGAAAGGAACTTCGTTCCATCCGGGTGTCCCTTGACACCTCTCATGTTTATATTTTTTTTAATGTGTAGTGAACAAATACGTCAGCGTTCTCCTGACGTGCAATTAAAAGGATGATGGTAGAATGGTAGAATACATCTTGCGGGTAATTCACAAGTTCCACATACCCAAGCGCACAGAGTCGTGTTTTGTTCATCATAGATCCAGAATAAAGTCTATTTAGTACGAGTATAAGACAAGTAATATGCTGTTTTCAAAATCCGCTTATCGTAAACATATATTTGGCTGAATTGTTCGGTGTTAGAGAATGTATTAAGCACTAAGCTCTCAATTAGTATCGTAATTTTAAATTGTAGTCATTATTGAGCTTAAATAAATACATAAATAAACAACATTATAGATACTCCAAAAACATCGAATTTGTTTAAACACAGTGTCTGCTTATTAAACAAATTTTGACTTTCTCAAAAATACCTGAGGGAAACCTAGCAGCTATGGCAGTCGAGTTAACGAAAAGATTTTACTAGTTATCCTTTAAGGATATTTCTTCACATCAGACATGCCTATGAAAATATAAAGCATATCGAAACCCAAACAAACAATCAGAAGACGAAAATGAATAACCTAACCTCACTAAAACCAAAACATGCCATTTAAATCCACAAGACGCGTAAAAATTCTCCACGAAATAACTTACTTATTCCATCCACAAAAGCAAAGCCATTTTCTATCCAAACTGATTAATATCTGATACAAAACAGTCATAAAGTCGTTTACGGGCGTCTTCCACGCAGTTTACAACTTGTTACGTCAGATGGGCGCCAAATAATAAAATCGGCGTCGCATCGCATCGAATGAATCGTAAATTTTCGTACCAAATAAATTTTTAATAGTTTGAAAGTACATAGCATGTGTAATGTGGGTAGTCTGACTGTAAACACGAAAATTTACGCCTTCGTAGTTTCTTGTGTATTTTATTTTGTTTATTTACATTTTTAGCCCTTTCTTATTATGTTAAACTTTTGCTAAACCCACCTCACACTCACTGAAAAAAAAGCAATTGTGTGGTTTTATAAAACCACGGTAGGTATAAGTGAAACTTTTTTCGTATTGTAGACATTTAACTAAAAATTTTTAGATAAATATTCGATTTAGGGTATTAAAAGATTTAGGGTATTAAAGATTTATGGCGGCGCCATATTGGCCTCGGCTGCTTTGTCGAGCGCCTTTCACTTTACCCCCACTCCGCGGCCGACCGTCACGCGACATGCAACACACAGACCAAAAAGTTTGAGACGATGTAATAAAAGTTTCACTTTAATAAAGTTCTCCTTAAACATTAAGTACAATCACGCAAATTCTCAACTTCAAAATCTCCAAGGATCTTGGAGATCTTAATCTAAGATCTTAATCTTCAAGATCTCCAGCTTGCTCAAAATGTGAAAAAACTTGAAGCCTGGGTTGGTTCTCGTATGCAAGATTATGAAGAAAAGCTGAAGAAAGTCACCACTAGAACCAATACACCAAGCTCTGATTACTCTTCGCTTGCACAAGATTTCTCAGAATTCCAGTCACTTATTTGGAAAGGTTTCTCAACTATTAAAAGTCAAATTCAACATCTCTCTCTTGGACTTGATAGTGTGATGTAGTAATGTGATTAGGAAGAAAGTACTTCTATTTCTCGGTATACCTTCTAAGAAAAACATATATTTCTTAGGATATTTCAGATTGCAAGAAGTATTTGGGAACCTAGGTTCTAGAAACCAAGTTTACAGTTCTAGTTTCCTTCAGAAAATACCAGTTATGGAATGGAAGCGAGCGTTACTTAATATGCAAAATTATGTTAGAAACCATTGAAGCGTGCCTGTTCAAGTCTTGTGAGGTGAGAACGATGCGAACGTTGTTTTTCACCATGGTATAATTTCTGAATATAGCAAAGCAGTGATAGCCTAGTGGTTAGAACGTTAGTCTCCCGAACGCGGGGGCCCGGGTTCAAATCCTGGCACGCACCTCTAATTTTCAAATATTATGTGCGTATTACAAGTTAATTTATCACTTGCTTCGGTGAAGGAAAACATCGTGAGGAAACCTGCACACCTGAGAGTTCTCCATAATGTTCTCAAAGGTGTGTGAAGTCTACCAATCCGCACTTGGCCAGCGTGGTAGACTATGGCCTGTACCCCTCACATTGTGAGAGGAGACCCCGAGCCCAGCAGTGGGACAATTATGGGTTGTTGCTTTGCTTTGCTTTTGCTTTGCTTTTATAATTTCTGAATATAGTTTAGATAATTTTACTAGCTATTACTCGCAAAATAAAATCCCTTATTTTTTAATGATAATGACTTCACCTCCTATTTTTAACTCATGAATGGAGAAATGGAAAAGGAATGAAGCATGTATATTCTTTTGCTCTTAGAAATAGATAACACTATATTATGATAACGTCATATCTGTGTGCAAAATTTTATTTGATTCCATTAATCCCTTTCTACGTGATTATGTTACATACAAAATATTCAGATTGTCTCAAGATATCTTCGGCTGATAAAGTTTTAGAGGTCCAAATTTTAAAAAATCTCGTACTTATCCGGAGTTTGCTAAACATAAAAAGATAACGTTATGAAACAAACAAAATGTAAAAATTCATCGATCTATCAATTACAAGTCTTCGTAGGCCTTCTTTTGAAGAACAAATGAGATCTATGCTTTTACTTGTGTCGATCTGAACTGACCGACCATATTAAGCAACAGCGGGTGTGGTCGGTAGTTTGATGGGCGACCGCTATTGGCAAAATTTCGTGAGTGCTTCCGTGCTTTGGAGGGCACGTAAAGCCCGACCTTGCCACCAATCCACACTGTAGCATCGTGGCATCTCTAGGCCTCCTGAAGAAATCCGCGCTAAGTAGCGGATTATTAATACATTCTAGCCATACATTATAAAAGTTTTACTGGTGGTGCTGTAGTCGCGGGGGTATTGAGGGTAGGTAGGTATACCACAAAATATTGTATGTAATTCCAAACGTGAGTTATACCTCAAAAGATCGCTGTACCTTAAAAATTAAGCCTGTTAATCTAAAAGATTTTATGTAGGACTCTAAAGAAATACCGTAACTTTTTATAAAATAAAATAGGCGTGAAATTACGCAGCTTAACCGCTCTGAACTACCCTCCAACTGAGATCGCGTTAAATAGGCACTGGGTTTAAACCATTTTCCGCTTTTTAGTTCCGAACTTAACATACATTACAGTTGAGTACCGTTCTGTTAAATAATTAACATGGTTTGAAAAGACTGAATGAATGGAATTGCTGAGTGCTTCGCGTTCGTTTTAACTTGTGATATTTTTTGGTTTGTAATTAAATGTGGGTAGGTGATGATTTTTACGCATTTATTATACTACAACAACTTTGTACGCAAAACAAGTTATAATATTTTATGATCAATGATTCCACATCATCCTACTATTATAATTATCTTAATATTGTGGATGTGATAGTTTGTCTGGATGTTTGTCACTCTTTCACGCAAAAACTACTGAACGGATTTTCACGAAATTTAGGATTCCGGTAGATCATGATCTGGAATAAGACATAGGATACTTATTATTGCGCAAAACGCGAGAAAAGCCGTGGGCAGTGCGCCCGTTTAGTCTAAAATTGAAGTCAACCGGTACCCAAAACACGCCTCTCACCATAAGCAAAAACATAAGGATCTTGGGGGTCGACATTTCGAAAAAAGAACAGTATGGGGTCATCTGGAGAAGAAGGCCAAACTTGTCTCCAGAAAACTGGGTGTACTGAAGGGTGAAGCAGTACTTCACAACCAAACAGCGCCTACTGCTCTACAAGGCCCAAGTTCGACCACATGTTCGACCACATATGGAGTACTGCTTTGGCCTTTGGGCCAGTGCACCCAGTTACCAACTAAGGCCTCTTGACTCCGAACAACGCCGCGCTGTTCGAATTGTCGATGATCCCAACAGACAGACGGCCTAGAGGACTTAAGTCTCCGGAGAGACATAAGCTCCCTTTATGTCCTCTACCAACTCTTCTATAGTGAATGTTCCGAAGAACTTTTTAACTTGGTACCCCCATCCACCTTCATTTATCGCACCACCCGCAAAAGGTTACAGTTCCACCCGCATCACCTTGGCTCGTGGCAGTCGTCAACAGCTCGTTTCTAGCGTTCCTTCCTGCCACGAACTTGCGAGCTTTGGAACAAACTTCCCTCTGAGGCATTCCCTGCGCGCTATGATATGGGGTTCTATTAGAAGTGTTTATCGCATCCTTCAAGGCCAGCAACGCACTTGCAGCTGACTTGATGCTGCACGTATCCACAGGCGTCGGTAACCACTTACCATCAGGCCGTATGCTTGTTTGCCCGTCGTTAGTATAAAAAAAGGCAGCAGTCTCTACCTTTATATACCCAGTTCTATACCTAGTAATTTTGGGTTAATTATTATAATCTCATTTATTTCTATTTATCCCTTCACATCACTTTGGACCTAATTTTGAACTTGCATTATCTTTTTCTGATTTACGATTTTTTCATATCACTCTAATAACGGAGATCGAAATACGCTCAAGCATGACTGAGGAAACCATTTCTCGGTATTCTCCCAGAGATGACGATGTAGAAATAGATTCATAAAGTTCCTCGGTACGTTTTCCCTTCAAACCGTGATATTTGGGTCAGATATCAATATGGGAGGCAATATACATAGTCATGATATAATATCATGCAAAATAAACTTGCAGAGGCAAACGTATTCAATTTTGCAACTGAATATGGTCTAGAAATCACACACCTCATTTACCTCTTAATATTAAATCATCTGAAAAAAATCGTATATGTCATAGGTTATAGGTCATACTAGAGATCGACTTGTGAGTGGCATCGATGTGCAAAAATATATAATAACATTACAAATAGTATAATAATAGTACATATATATATATAAGAGTTTTTGTTTGTTTGCCCCGGGAATCGAACCTGAGACCATGCTTGGTAAACATAATACCGTTTCTATCAACTAGTTACTAGGCTAATTATAATACAGTACCCGGATGACCGAGCTTAGCTCGGTTTAGTATTGCTTAACAATGTCATCTGCTTTAGCTTTAGTGTAGCTACTCGCCAATAGATGTCAGGAAGAGTCTATTGTAGCCGTTTTTCATTGCTTGAAAACACGGATAAAACGACATTTTTTTAAAATGAATCCTAGCTAGATCGATTTATTGCCCCCGAAACCCCCTGCATACAAAATTTCATGAAAATCGTTGGAGCCGTTTCAGAGATTCAGAAAATATATAATATTATATACAAGAATTGCTCATTTAAAGGTATTAGATAAACGCTTACACATTCATACCCCTGCAGTAGGATTTTTACCTGTATCGCGGGTGGCATGGACGACACATATCATATCATCACAATAAGATCCATGACCCAAGTATTAAATTTATCTGTGACAAATATTTGCCCCGGCCGGGAATCGAAGCCAGGACCCCTCGTTTCGCAAGCAAGGTCGCGTCGCTAACGCGCTACTTACTAGGCTACAAGGTTGTAGTTCGTTAAATTATTAGTTAAACTTAGTTAAAATTATTAGTTAAACTTCATTTACTGACCTCAGATAGATTAAATAAAAATAACCTCAAAAACCAATTTAGAACCGTCAAAAAATTACGTAATACACCCGTATAAAAATATTCTACCGAATTAAAAGCCGTTTTTTTAGTCAATTAAAAAGACATACGTTATGAACGCCAAATCCTAATTCTGTGGAGAGAGCTAGGAGGGTATACGATATTACATTTTTGTTATTTCTACCACATTTCTGAGCGCTTTTATGTTTCGCACGCGAGAACATTTAGCATTCGTCTTTTACTACGTTTTATAAGCAGTTTCGTGAATTAAATTGTAAGCGCGGTTTAATAACATTTTGGGGAAACGAATTCATAATTTTCAATTGAAATGAAATAAATGGAATTTATTTCATACGAGTTTCATACGCATTAAATATTATTTTACTAGTCCCTCCATAATCCCACGTAGTACCGGGTAGGCTTCAAGTATTAATAGGTAGTACAATAAGCTGGCTTATTTCTGAATGATTTCCATTATAGCCAATCCATTATTACGAATATGATATCTTTGGTTATCCCAAGTCTGGTTTTTATAACTCATTATTTTAAATCCTCTACCAATCCACATTGGAGCAGCGTGCGGACCGTAAATGAGTTGAAGTCAATATTATTATAATATAATAATAAGTAAATGTTATTATATTATTATGATAAAGCTTATTTTTCTTACTTAATAATGCAAGAACGACTCTATAGATCGGGACAAAATTTGGCATAAAAATAGTTTATTACGTGGATTAAAAGAAATATTTCGCGGCCCGGGAAATATGTTTCCGCGAGATAAGATTTAATTTAAAATTTAACATAGAGCTTCTTATAATAAAAGGTTTGATCATTAAAGTAATATTACTAGCGTATAGAACCGACACCGCGAACACCATGTAGTCCCAATGCATTGGCGCCACGTGGCTTTAATCTTCAATGGATTCGTTCGATTTTGAAAGGATAACGGGGGCTTAATTTTGACAATGGAACCTCCCGGGCGGGACACACATTTTGGTCGAGATGTCTGTTCTATGACATTATACTTTAATGGCTTTGATTGTTTTTATTGTATAAACCTAAACTACGATTAAGTAAAACCATTTAAAGTTAATCAAAACAGATGAAATTTACCCAGATAAATAATTGAGGTCTCTGTAATACATTCCTAAATTTAAAAAATACAATATTCCGATTGCTACGAAACGTTTATTTTTATTCTTGACTAGCACTTGCCTGCGTTTCCCGGGATTTTAAGTACACTATGTCTTATTCCAGTTTTTTTATAGCCTGAAGGGCAGATGAAAAAGCATACGGGCCACCTAATGGTAAGTGGTTATGCCTGTGGACATGAGCACTACCAGAAGAATCGCCAATGCAACGCCGACCCTGAAGGAGAACTCTTTTACACTTGTTTTGAAGAACCCCATGTCATACCGCTTTCAGATTTCCAGATTATTGTCCACTTGTGTACCAAACATGAAAATTTGTTCAATAGTTTTTGCGTAACGAACATCCTCAGTAACTTTTAAATTTATAATATTACGAGTAACCACCCTCGCTTTGCTTCGGTTTTCTTTATTTTTTACACCTTGGATTACATTGATTACTTGGTTTAGCTTCCCAACAGTGAAAGAAATTTTCAAATCGGTTCAGTTATTTCAGAGCCTATTCAATGCAAACAAACATCAAATCTTTCCTCTTTATAATATTAGTATAGATAATAATATTGTAGGATGCTATAGTTATTCTTACAATAAAGTTACTCATTACTTAGCTAATATATAAAATTTTATGTAAAACATGTAAAAGCCTTGAAATAGCAAGTAAAACAAGGGAAATCCTTAGAAATAGCAGTCGCTTAGTTGGTTCGTGCGAGTCTAATTTGAAGCACGTTAAAAATACAGACGAGAGACTGTTAAATGTTAACTAAGCAAGCCAACTCGAATGATTAGATAGGTCCCGTAGTCTAATCTTAATATATATAAATTACATGTCACGTTGTTTGTCCGTGATGGACTCCTAAACTACTGAACCGATTTTAATAAAATTTGCACACCGTGTGCAGTTTGATCCAACTTGAAAGATAGGATAGCTTACATCTCAATTTATAGACGCAATATTATTTATGATAAGCATAATTTCCGCGTAGAACATGCATGTTATCGTCACCTATGGACATCAGTAACCCCTTAAGCATTATTAATAAGTTGCCGGTCAAGAAATTTTCTTTCTTTTTCTTCTCTTTTTTTTTTTGGCAACGCATCAGTGATGCTTTGGTATTGCTGATATCCATCGGCAACGATAGTCACCTGCCATAGGGTGGATCGTCAGCTCATTTGCCGGCTATTTGCATAAGAAAAAGAAAGAATAAAAGAGAAGAAGGAAAGGTAATAAGAACTGGATCTCAGGCCCCAGTCGGAACGGCCTGTAGCTCGACCAATGAAACAATAGTGTAATTTAAGTTTCTCAAGATAATTCTGTTGCCTTCTTAGAATTAATGTGCTGCCTAGTAAGATATAATAATATTATACATAAATGAAAATTGATAAGGATGTATCGATATTTGTTATTGTTTCACGCAAAAACTACTCTACACCCTTTAAGTTAGGAGATGGAAGTTTATATGGGTTTTTCGTATATTTCGTATGTCATAGGCAGCTTACAAAAAGAAGTAAATTCCCATCAAAACTTTTTATGTAAAATGTTGCTAAAAGGAGGCCATATAGCTCTACATAAAAAACCTATTAGATCTCGTGTTTATTATGCATGTTATATTAAAATATTAGCTTTGTCGATTACTTCTCAATGTAAACTTTAACTGGACCAAATTTCATATTCCTCCGTCTACGTAATTGTTATAAAAAGCGATACAAAGTTGTTGCTGAACGTATCTTATTATTTGGAGATCGTCTACTTTAAAAAAATATTTGTGGGCATGTTATAATAATAATAATAATTTCTTTATTGATTAAACATATGTAGGTACATGATATTTATGAACTTCTGGTCCTTGAGGTTGTCGTAACTGTGTTTCAAGGACCAGTGTCTTCTCCCATTTATGACATATATTGTTTAATCCAAGAACATAATTACAAAAATGCATTGTTATACATGGCTATGGCTGGCTATGGCTTCAACCCATTAATGGCCCACTACTGGGCACGGGTCTCTCCACTTCAGGAGGCCTAAAGCATACTCCACCACGCTGCTCCAGTTCGGATTGGTGCAGGGGATAGTGGCCAACCCGAATGTCGGAAGTTTTCAAACCGCCCGAGGGCCTCCGACATGGCTTAACGACTGTTATCATATGATAACAACCGGGACCGACGGCTTTACGTGCCCTCCGAAGCACGGAAACGCTCAAGAATTTTTTGCCACTATCGGTCACCCATCCAACTACCGACCGCGCCCGTTGTTGCTTAGCTTTGTCGATCACTTAGGATCGACGCAAGCCGCAGGGCTATGAGCGCTTCATATACTTTAAATGTATATACATATATTGTTATACATACTAAGTGATAATAAAAAATAGTTAAAGATAAAGGGGGCATGTGCGTGTGTGTGCGCGTGCATGCGCTTGTGTGTGTTTGTGTGGTTTGTTATATTATTATTCTACATACAATTTCACTTCTGATTTATTAGCCTAACGCATTTTACGTGCCATATCTGAATGAAATTACGAAACGTGGCTGTCTTAGTCCGAATCAACAATTTTCGCGCGCTAGCATATCTAGGTACCTATTTCCTATGTAATATCATTGGTGAGAATTGTATTTTTGCAGCCATTACAGGGAAACCTAAAATAACGCCACTGTTATTGTTACCTGGAAAAACAAGCTCGCGTAGAACAACGCATCCAGCAAAATTTGCGCCGAAAAACATATTTGTGTTACACACGGAAAAATACGTGTAGGAACACGTACCTTTAGGAGTGTACCTTTCAGGAGAAAGGTACACTCGGAAAGATAAAACGATACCAACTAGGTTTTACTTTTGAAGTGTCACTCAATTGAATCGGGTATAAGGCAGTCAAAGGAACTCTGTTACAGATATCTTTGTTGCGTTTGACAATCTAGTCACATCTAGTGCTTCAAAAACTGTAAAGATATATTTATACCAATAATCATGATTTAAACTAATAATGAAACTGTAATGGGGCAATTGTATACAGAAAAGTGGTAGAGAAAATAGTAGTTCCCTGAAGAGGTGTAATTAATAATAATTTTTATTATCAATCAATCAAAAGTTTGTCTGATTAATAGAAATAAAATTTTATTATATCACATTTAAAACTTCTTATATGGATCCCGTCTAAGTTTTCCATTTCCATTAAGTATCTAATATACCACGAAATGAATATATTTCCGTGGAATGTAAGAGAAAAGTTAGTGTGGAAGTTCTGTTAAGAGATTAACAAATAAACTTGACTGTCTTTGTATCTTCTGCAATAAATCCTACTAATATTATATATGTCAAAGTTTGTTTTTGAGGATGTATTGATGTATCTGTCACACGACCAATGTGGCGCAATGGTTACCATGTCGGATCGCCGCATCGAGGGTCCTAGGATCGATTCCCAGCGAGGGGAAAATTTTAAGGATGAGTTTTTTCTGTTCTATGTCTGGATGTGAGTGTTCTTATCTTTGTGTGTTGTCCATGGCACCCACGACACAGGAAATCTTAGTGTGAGACTGTAAGTGTGAGACGTTATTGTTTTTGTTTCACACAAAAACTACTAAACAGACTTCCATGAAATTTAACACATAGCTAGACTGTCTGTTCGAGCCCGAGCCGCCTGCGCCGGTCACCGAGCGGGTGGCGGGCGCGCGGGACGAGGCGCGCGGTGGGACACGAGCACTTCGTCTCTAGCCGCCATCGACACCACGCGCGTACCTAGTTGTTCGGAGCTCTTATTTGTGACAATTCTTCTCGCTATTACAATTATTTATACAGTCCACGCTCTTTCATTGAAGGACCCAACATTATATGGTCCTATCGCCGTCTTAAGGAACCAGTTCCTGGAGAAAAATAAGCAAGAGAATTCCTGTTACTAAGCTGCCGGACCGCGGTCGTTGAACTTTGCGACGTGTCATCGCTTCGGCGGCTGCGCAAATTGAAGTCGCCTTACATAAAGAAGAGGACTATTTCGTCAAGAATATTGAAAATATACAACTTCTACTAATTTTGGCTGCCTGGTGGATAAGAATTGGGTATTTGTAAGTTCGTTCCAATTTTATTTCCTTTCTTATCCTCTTCTAAAGGTCTTTAGTTACCTTCTTATTTTTCAATATTCATATATCCCTTCCCTTTCACTGCCTCTAATAATTGAGTGATAGTAACAAAACAATAATAAAGTGCACAACAGTTCATTCAACTCGCATCTGTTGCATTGCATTGTTTCTTATCGCATTTTTTATGATACTCGCAACATCTGTTCGCTTACGGTAACTACGCCAGGTGCGCCTTGATCGTAACAAGTTCAAGGTCATGCGCATTCATTAGATCTGTCACTCGCTATTTCATTGAGAAAAAATTATCAACAAGCATTCTATCTCTTTCATTTTATTGCCCATTCATTAACGTCTTTGCTTTCACTATGGCTGACTTAGACATTTTATTAAGAAAACGTAGTGCAATGAAAGCAAAGCTTACAAACTTCTGCAACTATCTCAGCATTCTTAGTAGTTCCCAATGCATTTCAGACCTACAACGCATCGAGTTGGAAGGTCGCTTAAGTAAATTTGATGCCTTATATGATTCCTTTGACGATTTACAGATGGAAATCGAGGTGGTTTCAGACGCGCCAGACGAGGCGTACGAGGAACGCACCAAGTTCGAAGAGCGGTACCATTCATTGGCTGCTCAGGCTCGAAATCTACTGGTCCGCACCAGCCCAGTCGCCGAGGCCGGGTCTGTAGCGGGCTCAACTTGCACACACACAGGTGAATCGTTCCATCGTGGTTTTATTCGCTTACCTAAAATTGATTTGCCTCATTTCAATGGTAGTTATCAATGCTGGCTTGAATACAGGGATACTTTCTTGTCACTAATCCATAGTAGTAAGTCTATTGATGATATTAGCAAGTTCCACTACTTACGTGCATCACTCACAGGGAATGCACTCGAAATTATAAAAAATATTGATTTCAAAAGTGACAATTATCAGTTGGCGTGGAATTTGCTTTGTGATCGATATGACAATAGTCGGCTTCTAGTAGATAACCATGTGCAGGCACTATTCAATGTTGAGCCTATACCATCTGAGTCAAGTATTTCATTACGTCGGCTAATTGACATCATAAATAAAAATATTCGTGCTCTAAAAACATTGAACGAGCCTACTGAGCACTGGGATACACTTGTAGTTCATATGATGGGAACCAAATTAGACGCTGTTACTAGTAGAAACTGGGAAGAATATCGTTGTAGCTTAACTAAATCCCCTACTTTATCGCAATTTTGTACATTCTTAATCAATAAGGCTGATTTATTAGAAACAGTAGAACATAAAGACAAAAACAATTTAATCAATATAAAAACTAAGCCTACTTTCTTAATAACTAATACAAATGAAAACTTAAATCTAGTAAAAACAAGTAAAAGATATAATACAAATAATAATAAAAGTAAAAATAAATGTCCTTTGTGTTCTGATGAACATCTTTTGTACACTTGCGAATTGTTTCGTAATTTGTCCGTTCAGGTAAGAAATACCAAGGCAAAAGAATTTAAAGTTTGCTTAAATTGTTTACGTCCTGGCCATGTTGCTAACAAATGTAAACTATCACACTGTAAATATTGCAAGGGTAAACACAACACGCTTTTACACATAGATCAAATCAAATCTAGTCCTTTACATGACCCTATGCCTAGTGTGTCCAATAACATGTCAAATAGTGTTGCTTTGCCTATTTCTATCCCTCCTACTTGTCCTACAACTTGTAAGTCAAAGAATGTCGCCCTTACAAGTGATAATTCTATGCAGTGTACTACTGCTTCGCAAATTTTGCTTTCCACAGCGTTGGTGAAAGTGGTGAGCGACAACGGGGAAAGGTTCGACGCCAGAGTCCTCCTGGATAATGGTAGTACGGCCAATTTTATTACCTATTCATTATGCGACAAGCTGGGATTGCCTCGACGTAACACGAGCTCTACGATAACAGGTATTAACAGCCAAACTTCGACTAGTACACAGTCTTGCAATTTAACAATTGAATCTCGCAACGGCGCCTACAAAGCAAATATAAACTGTTTTATCTTGCCCGAGATTACAAAAATATTACCATCTAAATTAATAGATATAAGTAATATTCTTATTCCGCATGATATTCAATTAGCGGATCCTTCTTTCAATGTACCATCAGGAATTGATATTCTTGTAGGTGCAGAGGTCTTTTGGAATGTTCTAGGTTCTGCATTTATCAACCTAGGAAAAAACCAGCCCAAATTAACTGAATCTAAATTCGGTTGGATTGTAACCGGCTCTATAGCTCTTCCATCACAACCAACCTCTTCAAATCACTCTCATCTTTGTAACATATCCTTAAATGACATCAACGAGAACATCAATAAATTTTGGGAACTTGACTCAATTTCGTCTAAACATTCCCTATCTCGCGAAGAACGTGCTTGCGAAGAAAGCTTTAAAAACAATACCATTCGTGATAAAACCGGAAAATTCATTGTTACAATTCCTTTAAAAAATGATCCAAGTTGTTTAGGCGAATCATATGCAGTTGCTAAACGTCGATTCTTGTCTTTAGAACGTCGTTTTCAACGTGATCCTATATTTAAAGACCGTTACATCAATTTTATGGACGAGTATGAGCGTTTAGGTCACATGAGTGAGATAGCATATACATCTAATACACATAATCCAGAGAACATTGAATATTTTTTACCACACCATGGAGTTATAAGAGAGTCTAGTACAACCACGAAACTTCGCGTAGTATTCGATGCTTCCGCTACTACTACGTCTGGACTTTCCCTAAACGATATTCAAATGGTGGGTCCTACTGTCCAAGACGATCTTCTTTCGATTCTTATCAGATTCAGACAACATAAATATGTTATTTCAGCTGATATACAGAAAATGTATCGAGCTATATCAGTAACACCTTCGCAACGTTGTTTGCAGAAAATTATTTTCAGAAAAAATCCTTCCTTACCCCTTAAAACTTATAGTCTTAATACAGTGACTTATGGTACGTCATCTGCGCCGTATCTAGCTACAAAATGCCTCACGAGCCTTTCATCAGCTGCCACAAACAACGACGTAAAAACGTCAATTGAACGTGACTTCTACGTCGACGACTTTCTCAGCGGTAGTAATTCTTTTTCAAAGGTAGTAGAGCTAGGCAAACAAGTCACTTGTATACTAAGCTCAGCTAATTTTCATTTACATAAGTGGCAGTCTAATAGCCCTCAAGTTTTAGCTGAAATCACAGGTACCTCTGAAAGTTCTAATACTTTAAATTTTTCTGAAAATCAAAACGTCCCTTCAAAAACTTTAGGTTTGCATTGGTTGTGTAACACAGACACACTATCTTTTTCTATCGGTATTAACAAAGTTACACAAGTGACAAAACGCCATATATTGTCGGTTATCAGTCAGATCTTTGACCCGCTAGGTCTAGTTGGTCCTTGTGTAGTTGAAGCTAAAAAGATCTTACAAATTTTATGGTTAACTAAATGCGATTTGAATGAACAGGTACCACAGGAAATAGAAAACCTATGGCAATCTTTTATGAACTCTCTTCCATTCCTTAATACATTGAGAGTGCCACGATGGGTAATCTGTGATAAGTCAATAATAAACGAATTGCATATTTTTACAGACGCTTCAGAAAAGGCTTACGGTGCATGTATCTACGTCCGTTCGGTAGACAGTAATGGTCATGTTACAGTAAATCTATTAGTCTCCAAAAATCGGATTGCCCCAATTAAACCTACGACGATACCTCGTCTTGAGCTTTGTGGCGCGTTGCTAGGATCAAGACTGTTTACAAAAGTTCGAAGCTCTCTTACGTTGCCTATAAGTAACTGTCGTTTTTGGTGCGACTCAACAATTACATTAAGTTGGTTATCTATGGCGCCAAGTAATTTAAAACCTTTTGTACGTAATCGTGTAGACGAAATACAAGAGCTTACATCAGGCTATACGTGGAGCTACGTGTCGTCGAAGGACAATCCGGCAGATCTTGTTTCGCGCGGGCTGAAGGCTGATCTAATCAGCGAGTGCTCTTTATGGTGGACTGGACCGCCCTTTCTCTTAAAAAATGAAAGTTCATGGCCAGAGATGCCTAATTCAAATGTGAAACAGGATCTACCTGAAGTAATATCATCCCATTTTATTAATAATTCATCCAATCAATCATTATCACATCACAATCACGATCATTCATTATTCCAATCAGATAATAAATCTTTCATTCATCAAATCATTCATAAATATTCTAATTTTAATCGTTTACAGAGAATTATTGCTTACATAAAAAGGTTTATTCATAATTTGAAACATAAAAATAAATTACAAGGCAATCTTTCATGTCAAGAGTTAAGTGATTCCTTTAATTTTATTATTTACAATGCTCAACTTTTAATGTTTCCCCAAGAACATGCTTTGCTTCAATCAGGGAAATCATTGCCAAGAAAAAATAGGCTCACTTCTTTAAGTCCCTTCATCGATAGCAGTGGTATCATCCGTGTGGGGGGAAGGTTTGACAATTCCCTTTATGACTATAATGTCAAGCATCCTATTTTACTTTGCAGTAAACATCATTTGACAAAAATTATATTTCAAAAATTTCATTTAGATTTACTTCATGTTGGTCCCCAAACTCTTTTAGCAAACATTCGACAAATGTATTGGCCTCTAGGTGGAAGAAACCTATCAAAAGCCATTGTCAGACAATGCATTAAATGTTTTAAATATAAATGTACCGCTGTGCAGCCCATAATGGGTCAATTGCCAGCATCTAGGACAAATTTAGAATTTCCTTTTTTAAATTGCAGTGTCGACTACGCCGGGCCAGTGTTGATAGCTGACCGAAAGGGAAGAGGGTGTAAGCTAATAAAATCATATCTGTGTATTTTTGTTTGCCTCGCAGTAAAAGCTGTGCACATAGAGCTCGTTACGGACCTGACTAAGGAGGGGTATTTGGCTGCTTTAAACCGTTTTGTCGCTCGTCGCGGCAAGCCTCGGACCATCCTTTCCGATAACGGTACCAATTTCGTGGGCGCCTGTAATGAGTTGCAGCGGTTTTTGAACGACTTAAGCATTTCTAATGAAATGGCACAACAAGGCATCGAATTTTCTTTTGCACCTCCATACTCTCCTCATTTTAATGGCATTGCTGAAGCTGCCGTTAAGTCGACAAAACATCACCTTAAAAGACTTCTTCAAACGACACATTTTACCTACGATGAACTGGTGACATGTCTCACTCAAATAGAGGCAGTATTAAATTCTCGTCCCCTTACTCCTCTATCTTCCGATCCTCTTGATTTCACCGCCCTCACGCCTGCTCATTTCCTTATTGGACGACCACTTATATCTGTTCCGTGTCCACAGGTAGCTGAAATTAATATTAATAGACTCGAACGCTACCAGAGAATAGAGCACGTCAGACAACACTTTTGGAAGCGATTTCATATTGAATACGTGTCTCTATTACAACAAAAGGTTAAATGGACATCATCCTCAGGAGAGCTATCTGTCGGGGCCCTAGTTCTCATCAAGGAGAAAGGTCAACCGCCGCTTCTGTGGCCCTTGGGACGGGTCATCAAGGTCTTCCCAGGCGTCGACGGGACTACAAGGGTGGCCGAGCTGAAGACCAAAGGAGGGACACTTCTACGAGCCTGCCACAACATCTGCCCGCTTCCTCTTAGTTGAAGGCTTCAACGGGGGGAGGATGTTCGAGCCCGAGCCGCCTGCGCCGGTCACCGAGCGGGTGGCGGGCGCGCGGGACGAGGCGCGCGGTGGGACACGAGCACTTCGTCTCTAGCCGCCATCGACACCACGCGCGTACCTAGTTGTTCGGAGCTCTTATTTGTGACAATTCTTCTCGCTATTACAATTATTTATACAGTCCACGCTCTTTCATTGAAGGACCCAACACTGTCATCTAGAATTACAAATAGGGTACCTACTTAATATCCCTAAAAACGCGAGCAATTCACCAAAATAACGCGTTTCAAGTTGTATTAAAAGCAAACTTTATTAAATTTATGATAAAAAATATTAACAATATACTACTTATTATTGCGAAAACGGCTTGCTTTTAGTAATTAAAAAGTTCGCTTATTAAAACCAAAGTGCAAAAACATAACTTTTATCAACAAATCTAATTCTTCGCCTTATACTGCCAATACCAAATAAATAAATAAATTAAGTTTACCCTTGCCGTAGACTCCCACTACAAATACATTTATGCTATCAACTGTACCTGCTTTGTGACTTTTTAAAGTGCGGTGCATTTCAAAAGCACATTGCACAATAAATAAACTGAGTTACAAGCACAAAGCTGGTGAGGTACCGCACAGTTCTCTCGAGTTATCTTCGCTCTCAAACTTGACTGGGACACACGGATGTAGCGGATGTAAACCCAGATTTACCTTACTTTGAACTATCAAACATGTTGACAGCAAAGGAGTTTGATTCATCCACCACTACTTTGCCAATTTAATTGCAGCATTTGTCACTGACCACTAAGTGTAGTTTGTGGTAACTCTGCCTGCGAAGCGGTCTTAGGTTCGATTCCCGGCAGAGTATTATGGCCGTCATTATTATCATAGTCGGTAGAAGTTTGTTTTCTTATCGTGAGGGTTTCTAATCTTGTTTTTTATACATTGGATGATATATTTATACGCACATGTTTTTCACGTATAATTTCTTCGGTAACTATTATAGTATAAATCTGTAAATTATACTCATATATCTCTGCTCGTCTTTCAGCTCTTTCATACATGAAACGCCCAATCATAATAAGGCTCGAAAACTAACTACCTACTAAATAACAACTCTCTACAGGTAAATTTATCGGTGTGCCAGTATGTGACGTCACAATGAGAGTACTTGCTACGACCGTCCGTAACAAATTGCACACGTCACAAGTTGTGACGTAATCGCCGGTACGGTCGGCAATTTAGAAGTTCAGTGTTATTTATTTATTTATTTCACTCTTTATTGTTAACCTAAAAAACTAGATCACAATGGGCGGACTTAATGCCTAATATGGCATTCTCCACCAGTCAACCCTGGGTGATAGTTAAAATTTGCGGTAGGTGCTAAAAGAAATATATAGATACATACTTTTATAAATACAATACATACAAATTTACATACATACAACAACTTATTTACAACTTATTTAGCAATGTACGGTACAACAGAATGAAGGGTAAGGAAGTTAAAGAATTTCGTGAAATGTATCATATTTTCAAAGAGAACGCTCGCCTTCCTAATAATACATTGTCCATATATTTCCCAACTTCTTAGGTAGGTAGTGTCACAGAGTACATAATAATACCTCTTGGTATTGTCTGATAGAGGTCTCTAAAAATTGTAGTTTTTTTTTATAATATGGTAATAGCCTATGTGCTGTGGTCACTCATAACAGCAACATCAAAGGGTGTCACCGATACGTTGCCGGCCAAGAAAGAGAGAAGAAAAAGAAAGAAAATTATTTTAAATGTTTTACGTGTTTTGATCGCAGTTTTGAGAATCAAGACACGTAAAAAATATAAATGATTATAATCAAAGTAAGAATCATGATTTTTAGGGTTCCGTACGAATAAACGAAAAACGAACCCTTATATGATCACTCGTGCGTCTGGGCGACCACCGTTCACAGCCAATTTACTCTGAAACTACTGGACTGAATGAGTTGACTCGTGTACTTTTTTGATCCAAAGACGAAAGTATAATGTAAACAACAGAATTACTTATAAAAATTTTTTTAACAAAATCAAAATTACACAATATCTGTTTTGCAAACCGTTATTATAGTTCTGCAATGGATAGTTTTAAAATTATTCAAGAAAGAATGAAAAATGAAGCCAAAAATTGACCATTACCCCCCCCCCCCCCCCTTCTTACCTCTGAAAGTACTGACGCTAGAATTTCGAAAAAGTAAACAAAGAAAAGAGAAGAAAATAGTTCTTTATTCAAATATTCAGGAAAATCTATAAGAAGTTTATAGTCTTAAACAAAAGCGCAAAAATAAATAAAATAAGAAAATAACGATAAATACATAATCAACGTACGGAACCCTCTCCAAGCGAGTTTAACTCACACTTGTCAAGTTTATTGTAGGATATTTTCAAATACGTTAAGAACAGCTTGTTTCTTAATAGAAATATGACAGGTTATTAAAAGAAACCTAGCTACATGAAGACGACATGTTTCTTATTAGAAAACTATTTCCTCACAAGAAATAACAAGCGCCAGCAATATTTCTTCAAAGGAAGCATTTTCCTTAAGGAAAAGCGACAGGCTTTTTAAAAGGAAACTGTATATTCCGTACACCTTCTTTAACAATATGGTTTCACACACACACACACACACACACACACACACACACAAACACCCACACATATTCACACACATAAACATGCAAACACTCAACACAATAATAACATGTAATACAATTAAAATTAAGATCTTAGTTTGTAGTAATATTTATTTATTTAATGAATCTTTTTTTGTACCTTACAATATGCAGGAACAAAAGGCATACTTAATGCTAAAAGCATTTTCTCCCAGTCAACCTTTGGGCAGTGTATTGTAATAATATGCTTTACCTTTTCCTTAACTTACAAAACGTGCCCTCCGAGCCACGATTTGAAGAGATGTGGAACCTTCTCTATTACGCTACTCTGCGAACTTGACGTAAGTAAGAACTTCTACAAATATCATTTCGATGGTAAAACATCCTACTAATAATATAATATGTGAAAGTTTGTTAGTGTTTCATACAAAACCTATTGAATAGATTTTCATGAAACTTAGCATACAAGAAGAACATAATCTGGAATAAGATATAAAGTACTTATTATCCTGAAAAACTCGAGCAAAACCGCGGACTGAGCGCTAGAATAAATATATGATATAATTATTAATTATTATATTATAACTAGCTGACCGGGCGAACTTCGTATCGCTTAACAATTAATCAGTTATCGAGCGGGATGAAAAATGATTAAATTACTAAAATGACTATTAAAAAATAAGGGTTGGTGATAGAAGGGTGAAAATTTAGGATTGTATGTATTTTTTAATGCCACATTATAAAAAAAAATTTCGTCAAAAAATTAAAAAAAAATTTAAGGGTGAACAACCCTTATCACTTAGGGGTATAGAAAATAGATAGTAGCCGATTCTCAGACCTATTAAATACGCATATAAAATTTGGTAAAAATCGGTAAAGCCGTTTCGGAGGAGTACGGTAATTAACATTGTAACAAGGAAATTTTATATAAGTATTAGATATTGTTTTAACTTTCATTATTATTAATGGGCTTAAACTCGACGCTAGTAAAGTGTAACTCGAAATAAGTCTCGTTAATCTGTTTTTATATTAATTACTATCGTTTGGCATTTAAGCTAAAACTCATTTAAAAGTGCTGTTAGTATAACGATTGTGAATTTATTGGCGTCCGTTATTTTTTATGTTTGCGAAAATACATTTTTATAATTTGATGTTATTCGAAAAGGCAATTTCGGGGCATTGCTTTTCTTAGCCACTGTAGAATGACCTCATGATCTTATAAACCAGCTTATGAAACAACTTATGATAAAGACCAACTTCTAATTTGAGCATCCATTTTTCCAGAGCCCAAAACTACGAATGTCCAGGGAAAATGCTTTTTTTGTATGAGAAACCAGATTTTATTTCTCATACTTTAAAAAGCATTTCATATGTGGGATTGTACGGATAAAGTTTGTAGTCAAGTCTTAAGGAGATAAGGGCTTGGCTCTTCATAAATAACTTCATAATAAGGTGTGTTAATATTTTAACATACAAGCTGTAACTTGATGTATCTTAGAAGCAAAATCTCCTTGTGAGAGCACTGATACCCATAACACAAGTTGAATCTTATCATGGGTACCAGAGTTCAACAAAACTCCTCTATGACTGTATAAGTTACATTTTTTTTTACAAGTATCTATGTACCTATGTAAGTGAAGAGTGTTGTATAATTTTTATACAGAATAAACGGTTATCTTATTGTAATATCTTGGCACCCTATTTTACCTGAATCAATGCATAATTTAATATTTCACAATGTTCACAGACCACAGTACAATGTCATGCGTTAGAATCATATTAGTCTGTGACAACTTTGTAAACAAAAAGTGTTTCTTTCACTTGTCGTTAGAAAGCAAATATAGATGGCGCTATTAAACGGAAAACACGACGACATAAAACGGATGTGTTTTACGTCGATGTTACGTTTCTTGGGCACCTGTTTGATAGATGTTATGTTGAAATCTCAGTTTTATTACCTACCTAGATTCTAATACCAGGACATAAATTGTGTTAGACTAGACTAAAATAAAACACGTCAATAAAAGATTATTAACGATGGAGACTACGTATATAGTTGTGTTTTGTGTTGTGTGTGTGTCCGATTCTTTCGACACCAATATTATTTTAATATCCTCTTTATAATTTGCATTGAATTTGATGGATATCTTTTTTTACGTAATTCGTTGACAAACGAGCTGGCGGTTCACCTAAAGGTAAATTCGTCGCCCGACATTAGCAACACAAAAGGCATCACTGATGCGTTGCTGACCAAGAAAATAATGAATGAAAGAAAGAACTATATGAATGGAACTATATAAAAAATATCCGCATCTGAAACAAAATGTTTATTAAGGAGTTTTTCTTTTTTAATTTCACGCATAAATATTTTTTAACTGACTTTAAAAAAAGCAGGAGGTTCTTAATTCTGGTTGACATTTAATTTTCTCAAAGAAATCTTCTATCATAACAAATCTTCTATCCTTATTTGACGGGTGACGATAGATATTATCGTGTGCTACGAAAATAAAATTGTATGGAAAAACTCGAAAATCTGTCTAATGCATTGTTTTAGTGGTCTCAAACCATCTACGCAATATTGCCTTCCAAATGAAACCATTTTGGGGCATATCGGTTGGATGGTTTCAAAGTCTATAGAGGACATCCGTACAAACATTTTTGTTTTTTTGTGTATATGGTAGGTGTATATACACCTAATGGATCTATTCCCAGCTATATCTATATAGATATAGCTGGGAATAGATCCATTTGCCGGTCAGATATAGCTCTGGTAAAAAGTCCATTGTCGAGTACTAATACTAACTAATAAATCTACACTATTATCGTCTAAAATATTTCTATTTGTATCAAAAGATCATCTAGACACGTCGTATCATTTATTCCATCCTCAAACACATTGAATAAATACCTACAAAGAAAACAGAACTAGTAAACAGCAAGCTTATAAATCAAGAGAGCCTTGTTTTTATATGTGGACTGAGGCACATCCTAAATAAACAGATTCATAGCACAGATTCATAATATTATGTCGGATGAGAATATTTTTATTTGCACAAGTATTAATAAGATTATATCGTGATCCTGAGTGTATAATTTCTTTTAGAATATCTAGTCACATAAACGTATGCTCAGAGGAAAAAATTGTTGAAGAAAATAATACTTACAAAAAAAAATCGACTACGCTTTATTAGGGCTAACTCAAAAACTACTCGTCACATCTCGCTCAAATGGAACTACATGACAAGCACCAGATTTCGAATAAAAAATAAATCATCAAAATCGGTAAAAAAAATACAGACAAATTAAGAACTTCCTCCTTTTTTTGAAGTTGGTTAATAAATAAAACAGGAAATAGCGTTGGATGAGAACTAAAATTGTCGCTGAAAATAAAATAACGGTAGGTATATAAAAATTACCATAATTATACATACTTACGTCTATTATACTTGAGGTGTTTCCTCAGTTCCTCATGGATTACGTAATAATCAGGACTGTATTCTGATAATACGGACCAATCTGGAAGTATGTCTTTTAAAATAAAAAAAATAAAATCAGTTAATAAATAACGGATTCCTAGTGTTCTTGACACTTGGGTTATCTAGACGATTCGATATCTTAATTATATAAATCCGTTCAACGAGTAATAAAGAATAAGTAAAGAATATTACATGCATACATACAAGATATGCGCGAAAAACATAACCCTCCTAGCAAAAATACGGTATCAACCCTCACCCGAAATAATCGCAATACCTGATTATTTAGATCAAAAAGTGAAATCAGGATCTATCATTATCTACTCTGTAGCCCCTAGTTAGGCCTAGTTTGTCATTTGAACATCTCATTGTCAAAAGGGAAATAGAACAGTATCAAAAGCTTGAGATATTCGAGTCCCTAAATTTAAGTTGTCACTTTAGGGTTTATAAATTTTACCCGCTTACCAAGTTAGGAGCAACTCTACCCTTGTCTTATGAGACGGTATATAAACATACATAGTACTGCTTGCTTGCGTGTAGTGCGGATTTCACACACCTTTGAGAACATTATGGAGAACTCTCAGGTGTGCAGGTTTCCTCACGATGTTTTCCTTCACCGAAGCAAGTGATAATTAACTTGTAATACGCACATAATATTTGAAAATTAGAGATGCGTGCCAAGATTTGAACCCGGGCCCCCGCGTTCGGGAGACCAACGTTCTAACCACTAGGCTATCACTGCAATTTTATTTATTTGCATGTATCTATACATACAAATAAATAAAATTTGAGTGTCTGTTTGTAACATTAAAATAACCGCTTTTTACTAAGTGCATTTGGATGTATACACGGTAGGTACTTATACGAGTACCAAAACAACTTTTTTTACAATTTTTGTCTGTCTGTTTGTTTCGGCGAATCTATGAAATGACTGGACCAATGGACGAGACTTTCACTGGCAGATAGCTGATGTAACAAGGAGTAACTGAGGCTACTTTTATTTTAGAAAAAAAAAACATTTTTAGAAAAAAACGCGATATAAGTTCGCCGGGTCAGCTAGTATATACCTACTAATATTATAAAGAGGAAAGTTTTGATTGTTTGCATTGAATAGGCTCCGAAACTACTGAACCGATTTGAAAAATTCTTTCACTGTTGGGAAGCTATACTATCCCCGGGTGACATAGGCTATATTAGATATATTTTTTTTACTATTTTTCCCGAAGTGAAGCGAGGGCGATTTCCTAGTCTATAATAAAACTGCATCGGTGTCTGCACATGGACCATTTGGGAAAAAGTATTAGATAGCATTTATCTGTTTATACGTAAAGGATATTGAAGATACAACATATTATCTGCATGTTTGTTTGTTTGTGCGCACTAATCTCAGACACTGATTAACCCAATTTGCTGTAGTTTTCACGTGGTATTATAGTAATTCCTCAAGTTACCCCAACTTTTATTGTTTGTTTTATTTCAGTCGATTTACAAATAAAAAACCGGGCAAGTGCGTGTCAGGCCACACGCAATGTAGGGTTCCGAAGTAGTACGTTTATCGACTATTACTCATTAACTACTTATGCTAAAATAGTCGTGATAGATTTCCTTGTAAATTCATCATATAACCTATTTTTGAGAATGTTTTCTCTTGTCCAACTCTAACCGTTTAGCCAGCAGGAGTTTAAAGTGCTAATTTTGCGCTTTAAAGGCAAATATTTCGGAAACAGACCCCTAATTCCAATAATGGTCTTAGAAGGCCCATAATATTTTTGGAATACCTTTTTAAAGATACTCCACACTATAGGATATGCGACAAATAAAATATTCATCCTCACCTTACCACGTTGAGGTTCTCAGAAAAAAATGTGTTTTATTAAGAATTGTTTGTTATTAAATAAAGAGATAAAATATTTGTCACAATAATATTATGCGGGGTACGTTCATTTTTAAAGTAGACGATGTCTACACTATCATTCCTAATTTAAATGCTTCCCTTAAACAGACAGGTGACAAATGAAGGTGCGTAAATGACAGTTTCAAATCAAATATGTAAACCTCCGACCTAGAAATGTCACCTTAATGCGAATAAATGACTGCTTACTGATATCTCAGATGATAAAGATAGATATTAGGTATATATTATTATAATATCAATGTTTATTGTCATTTTTTATGCAACAGACGGGTCATATTATAATATATCGCACCCTCAGTGGAAAAAAGGCATTGGTTGAAAATTGCAATTTTACAGGAGAGCAAAAAACTGTTAAAATATCAGTTGTAGTAATATCAAAGGAATTTACATTAAGATTTCTTGCACAAAACCGTCAAGATTAATGATAAAAATTAAAAAAAAAAATTGAACATATGCAGCTTTTGTCCCTCTTTCCAATCATATTAATAACTAAAATTCAACGTAAGACGACTTATGCTTATTTCCACTGACGGGTGCGATATGTCATATCATATCATAATAATAATATATTTTTAAACTCTCTATTATATATGATAACCTTAAGATATGTAGTAATTAGAGAAAAAAATTATCTATATTCTAAAAACTAGCTGACCCGGCGAACTTCGTATCGCCTAAAACGACAGAAACAAATACTTAATTAAAATCGGTACAGTCGTTATTAGCCGTTATAGTTTTTGTATGCATATCTCCTCCCTTTCCCACTCCCTCCCCTCCCCCTCCCTCTCCCCTTCCCTCTCTCTCCCTCTCCCCTCCCCCTCCCTTTCCCTCCCCCTCCCCGTGTAACTACTATAACAATTAATTTTTGTTTCTAACTATAAGCTTACATATTAATTTTCACATTTCTGAGTTCAAAAGTTACGAAGTATTACCCCCTAGGGGATGAATTTCGTGAAAACCGTGATACAGTTATTTTTTGTGTTTAACTATAATATAAGCTTATAAACAAATTTTCACCCTTAATTCAAAACTGACGTAGTTGCCATACTAAGTTGCATCCCTTTAAGTAACCATTTTCCAAAAAAAAAATTAAAATTAAAATTAACTTTTCTTTAACTATGAACTTACATAAAAAATTTCATGTTTATAATTCTAAAACTCACGAAGTTGGTTTGTATGAAAGTGACTTCCAACCACTATTATTACCCTTTAGGGGATTAATTTTTAAAAATCTGATAGGCTATGTTACTCAGGAATAATGTAGCATTCTAATGGTGAAAGAATTTTTAAAATCGGTTCAGTAGGTTTTGAGTTTATTCGTTGCAAACATACAAAAATATAAAGATACAAAAATACAAAGCTTTTCTCTTTATAATATTAGTATAGATATAGATAAGAAGTTATAGTCCAGTTATTTGAACGTCCGCGGCGTGGCGTCTTCCGGATCCGGACGACTTGATGTGACTTGGATTAGAATTCTGCGTGCACTGTAACTTTTCAAATTATGTATTTGCGATTGCGAATAAGAAATTCATCACTTTTTCTTCTCTGAAGGAAATCGTTATGGGGAAAATTGTTGGTTTCTCCATTATTGGCTAAAATGGCCAGTTACGAAATATATGGATTATTATGAGTAGGTACTAGATTTTTATGAAATTTTATATGCATATTCAGTAGGTCTGAGAATCGGCTAGTATCTATTTTTCATACCCCTAAGTGATAAGGGTTGTCCACCCCTAACATTTTTTTTCATTTTTTTATAATGTGGCATTAAAAAATATACACAATCCTAAATTTTTACCCTTCTATCACGAATCCCTATTTCTTAATAGTTATTTTAGTAATTTAATCATTTTTCATCCCGCTCGATAACTGACCAATTGTTAGGCGATATGAAGTTCGCCCGGTCAGCAAGTACTATATAAATATATATACTATATTTATTCTGTGGTAATAGGCAATACTAATTCGTTCACTGGTACTAGGTCCTAAAAATAAGATAAAAACAAAACTTTAAATATAACACGTACTAGGAAACAGCTGTTGAAACTACACAAATAGGAGTGGAAGTTTAATAAAGCTCGTCCAGTGCCGTCCAAAAACGAAACTAGAATGTTCGTTGTTGGTGCCGGTATTTTTTGGTTGCTGTTTTATCAGATGAAACTCGTTTTGACCGCTTCTTCGTTAGACAATACGAAAATGACGTGTTAGAGTGCGTTTCGCGTACCTACATACCTATTCATAATCTATACTAATATTATAAAGAGGAAAGATTTGATTGTTTGCATTGAATAGGCTCCGAAACTACCAAACCGATTTGAAAAATTCTTTCACTGTTGGAAAGCTACGCTATCCCCGGGTGACATAGGCTATATTATATTTTTTTTACTATTTTTTCCGAAGCGAAGCGAGGGCGATTTCCTAGTCTATACTAATATATAAAGAGGAAAGATTTGATTGTTTGCATTGAATAGGCTCCGAAACTACCGAACCGATTTGAAAAATTCTTTCACTGTTGGGAAGCTACATTATCCCCGGGTGACATAGGCTATATTATATTTTTTTTTTTACTATTTTGCCAAAGCGAAGCGAGGGCGATTTCCTAATTTATTAACAAATACCTCCATAATTCGTGTTCTCGGAAAGTCGCAAAGAACATTAATAGGTACTAACGTAATATATTTAATACTTACTCAATTTTTTCTATTTGATAAAAATCTTTCATCTTTTTATCGTATTTTGTAAATTAAAATAAAGCTGTTGCAAAATGAAAATAATTTAAAGACAAAAAATCAGTGCTAAGATTGTTTACGTAAGTCTAAGTAATGGACCATAAAAAGTCCATAAAGTCCATGTTTCGCTTGTAAAGAAGCCAAAAAATTAACTTAGTTTCCCACTGACATGGGACAGGTCAGCTCCAAACTGTTTTGGGTGAGCAAAATCCAATTTTGCCGTTCCGGTACGAACCTGATAATTCGGGCATAAAAAAATCGGACATGCACGAGTTAACTGTAACCATTCGCGTTATAGTTAACAAGTCTACGGAATTCTCGATTTCGGGAATCTGGATTTCCGAATACGGATGCCAATTCTGCAAAATCCATTTGCTTTTAATGTCATTTATAGCTGAATTTTTACTTCATTTTACTCGAATTAACAAGACCTATTTTACGTAGATTAAATGATATATATTTTTATATGTCATGAGGATAGCTTGTATTGCCACGATCACACAAAAGATTTTTTAAGTTACATTTCTTTAGGCGCGTTATGAAATAAATCGAAAAAATAATGATTTGTTACACGGACGCCCGGACCGTGAGGTGACTCAAAAACGACGGTGACGAAAAACATCACGCGCGTATTCAAAAACGCTTGTTTTGAAAAATTATTGGAACAAAGTTCCTTATCGCGCGTTGTGAAAGGGGGCTAGACGGAAAATTACGACAATTTTTGATTCTTACGAATGACGACACTTTTTTTGAAGTGATTCAGAGAGTTTTACAGAGATGGCGCTGTACAACAAAACAATACTTAAATCGAAAGGAACTTCTTTCCATCCGGGTGTCCCTTGACACCTCTCATGATTTGTTATTATTTTTATTATATTGTTTTTTTAATATTGTTAGAATATTGTTTTGAATATTGCTTTTTGAACGTCGTTTTTTTAATATATTTTTTTACTATTCCGGGATACAATTTAGTTTGTTTTCTATGATTTTTTTCTATGATCCAGTCAACAGGACAATCTAAACCGTGCGGAGAATGGGAGAGAAGAAGAAGAAGAAGTGCCCTTGCCGCCCATGGATATCTGTGACATACCTTGAATAGAACTGCAGCAGGACTATTATATAGACAGTTAGTAAGTTAGTAGTAGGTACTGTCAGTACAAGGTGTTAATAAAATGTCAATTTGCTGAACGCACATAATAATATGTCCGCACCGTACGCGCTGAATGCACCGCATTTGTATGAAATCATATGAGAGCCCGATTCGGATGACATGATATGCGGCCGCATCGGACTCATATCATACGAATACGGCGCGTTTGGCGCGTACGGTGCAGATATACGAGTATGAGCGTTCACCATCAGTAATAATTCGTTAGTGAGGACTGTAATTTAATTGGTAATGTGTCTGTCAAGAGAATAGGTTGGAGTTTGAGTTCCGTCATTGGATGGCGCGTCAACGCCAATACAACAACACATATCTGTCATTCTCATCCATTGAAGTATAATGTCATAGAACAGACATCTCTAACAAAATGTGTGTCCCGCCCTGGAGGTTCCATTTTCAAAATTGAGCCCCAGTCCTCCTTTCAAAATGGAACGAATCCATTGAAGATTGAAGCCACGTGGCGCCAATGCATTGGGTCATACATGGTGTTCGCGGTGTCGGTTCTATACGCTAGTAATAATACTTCAATGTTCTCATCATAATTTTTTTAGCGTAGCACGCCTAATGTCCACTAGTTAGGTAATATTAGTAGGATTTTATTAGTGTAATTTCATACCACTAACAACGTAAGAATGTGTGAATGATTACTTGTGTATGATCAATGTATTCATTTATTTTTATATTGGTTCCAGGTAAGGCTGAAACAGAAAATATTATAAGATATTAAAGAGATTATTGGAAGCAGTAAGCTAACGTGCGGTAAAATCAGTAAGTGCTTATTTATCTTCATTATCACGTTTTAATTTATTGATTATAATTATACGTCTAAGTAAATATAATAATAATATGTTAGGTACATAAGGTGAGTAGGCGAGTCAGTAGCAACATGGACATTATTTGTTTTTTAATAAAAAAACAAAATCTTACCACAAAATAACAGAATGCAATGAAACTGTCTTCGATAGACATCAAAACTTTTTTTTATATTTGTTTATCGCATCTTATCCTGAAAATTTAAAATCTCTCGCTCTATCCTCCTTTATATTTAATCGCTGGCGAAGTTTCACTTTCAGACCTTTCCCATAAAAGTTACATTAAAGTTAAGTTTTAATTGAAACGACGTTGTTTGTTTGCAAACTGATCGGCAAATTGAACTCTTAATGTAATGTTCTAGTATAAATTAAAAAATTAAAAAATACCGCCTCCTAAAAAAAAAGCTATCATAATGGTAATGTTACTCAGTCATGCGTCGGAGCTGACACACACACGCACAGTTTTTTGTGTGTACGTGTTTTTTTCTAAATTACACATATGTAAGAAATCTTTGGCTTATGTGTATAAATTGGTCCAGCGGTTTGGAAGATAGGTATGATGTAATACGAGTATTACATGATAACATCCATACATTTAAGATACGCTCGAAAAATATAACCCATCCTAGCAGTCGGGTAAAAACTACTGTGACAAGATTTGTACTTTCCTATGTTAACTTTCCAGAGCTTTCAGATACTGACTAAATTATACTTGACTATTAAAGATTATTTTACTAGTATTGGTATTCATGTGTATTTGTGATAGTTATAATCGTAGATTTTATGAGGTCAAACATCCAGCAACTATTAAAAAGTTCCGCAATTTTATGGTTACAATTTTTATTAATTTACATATCCTATTAGTTACATATCCAGACATATTATTTACTTTTACATATTATTTACATATCCAGAGATTACGGAGAGACAGATTACACAGGTCCACAATTTTTTTTAAATTATTTGTAGTATTGTTTTAAATATTGCTTTGTTCCCTTAACATTCTATCGTATTAGTCTGTGATATCTCATTTAAGTACGTTAATATAATTTTAACTCAGTGAAGGAGAATGTAGATCTAAGCACAATAACTAAGCACAGTAAAGGTACCTACTAAGTGGTGAGAAATTAAGCGATTTGCTATTCAAATGAGGGGTAACGCTTGAAGTCCTTCAATTTAGATGCATCGGGCTACGTTTTAGTGTAGCGGTCGAAGCCTTTTATTTGAGGGTTGACTGCTACTGCTACCAACTGACCTTACGGAGAACAGGAAGACATCGAAGAACACATCATCGTATCATCATCAAACATCAGACATCGAAAGTCTTATTTATTTTCTAATGTATTTTAAAAATATGTACTTATTTAAAAAGTTTAAAAGTACCGACGCGTTGTCGACCAAGAAAGCGGTAAGGGTTTCACTCACATGTAAAACACATCACGGTTGATTATTGAAGGAGAAACTTGAATTTGAAACTTGATAAAACTTGGCTCCTTGAAACCACGTCTTTGTTTAATACTATGATATTTTTTATCCTGATTGTTTATTTCTCAGAGATAATTTGGACATTATTATGTTTGCCATAAAATCATTCTTTGAAAAGCCTCGGGCGGCAACTGGCAAATAAAATAAATAATAGCAAAAATTGCATTGAAGTCGATTGCATAGCATGCTGAAAAAAATGAAATAAATATAGCTATTTCGTTCGAGAGAACTGCAGTATTACTTAATTTTTAGTTTATTATTTGTTTCGCAAATATTTCTTGCATAAAATGTTGTTTAAATAACTTCCACGTGCTTTTAAAATTCGCTTTTAATACAGCCTTATTACGTTTTATGTATTAATGTATGTAGATTCCAGATACTATCTGTCACGGATAAAAAAGTGGCCTCACCATATTCCAAAAAAAAAAACACTTCTATCTGACGTTTAAGTCAGATCAAAATTAGTGAAGTTGCTCAATAGATTTTATCGGACAAACAGAAAGACGGAAAAATATTACGCTGCTGCTTGCTGTTTCAAAGATTAACATAAACAAACAGATAGACAAGAACACAAAAATTTGCATGCTTACATACTTGCAATACATTTATGTACCTGCGTATTGCGAGTATTTTTTTGTAAACACAGTCACATAAATATATTATCATATGTTTAGTCATTATTATAGAGGCCATACACGATCAAATGTACTTGTCAAGTTTGTAGTTTGACTTGACGCGACATCCAATGTGCATGAGATAGCTATATGGCCACATAATATGTACACAATGGCTATACATCGTCAAGTTTACTGGATGCCGCCTCAAGTCCGTTGCAAACTTGACAAATACGCTTGATCGTGTATGGCCAGCATAAGAAGATATTATTAGAATAGTATTAATTACACTTGGCTTAAAAAACGGGCTGTCTATAGTTAGATAGAAATATAAATACCTAATGCATCATTTGCACACTGAAAAGCACCTACTTTCAACCGGTCGAAATGGCTGAGCGAGTAAAGTGATTTGGTATTCAAATAAGCACCCACTAGGGGTTGGTCGATTAAGCTCTATGGTGCCGGGTTTTGTTTTTCAACCCTTTTAGATTATTTTCTTTGTATCAATGAGGTGATAAAAATTATAATTCCATATTTAAATAGACGCATAGACTATGGCGTATTAATGGCTATGCCCGCGTTTTCCGGAATAATAAATACCAAATATCTTATTCTAGGTCTGCCTGTGTGTAAAATTTTATGAATCTTTAACAGCCAGCAACCGCCAGCCAGCATTTGCGGCCGGATTTAATTAGGCAACCATATACGATAACAAATAGAAAAATAATAGCTTTAATTTGATATTTATAATTAATAAATGTAGATACGTTATGAACGTATAAATGTATCGAAATCTGTTTACACGTGGCTGCGAAGAGGTGCGGCCGGTTGCGCAACGGCAACCGTCATTTTTTAGAATCTTTATATAAATGGCCGTCATGTAGATGAGATTTTATTTAAAAAACAAGTGAACGAAATTTTATCCTAAATATAAATTAAAAAAGAAATGAGGACACCCGAATGGAACGAAGTTCCTTTCGATTTAAGTATTGTTTTGTTGTACAGCGCTAGCGTGATTCAGAAAGTTGTACAGTACAGCGCCATCTCTGTAAAACGCTCTGAATCACTTCAAAAAAAGTGTCGTCATTCGTAAGAATCAAAAAGAGTCGTAATTTTCCGTCTAGCCCCCTTTCACAACGCGCGAAAACACTGAGTTGTACAGCGCCATCTCTGTACTTCTTACAACTTCAATAGCAAAAAGTGTCGTCACGACTTTTCGTAAGAATCAAAAAGTGTCGTAAGAAAAAAAGTGTCGTAAGAATTTTTTCCGTCTAGCCCCCTTTCACAACGCGCGATAAGGAACTTCGTTCCAAAATGATTTAATTAAAAATACCAGCCGCCATATTTTAATAGGCAAGCTGGTAATTATATATTTTCCTTATTATAAATATGCATAAAAATTTGGTTTTTAGCAAAAAACAGATGAGCGCACTAATCCTGCGGTCGGATCCTAGGCTATATGATTTCATATAAATGCGGCGCGTTCGGCGCGTACGGTGCGGATATATCTGTAATATGTGCGTTCACCATTAGAATTCGTTGTATGAAATCATATGAGAGCCCGGTGTGGATGATATGCGGCCGCATGTGAGGTTTTCAAACTAACAAAACAAAATCAGACATAGTACAAAAATTAAATGACATGCAGTGAACGAATATACTACTAGTATTTTAATTCATTAATGACACGACTATGTAAAAAACAATGAACTATTATAATATACCTACTAACATACAATTCGTTCACTGGTAAAAAATCATAAAACTTTGTTGTTGAAAGAAACCCATTTTCTGCGGAAAATTGCCATATGAAATGAAGGTGAGCAATTAACGTGATGGTCATGAATGTATGTTTATTTATTATTACTACCTGCTAGCTTTACCTAGAAAACTTAGCTATCATTTAGGTACCTACTTGTTTTATGGAAAAACTAACGAAAAGAAAAAGAAAAGAAAAGAAAGAATTTTTATTTAGACTAAATACTTACACACTAAAATATACATTTAATTTAATTAAGCTAGTAGAAGTATACTAAATAGTATTTAATCTAAAATGGGTCTCCCTCAGCGTTATGCTAGTTGTACAGAGACAACCAGCGCTGGTCTTCCGCGAGGCCCGCGAGTGGAGTCACGGTGGGTATGCGCAGTATACGTTTAAAAATAGTAAAAAAAAAAATTAAAATAAACAATAAACAATAAAATTATTACATAGCTTAAAAAGAAGAGTACACACATATAAAAAATATAACCGCATATTATATTTACATTCTGCAGTTTATTTACTTATATAGCACTTGTGTCATGTAGTAAAGCTTCCTGACTTTTCTGATGGTTAAAAATAACGCAAATCAAAAACGCAATAATAAATAACGCAATGACTTTTGTAACCACACAGTCAAAAGTAAAAGTCAAATTATTTATTTCGTCATAGGAACAAACGGCTTGGTTGACGAAAGTCAAAATTTATAAAATTATAACTTAATAAGCCTTCTATAACCTTGCTCATAATCTATGCTAATATTATAAAGAGGAAAGATTTGATTGTTTGCATTGAATAGGCTCCGAAGCTACCGAACCGATTTGAAAAATTATTTCAGTGTTGGGAAGCTACACTATCCCCGGGTGACATAGGCTATATTATATACATTTTTTTACTATTTTTCCCAAAGCGAAGCGAGGGTGATTTCCTAGTTATGAATAAGGGGATAAGTGTTTAATATTAAAATTTTTCCTCTAGACTCCCCTAAATATTGAAAAATAGAATCCTTAACCGTTTACGTAGGCGCCTGGATTACAGCCCTGATCTTGCGAAAAATAATATCAAGAATATAAAGGTAAGACTTTCCCTTCTTTCTTCACTACAATAAGAGTATTCACTTAAGTGATACCTGTAAAATAAAGGATTTTCTTCAGCAAAAATCTAGCGACAGAAAATTTTCTTGAAGATTTTTTATATAATAGTCCATTATATAAATTGAATCTTTTGTGCCGTCAGATGCTTTTCATAATTTGATCGTACAAGACCTACGTGCACATACCCTTATATTAGAACTGTAATGGAGTTAGGGTGGACATACAATTCGTTATAGAATTGTATTGTTGCTTTGTTAATTACGCTAAGTTAAAGAAGAGTTCTAAATGAAACATAACCGAAAGAAATAGGCAATAATCTAAAATTTCAACAAAAAAGAACTGACTTCAAATTCATTTGAAACATAATGCTCCCTTTAATTCGTACTTCAGTACATCCAATAAAAAAAGAATCATCGAAATCGGTTGGCGTGATATTGAGTTATTCGTTCATTTATCGCGCACATACTTCATGCAAAAAGACTTATATGCTTTTGACATGGATGCCATTGGCAGATCTCGCTCAAATTTAAGTGAGAGCACACGACAAGCACCAGCATTTTATTAAAAAAATAATCATCAAAATCGGTTCACCCAGTCGAAAGTTCTGAGGTAACAAACATAAAAAAGTACAGTCGAATTGAGAACCTCCTCCTTTTTTGAAGTCGGTTAAAAATGAATATTTGGTCTTTCAACATAATGCTCCCTTTAATTCATCATAAAGTTCAAACCCGAACTTGATCAAATCGTACTATTTCTACTAGCTGACTCAGCAAACGCTATTCTGCAAAAATTTTCTGGATGGGGACAAACACCTATCGGTATAAAATTTTATATTTTACGACCTATTCTCATATATAACAAATTAACACAAAAAAATTTATTAAAAATCGGTCGAGCCGTTCCGGAGGAGTGCGACCACAAACATCTTGACACGAGATTTTTATATAATTATTATCTCTTTATTTTATCAATTAAATTGTGAACCACTACATACTAAATTACTACGCAAGCTTCTAAGCTGATTTGACAAGATCTTGCCAAGTATTAGAGAAGTGAGTGCCAACAGTACTCCAGAATGACATTCAAGAAAATTTGTCTCAACTAGACTCAGACCAAAAGATTTGCGCCATTAATTCATGTCAAAATAATGACTTGTAATTCATAAATGTCATTTACATAGTCATAATTTCACGTTTCATTGAAATAGTTAAAGATGTTAACCAGATATTAGTAATGCAGACGAATGAGGGTATTCTGACATTTACCTGTGTCATGTCTTCTCGATCTTGTTGCAATTTATTAGTGGCGGATATACCTAAATAAATATTTGAACGAATAAACGCTCATATTAAAGCCCTTTTTAGGGTACAATGGTCAAAACGGAACCCTTATAATTTCGTCATGTCCATTCGCAGCATGGCGCCGAGACCCTTAGTGCTAGAAAAGGGATTAATGTTTTATGTGAAGTCTCATAGTGTGGGATATCTTTGAAAAGGTCTTTCAAAAATGTTACGGGTCTGCAAAAACCATTTCTCAAGTCAGGAGTCTGTTGGAGAAACATTCCGCTATAAAGTAGTAATGCCAGTAGTAATAATAGTTGCCAGCTAAACGGTTGGAGTTGGATAGTGAAAAAAATGTGTGCAATTCACACGTGGTGGAAGTGAAACCTTAAAAAAAAATTTTTTCGATAATCGCGACAATATTCTGCATTCGCTTTCGGCATATTTGAAGAATTTTATTATAAAAAGAAAACAGTGGTAATTAACGCCATCTCTTAACATAATATGAAGAGTAAAATGAGCAGCTAACGCCATCTATCCAGCAATAAAACGAATCTTCTCTCCTGTTCCTCGCGCCATCTATAAATACATTTTAGCACTTCTTAATGTAACTCAAAGAGAACCACGATAGACACACATAAGAAACACTGTATAACTAATACTTCCTACCTCATTTTCTCCCACGTTAAATGTTATGAATTTACGAGTCTCTTTTTAGTGTCGCTTTTCCGTTTCATCGACTTTCAAATCACAACGATGCTAAAGAAGTTTTCACTTCAAAATTAACTTAAATTTTATGAGAATCTGTTCAGTAGTTTTTCGTGAAAGAGAAACAAACATCCAAGATCTTCACAAACTGTCACATTTACAATATTTATAGAGTAAAATCATTGAAGTATTATTACCGGCGTATAGAACCGTCACCGCGAACACCATGTATGTCCCAATACATTGGCGACACGTGGCTTCAATCTTCAATGGATTCGTTCCATTTTGAAAGGAGAACGGGGGCTCAATTTTGAAAATGGTACCTCCCGGGTGGGACACACATTTTGTTCGAGATATCTGTTCTATGACATTAAATAAAATATAATTGAAATAAAATAAAATAAATAAATAAATAAAATTATACTTCAATGAGTAAAGTGTCTTATTTGTTAACAGGTTGTAAGTATAAGCCATTGTGTATAAAATATTTCTAAAGTGTACATTAAAGTGTTTCTATTTTACGAGTACAAGTACCGCCCTTGCGTAACATCAAAAACAATTGTTATATTTTTATGTTACAAATCATACTCGCACGGAAATATTCTTTTTTGTCAGGCGTGAAGCGCCTGTATCGTGTTTTATTATTTTAAGCGGCTTTTAGAACACTAATTCAAAAATATTTTATTATTTAGAATGGCAAATATATCAAAACCATTGCTTACTGATTTCTAAGCATGCTGAGTTTTTCGTACGTATTTAGGTACGGTAGGTAGGATTTAAAGTATGTACCTATATAAATGTAAAATTATTACAGATTCAAAGCACTAAAAGTCTAGACTCTCTGACTAGACCATTGAATATATTATAAACAAAATATATATATATATATATAACTAATTTTACTATAACCTTGTGTAGTCAACCTATCTTTATTTTTTGGTCGTTTGTTCTCTCTTTGAAACAACAAACCTGGCATTAAAGTATCGAAGCATTTTTACTTATATTCAGCCAAAACAGTGACATTTATCAGGCTAACTTTCGCCAATCTGAAATCTGTATACCTACTTACTTCGGATTTTGGGCTGTAATTGAACGAAGTTCAGCTTTTTGTTCCAAATTAGGTCAAAAGCTTACCAACTACGGGCAATATTTAGACTGGCAAGCGGTGTACACCTGACTTCCAAGTGCCTATTGTTTATGGCTGAACCGTCGAGAAAGTTTGCCGTTGGCGAAATTCTGGTCATTCACGCATTTACTAGTAGGGAAATAGTAGTTGGTAAATCCTTTGTGGGAAACTGTTTAATTTTGCGGTAACTGACGAGTAGACGATATTCGACATAATTATAATACATGAAACAGAAGGGGTATTCTACGGGATTGTTTATTCAATAATATTCCATTTATTTTGCTCCATGATATATTTCCAGATCTCCTACATTAACAATCTCTACAACTCCGTGATCAATAATCGAATCCCATAATGTCCTACGTATGTTCCAAATAGATTGACATATTTTAAATATTTAATTTTTACATGACTTCTTGTATGACAGCATCTGCATCAGCCGATCGTTGTTGAACCAAAGTGGTCGCTCGCCGACATACATTTATATCAGTGAAACATTCCTGACGCGTTGTTGGTCAAAAATTGTGTAGTACCTGAGTAGGTACTACTACGGTAGGTATTTAGTAATCACTAATGTTAGTAATCGGAGCCAGCCTGGCTCAGATAAGGAAATCGAAACACGAGGTAATAAAAACCTTACCACCAAAATGACTATCGCCTTAAAGCTATTTCCCAACTAAAGATACGTTATTCCAGGGTAACTAAGCGAACTAACTTACAATTATAAAGAACCAATTCACAAGGCGCAATGCCTTACCTAGAAATGGTAAGTATTCTATCCAAGATGTAAACTAAATACAATAAATCTTATGCTTATCGCAACCCCAAAAACATATTTGATATATTGCAATAGACTGCAACCACTTAATCATTATATATTACTACTAGCCCTGTGGTTAAATTTGAACGCAAAATGCAAGCCCCCGTTTATTATTTGAACGTATATTAATAGCCCCTTCTCATTAATTGTAGACACATTACAACCCTCTCTTGTTCACTGTGGGCGGACCTGTATTTCCTCTTGTTCATTGTAGTCGAAACAGAAAGCCCTCTTTATTTGACCAAATTTCAACTCATTTGGTCCTGTAGTTTCGAAGCAAATTGGCTGTGAAAGTAGACGATACACGAGTACTTAATAGACTAAAGAACTAAACTAAATTCTTAATAGTATTAAGAGTTCCGTTTTTTGTTTTTTTTTTCAAATCAAATCAAAATGTTTTATTCGTATAGGTATCACTGATACACTTATTCACGTCATTTTTTTAATCTACCAGTTTTGCGGAAGGGTGCTTTGTCATTGAGAAGAAGAAAAGCCGTAAAGAATCTCCTCGGCTCCCGTACGTAAAACCCCCTCTTAGATTGTGGACATACTGGAACCCTGTTTGGTGTCGAATACTGAAACCATCGTGTAAATTACTAGTTCTCAAACTGGTCCAGAGTCCTTGGGGTCCACAAGGGGTCCACGGGAGACTCTACGAGGGTCTACGTTTGCGTTAATTTTTTTTTAGAAATAATTAATTGGTAGATTAATTAACTTATCAATTCTCCTTTGTAGTTGGAACTCAGCCGCAACGCAAATTTCCATAGATCTAATCTTCACATTTTTGTCAAGTTTTGGGGATAGGGTAGCTTTTACACTGGAACCAGCAAAATTTTGAAAGTGGTTTTGAGAAAAATGTCTGAGGGAACCTTTGGTGTAAATGATACAGCCCCCTTTATTATTTATATTATGAACGCTTTATATTATGGACGAATTATATCAACCCAGGGGGGCTTGTGTGTAATGTTTACCGTAATAATAATCGGAAACCTCCCCCATATTAACTGTGGACGCAAACTAAAAGCCCTTTCTCATCAAATGTGGACGCACACTTATACCTTGGCCACTTAATGTCTTCCCTGATCGTAAAAATGTTTGAGAGCATCAAAGACCACTTTAGATCTCTGTATAAGATTCCTGTTCATCTTATTATGAAAAATTTATAAGATAGGTAATGAAGAAGCAGTTTCCCTAGACAAATTAAAAAGAAGTATGAACTCTTTTAATTACTGTCCGAGTATTTTACGGTGTTGAGAACAGAGTTTTATAACTTACACTGAAGTTTATGCTTTAAAGATGGTCATAATATAAGTAGATAATACGGACTTACACTTCCTACTTAAACTTTAAATAAGTAAGTATACAACTTACATTATTTACTATAAGTACGAAGTCTCCGAAAATCATAATATCAAAATTGCCGTAATCATGAGAACAATTTTTTTATAAATATGAAATCAAATCGTACCCAATTTTTGTTATATAGTTTGACGTAGGTACCTGTACCCTTTCAATAAAATATTTTTTCAAATCGGGTAATATAAGTAGATGTAATTAACTTTTTGGAATTCTGATAAAATTAAGTTCTCATGATGGGATCCATAAGGAATTGAGGGATATCATAGATAGGTCCCTTTGACTGTATTTAGTATGAATTTACTGCTTTATTTATATTCTTTATTTTTAATAGTAACTTATTCATTAAATTTTTCATATAATATTTAATACCGCCATCGTTGTTATCTGCTTTGCCCAAAGGTTGGCTGGTAGAGAATGTTCTTAGCATTAAGCTCGCCTTTTATACCAACTGTATTAGGTATAATAAAGATTAAATAAAATAATAAAATAAATAAATAGGTACTTATGTATTACGAGGACATTCAGTGATAAATTTTAGGCGTCCTTTTTCGAAGGCTTTATCTAATACCTTTAAACGAGCAATTCTTGTATATATATATATAATTGAAATCTCGGAATCGGCTCCAACGATTTTCATGAAATTTAGTATATAGGGGGTTTCGGGGGCGATAAATCGATCTAGCTAGGATTCATTTTTAGAAAATGTCGTTTGACGTAAAAAGTGGTGTTTTCAGGCAATGATAAACTTCTAAAATATACTCTTCCTGACATCTATTGGCAAGTAGCAATACTAAAGCTACTTCAGTAAATGACGTTGTTAAGCAACACTAAGCCGAGCAAAGCTCGGTCATCCGGATATTTATATTAATATTAAAATTGTGTAAATTAGTGAAGATTTTTGGATGTCTGTTTGTTCCTCAATCACGCCACAACTACTAAACCGATTTGGCTTGGCTGAAAATTTGGAATGGCGATTGCCTATACTTACCCTGGATTAACACATAGGCTACTTTCTATCCCGGAAAAGTCCAGGGTTCTCGCGGGATTGGTAAAAAATCGATTTAAAGCGGGCAAATACTAGTAATTTATATAAAAGTTTTCACAGATGTTTGTTAATAATTTCACACTCAAATTTCTAAATGGATTTTAGGGTAGTTATTAATTATCCCGGAAATCACGGATAAACAGCGGACAGAACGTTAGTATTTTATAACATTAAATGTATAATGTGTATTGCAACATAAGGATCTTTTTTAATCTATACTAATATTATAAAGAGGAAAGATTAGATTGTTTGTTTGCATTGAATACGCTCCGAAACTACCGAACCGATTTGAAAAATTCTTCCACTGTTGGGAAGCTACACTATCCCCGGGTGACATAGGCTATATTATATTTTTTTACTTTTTCCCGAAGCGAAGCGAGGGCGATTTCCTAGTTTTTAATATTAATATTAAAATATTATGCCCATATTAGGCAGTAGCAGTAAAATTGCCTGTTCTCCTGTGATAGCACAATAAACGATGTTTTCCTCTTATAGCTAAAGTAAATTCACTCTGCAGCAGACATTTTATAATTATACAACACCTGTTTTCTGCTAGAAAAAAGTGATTAATCTTCTACTATTTTCATATTTCCCGGAAATTAATTTTAGTCTAGAGTTTTATTACTAAACCTTAGTAGCCTTCACTAGAAACAATTATTATTATTTTGTTCTTTAATCGATGGTTTCTCGACGTTAGATGGATAATTTTGAGAGTAATTAAATAATTAATTAGATCGAAAAGGAAAAATAATAATATTTTATCTCCATATGGATCTTGATTGTGGGTCCTTGTTAACGAGGCAGTTTAATTATTTTATATTTTTAAATATATATAACTCCCAATTTTCAATAACGAAGCATGATCAGTGAACAATCTTAATTTCATAAATTCTCCATGGACTGCGTTGTCTTTTCTTCTAGTTTTCGTTTCAAATACTCTGAAAGGAAAACATTCAGTTCCCTTGGTCTTAGATATTCTCACGGGAACAGGATTGAATACGAAGGAATAAAGTTATTTGTATGTGTTGTTGAATTTTAAAATATGTTAAGCGTACTTGAAGAGTTCGTACCCAGCGCTGCAGCGGGTCCCTATTCTTAAGACTGTTGTTCATCTATCTCTTACAGGGCAAATATCTTTTTAAGCGTCTTTCCTAAACATTTAAACAATTATTCCTTTAGGGTGACGCCATACTAGCGTATTTTTTTTAGCTGTCAGTCGCGAAAAATGAGTTGCGTGCATTCGGTTTCATACTAAAGTCCTGTTTGTACCACACGGGGACACAAAATGAGTTTGGACTTTATGAAACCGACGCATTTCAAGCGACGCATAGTCAAAAAAATACGCTCGTTTGTCCTCACCCTAAGGAATTTTTACATATAAGAATTTCAGTATCTCAAACCGAATCTTAAGATTGGAGAGATCTTAAGAATAGTTTATTGATATGGCCCCAGAGATATGTTCTAAATGTTTAATTATTCATGACCGAATAATATTATTATTATATTAACTTCAGTGCACGGTAATTGATGTAGGTATTAAATTTCATGATCAAACATGAATTGTTAAGCATGTTTGATTGACTACTGATTGAGTTTAATAGCAATAAAATATACTAATATTATAATACAACAATACAATACAATACAATATTATATAATACAAGTCTTAACAATATTTATATTGAGTTGTGGTTGCCTATAATTGGGAAGGCATTTGTATAAATTTGTATAATTGCTATCTACATTTAAGGTGTAGTGTACTTTCCGTTGGCAATCCTTAAAATAAATAAATATTTAAATAAATACAAATAAATAAAATTGGAGTGTCCGTTTATAATATTAAAATAACCGCTTTTTACTAAGTGCGTTTGGATGTAGATATACTTACACCAAAACAACATTTTTTACAGTTTTTGTCTGTCTGTTTGTTTCGGCTAATCTCTGAAATGGCTGGACTGATTTTGACGGGATTTTCACTGGCAGATAGCAGATGTAACAAAAAGTAACTTAGGCTACTTTTATTTTAGAAAAAAATATTTTTTGAAAACAAAAACCGATACGAAGTACGCCGGGTCAGCTAGTTATAAATAAACATAAACGCTTGCACACCACCCATACCCCGCAGTAGGTTTTCACCTGTGTCGCAGGTGGCATGGGAGAAACATAACACATCACACACCCCATGACCAGTCCTGGATTTGTCTATAGGCCGTATAGGCCGCGGCGTAGGGGCGGCAACGTCCTAGGGGCGGCAGATTTCAGAAGATGATATATTTTAGATGATTTTGCTATTAAAAAGTGTCGTAAAAAATTGTAATTCTTGTTTTTTACGCACTTTCTTAGTGTTTTATTCAATGCCTTCCTTACTGTGAATGGAAAATTATTATTTTAGAAAGGTACATGGGGCGGCGAAAATTAATTGGCCTACACTCATAAAAAGTATAAATCCGGCACTGCCCATGACCCGAGTACACATATTTATCTGTTACGAGTAACCGCCCTCGCTTTGCTTCGGTTTTCTTTATTTTTTACACCTTGGGTTACATTATTGGAGTATTATTAAGGATGCCTAATTTTTTTGAAAATAAGTATAATATAGCCTATGTTACTCGGGGATAGTGTAGCTTTCCAACAGTGTAAAAATTTTTCAAATCGGTTCAGTACCTAGTTTCGGAACCTATTCAATGCAAACAATCAAATCTTTCCTCTTTATTATTACTATAGATAATAATATCTCGCCGGCCGGAAATCGAACCTGGGACCCCTCGCTTCGCAGGCAGGGTCGCTACCAAAGAAGCTACAGGGCTAAAGGTCGTAGCTGACTTATACGACACCGCTCCCATCCAACCGAAGTATGAGAATTCAAATATAAACTTAAAATCGTGCTCTGTAGGTACAACTATTGAGTGGCAAGGTTGCGGTTAGCTTGCTTCCCGCGCGCGGGCTGCTAATTTTTGTTGTTACTGTAAAGTGCACCTACAGAGCACGATTTTAAGTTTATATTTGAATTCTCATACTTCGGTTGGATGGGAGCGGTGTCGTATAAGTCAGCTACGACCTTAATAGTGAAAGGTCACTCCAGGGTGATACAAATGTTTGTTTAGGAAAGTGCGTAGTTTCTGAAGCCTTATTTGCCCTCTAGAGTGTAAACAAGTAAAAGTGGGCATCTTAATTTGATAGTATGAAATCTTTACAGGAATTATGAGTTTGATTCACATAATAATAGAATAGAATAGCAACTAAAACTAAAACACGTTGTGCAGTATACTTTTCCAATGATGATGCGTCTGAAAGTCGGTTCATATTTCGCAAATGAAAAAGGCCTACATGATCAATCTTCCTGTTATCTAAATGTAAATATTGGTTTTGCATAACCAATATTTTATTTATGGAAGTATACATTTTAGGAAGATTATGCTAATAAAGTTTGTCCCTAAACCATTCTTCAATATTTGATTGATTTCTAACAGACACTTGAAAGAATAATAAATGTTTTTTAATATTGTAATAGGTAACGATTTGTACATTTTGCGTGTTGTGTTCATTTTGCGTTTTGTACATTATGCGCCGAAGGGATTATATCGACCACGTTTTACTAGGCAAACTTTAAGTACAGAAGAAATAATAGTACATAATATATAATAGTACTGTAGATATAAGTTAGTAAATGATTTTTTTGCTTAATTAATGTAAAATTATAGATTGTTAGGAATAGTTTAGTTTGATTTATTACTCGATGTTGTATTGTTTTTGCACTTAACTGCACTGAACGGCATTTTTCGTGAAATGCTGGCCATAAACGATCAAGTATACGTATCATGTTTGCAACAGACTTGACGCGGCATCCAGTAAACTTGACAGTGTGTATGGCCACGATATTCTATCTTGCTATATAGCTATCTCATGCACACTGGATGCCGTGTCAAGTCAAACTGCAAGCTTAACAAGTACACTTGATCGTGTATGGCCAACTTATATTACAGCATGTCAGTTCTAGAGGTTTTGGCAAGTGGCACGGTAAAGATATCTCGGCGAAAACTAACCTAGTTTTACGTAGGCATGTAACTTTGTATGTGTGCGTAAAGGCATGATTCCACCAGTGTGCGGCACTGTAATGCACAGTGTACGACACAAATGTTCACGCTGGTCAAGTCACTCGGGCATACAGTAACAAATTGTGCGCGAACATTTAAAATTGTCACGCACATCTGTATACTTTTGTGCGCGCACACATGTACGCAGTGGACTCGCGTCGACGCGTACACGCTTGTTGTTCACGAACTCAGTCTTGCTTTTATTCTTCGTTTCTTTTTAAGCAAACTAAATAATAAAACAAAAGCTGCAGCACAAAGCACTACGTTTTCCTGCCCGTCCATATTTAACATCTGAAGACAGAAAACTCTTCTCAGTGAACATGTTTGTGCACAAGTGTGCCACACTGTGCGTTTACAAAAGTTACGCACAGCCTTGCCGGTGGAGACAGCAGCTAAACGCGATACTAGCTTAAAGTGCAATGCTGGAGTTTTGCACAAAATGTTTGTAAACAAATGTGCTGCACACTATTTTGGTGGAATCGTACCCGCGTTACACGAAAGTAGCGTACTTTTTGTGGCTTCACTCAAATTCAAGCCGGTAAATTTTATTTACCTCTTTTATTTACTGAGTTCTCAAAACATAAAACGTTCAGCTGTGCCTCAGGATGCAATTTATAAACTGGTGAAATGAAAAACCGACGGGATTCACCGCGAATTGTGTACAGGAATAGTTGAGAGTGATTTGGAGTGACTCCAAGTGCATTCATTGATTTAGGACAACTACACGCGATCCGTTTCGTAGATAAATAATTTTCTCTCTATAGTCCGTTTTAGATGAGTCTTATTTGGTAAAAAATCTTAGCACTACTCGTTATTGAAATATTAATTTAAATAAGTTTAAAGAAATATTAATAGTAAAGAAATCAGTTTTGATATTAAATGATAATATCTTTAAATCCCTGTACTCAGGAATTGCATGAATTAATTCCCTTGTTTATTTTGTGCCAGACTTATTTTTTTAATTAGAAATTACGATAAAAAGGACACTTTAGTTCGTTAACCAAATAGGACTAGGCTAAAACATAATTATGCACCGATGGAGTGATGTTGTAGTATCGTTTTCGCCCTTATACTTTTAACATCGAATAAATTGAAATTGATATAAAAATGCATAAAGCATTTTTGACGTTGTACCATAGAAGACATAATAGGACATAATATTATACTTCTTTTAGTGCGTTTGGAAAAAATTATAAGAGCAAAATTTTACGATGCGCGTGCACACCGACAGCCGAAAAGCAACATGATGAAGTTAGCTTATAATAAACTGGTTCCTTTTACAAACAAAGAGTTGTGGCATACGGGATGAAATCTTTTGCCATGTTTGTTCTGTTACGCCAAATATTAACTTCTTACGTGCATACATAAGTATACACACAAGATTTTTAAGATAAATCAATAGCAGTAAAAATTAACTCCACTTTACTACACGGTTCAATTTAACACTAAAGGCAAAATTTCAGTACAATAAAACTAGTAGCTCTGCCAGTACGGTCTATTGAGCTGCTCTTGATGTTGCAAAATAAGAAAACATTAAATTGCAGGTCAAGTGAACTAGAACAGACACAGTTCAAGCGTATTTGCAAGTAAAATATGCATGATTATTTTATGTTGTTAATGTTTGCTATTTATCAAAACAGTTCAAAGCTAATGGCGTAAAATATCAGTTCTATTGGCCTATATTGGTTCTTACTCCCTTGCTGATCATATCGTACAATACTTATTTTAGATAATAAGTACTGAAAAACAAACAAGTAGAAGTTAATCTAAATGTTCATGAGGAAACGTGTCATTTATATCCCGACTTGATAAACGGTCTTACTTTTCAAAATTCAACATTCAAAAATCTTCAATACCCTAATGCACGTAATTTTTTTAATCTACCAGCTTTTCAAAAGGTGCTTTGTCATGGAGGAGAAGCAAAGCCGAGAAGCAAAGGAGTTTCCTCAGCACATCCTACAAAAAAAATATTATAAATATAGGAAGGTATTTTCTAACCTGAGCAGAACTGGATATATAGTTCAGTAGTAGTAGTAGGACATTTTGATGCTTCCATATCATTTAAATATTAATATATGCCATAATATGTCTTGCCTGTATACCGATACTGATACGGCTTTTGAGTCACGAAGTCCCAGTTATAGAGAAACCTAGAGGAAATGTGTTTCGCTTGAGAGCCAGTTCTTTCTTTCTTTCTTTTTCTTCTCTTTCATGGCCGGCAACGCATCGGTGATGCCTTTGGTGTTGCTGATATCCATAGTCAACGATAACCACTTACCATCAGATGGATCGTTAGCTCTTTTGCCGGCTATTTCTATTATAGAGGGTGAATTTTTCAAGTGTGCGTGGATGGCTAAATTCTAAATTATGAGGAATATCTAAAACTGGTCAAAGGAGTCTCGAGGCCGATTTTGATCAAAACTAATATTACATCATTATATTTTAACGCATTATATTTAATAGGATGCTCCTCGACCAGGTGGACTGACGACCTGAAGAAGACAGCGGGCATCCGCTGGATGCAGAAGGCTCAGGACCGGTCAGAGTGGCGCAAGTTAGGGGAGGCATATGTCCAACAGTGGACCTCCAAGGGCTGATGGATGGATGGATGGATATTGTAACTAAAGAACAGACATTTACTTGTCACATAAATATCTAAACTAGGTCCGGAATCAAACCCGGAGCCTGCTTCGCAGTTACAGTAAATAAAACTGACTGATAGCGTGTGATCGGCCTACATGCACCACATATGTTAGTCATCCAATTTTATTATTGAAGAAGCAACACAGTATTATAATTTATTCATCCCGTCACATGTTTGTTGCCATGTAATGTGTATTAACGACTTTATTTTGGTTAGTTTTAATGAAGACCACACACCGTGGCGTCCCTACTCTAAGAAGCACATAATGAGTATAATACCTATGTTTCTTTCTTTTTCTTCTCTCTTTCTTAGCCGGCATCAGTGATTCCTTGGCGACACTGATGTCCATGGCCGCTTACCATCAGATTTCTTCATTCTTAAGTGCGAAATTTTATTATACAACAACAACAAATTTATTAATACATACATCAAAATATTTTTATAATATAAGGTATTTGTAATATGTATTGCTGGGCATACACGATCAAGTTTACTTGTCAAGTTTACAGGTTGACTTGATGCGGCATCCAGTCTGCTTGAGGTAATTGTATAGCTAAATACCCATACACCATCCAATTTACTGGATGTCGCATCAAGTCTGCTGCAAACTTGACAAGTAAACTTAATTTTGTATGGCCGGCTTAATACCTTGTAATGGATACCCTGAAATTTTCACTAGGGTCAACATTTTATGGTCTCTAACAACCACGAATAAGTAGTTACAGAAACCTACGGTGAAATCCCGTGTCAAAAAACCCCGTGTCAAAAACCCTAGTTAATGAGTTGTAATTACTTTACATTTTACAACTTAAGTTGGTAGTTCAGTGAGTTGAAAATCACATGAACGAGAGTTAATGAACTGGGAGCCATAAATCATTACATTAAATCTCTCCTGGATTTTCGCTAAGTAGTCTTATAATTAATAGTTTCGTTGGAAAATAATTTAACTCCGTTCTAACTGGGTCGTGTTTGGATATTTCCTGCGAATTATAATAAGAACCCGGAATTAAATTAATTCCTTTTTGCAGTATTAAAAGGTAAAAATTGATTCACTGAGCTTTCATTCACTTAATGCGCTGCAAGATTCTTTTTTAAAGTTTGCTGTGCATTGAGTGATTTGCAAATAAAATCTTAATAAAGTACTAGCGCTCTGCCTGTAGCTTTATCCGTATTTTCCAGGACAAGTAGTGCCTATATCTTGTTCCAGGTCATGTTCGACCCGTGTATTAACTTCATCAAAATCTGTTCAGTAGTATCTGCGTAAAAGAGTAATAAACATAAAACAAACTTTTACATTTATAATATTACAGTAAGATTAGTGGGATTTCAAGCGACTGGTTTATTGCTTAACCTGATGCTATTAATAGGTATCTATATGTATATAATAGTACATAATCCATATTTGTTCTTTCTGTTATGGTGACGACACACGAACAAGTATACTTGTCAAGTTTGCAGCGGACTTGACGCGGCATCTAGTAAACTTATCATGTATGACTACGGTATAGCTATCTGGCCATATAGCTATCTTACGCACACTGGATGCCGCATCAAGTAAACTGCAAACTTGACATGTACACTTGATCGTGTATGGAATGCACAGCCTGAATTCCAAACGCTACATATTATAATAATAACTAGCAGTTGCCTGCAGCTTCGCATACGGAAATTATGTTTTAACTTATTCAAACTTTTATCCTGTTTTCCCGGGAAACCTTTTAATTTTCCGGGATGAAAATTTGTCTAAAATATGACCCAGGGTATTAGTAACAACTTTACCAATTTTCATCGAAATCCGTTCAAGGGTTTTTATGTGATGCCCGGACAGACAAACTGACACTTTGAGTTTTATTATAGTACCTATAGAGTATAGACTATAGTTAATTACCCCAGTAATATATTAAAGCCATTTCGTGAACCACCCAACTGTGGTACTCACACGGGCGTTCATTAATATTATTGCCGTATTAATAATTCACACTTAACTAGGGATATAAACAAACGTGTGATGAATTATTCCTGTTGCGTTGGATAGAATGACTAATGCTCGGTCGTTCAAATGATACGTGTGAAAAAATGTTTTGGGAAACGTAAATGACAGTAACAAAGTGTTATAAATGTAGTGCAAAAAGGCAATTGAGTTTTGCACGTTTTTTATTGAGGGGTTTGGGGGTACTGCGACCAATTCGATTACTTTAATCCTCTAACCCTCTAGCACATAATTCTTTATTAATGCTAACAGACGAACAGACACGCCTCCCAATGTATTTATGACCAATGTTATATAAATGCCCCTTAAATTAGTCGTCTATTATTTTTTTTATCTTTTTATTTTATCAAAAAAAAAACAAAAAAAATATCAAAAAATTTTTTTTTTGAATTTTCGAATTTCGAGTAAAAAAAGATTTTTTTATTCGTGAAAATGTTTAGGAGCATCCTCCATAATTTCATAGAACTTGACATTAAGTAACTTTAGGTAAGCAAATGCATCCAAATTTCAAATGTCCGATATCTACAACCGTTGTAGCAGTCTGAAATACCTGAAAAGGTACCTAATTTAATTAATAAATTAGGTAAATACCCGCGGTATTGACAAACCGGACTTAAGATATATGCGATCTCAAGATTCGGTTTGAAATGCGTCAAATGACAAATGAATTGAAATCGTATGAAAATGTGACATATATCTGAAATCGTGCTTTTGAGCCGAGATCTGTTTATTAATACGAGCCTAAGTTCGCTTTATAGTAGATATCAACCTAAGTCTCTGTGGTATCCAATTCATTGTACGACTTTGACAATAACATAATCCCTAACAATCTCACAGAGATAATACCAGAATGTTCAGATTGTTATTTCATGATGAAATCTACACCTTAGCCATATTCGTTCACTGCCTTAGTCATTACAAGTAACCAGATTAATGATTGTTAACCATATCGCTTTCCAATATAGTTTAATTTCCCATACTTTTTCCATTACTATGACAATAATTTACCTCTCTGTCAACAAGAGATATTATAAATCATACCTATTGGTAGACTTGTCCGTCCGTTATTGCAATGTACGGATATTTTGATTTGGTTTAGTTTTCGAATTTGATTCAATTAAAATGTTTGCATGAATCGTTCGGATGCTCATGGATCATCACAGTGATTAATTCGCTAGCTATTATTTATAATTGATTTATCTGATCCTCATGATTTAATCTATAATGATTTGTCGTCATGCTGAACATAATTAAGTCTATCAGAGAAGAGGAGGTAACGGTACGGTCATCAAAAAGATGGTCACACAAACTTTAAATAAATAGAAAGTTTGTTTTGTAGATGGTACATGAGACACTGATTCAGAAACTTTACATCAGCGGTCACTAACTACAAACCGCGAGTTCCCTTAACTTCGTTCAGAACTACGAACTACGACGTGACAGATAGTACAGCCAACAGTTTTTAACTTCCCAATGCCGCAAAACTTTCCGATAAATCTACGAAATACATTATCCTGATCGCTGAAAAATTCCCAACGAAATTCCCCTGAAATTCCCGACATCGGTACGTAATGCATGTTTTTGTATTCCGTGGCCCGCGGCGTAATGCGAAAATCGATTTAAGTGCTCGATGCGAAATCGAATTCGAGTGGGCATTTTGCGTTGTGCATTGGAAATATATTTAATGTGCAAGTTCGGATGGATAGTTCGGAGCTTTGTGAATTGTGATGTCAGCTCTGGTTGTCATCCGCGAACGTTTCTTTGTCATGATGAAGCTAGATGAACCGTGAACGTCAAAGCATTCCTACCATGTAACTGCGTTTCAGTAAATACGTGGAGTATACAGGTAAAGCAGAAATGACTCTGATGAGCAAAAATATTGCGCCACGGTAACAACAGGGTAAAGAACTACGTAAAAAGTTAAATTTGTTGTACAGGACTGTGAATTTAACAATAAAAACTTACTCCTTTTGCGCACAAACGTACCTATATATATGATTTCCGTAACAAAACTTAGTTTAATCACAGTAACAACACAAGAACGCGTCTCGCTCGCAAACGCATTTGACCCTCAATGTCCTCGACAGATTCTCTAAAGTTCAACACTAAAAAAAATTTGAAGAATAAAATTATTACTGTGCCAGGATTTGCATTTAGGTATCGCGGTTCAAAAAAACTAATTATGAAGCTGTCACTCTTTATCTTCAATGCATTAACAACTGCTACATTCATTTAATACCCTTTTTTGAAGTGAAACTTCTTTAGAATTGTTAGTGATTTCAAACCGGATGCAACGGAAAAACGACAGGTAAGATAATATAACCGCTAATTTCGTCTTTGAATTTAACTTGTCCGTAGCTCAATGGTCATGACGTAGATACACAATACCTGATGCGCAGGTTCGCGTCTCTCAGTATTTCTTTTTACTCCATTTTTATTCTTCACCCTAAACAATCAGGTATTAAATTGTATTTTTAGTATAAAAATATTGTCTGTATAGTATTGTTATGCACTCAAGCAGTACTCCCAGTAGTAGTCTGCAGAACTTGTTGAAACAATAAATAAAGATAAACTTCTGTCGCGTAGCTTCGAACTATGCTCAAGTTTGCGGTTTGGAAATGTGTGGTACATGTGATAGGAGAAAGCGAGTAATTAAAACTTTAATTAAGTAATAAAACTTATCGAAATAATGAGGGCTTTGGAACGGACTTCCTATATTGTTTCAACGCGTGCTATTCAAGAGAACATTTCTCTCAGTAATGTGATGGTGACACTCCGATATAACGAAATAGGCAGCGGTGATCACTTGAGATTTTCCACGCTAGTTAGGGTTATGGGCAATTTTTTATAAATCTCGATGAAACCAAATGTATGTATACGATAAAATTGTAAACGAGAATTCCGGACAGTGAATGAATAATATATAAGAGTTCAAGAATTATTCTAGTAGGTATTGTACGTATCGTTCCAATAACTGCCAAAGAATTTACGTAGATATCTTATTATATTAATTAGTAGTTACAGTGAAATGTTATATGGGAGAAGCCCTTGCGGAATTTAAAATTTACGCACAGGTAAAATAATGCTGGCCATACACGATCAAGTATACCTGTCAAGTTTGCAGCGGACTTGATGCGGCATCTAGTAAACTTGACGGTGTATGACCACGGTATACCTATCTGGCCATTAGCTATCTCATGTAAATTGGATGCCGCATTAAGTCAAACTGCATGATCATGTATTGTGGCCAGCTTAACTGACAACTACATTTAGTTTTAATCTAAATGGTTTTTCATAAAATCTTAAATTTGATAGGGCAACTTATCAATAATAGAGAAAGGTGGGGCACACTGGGATATATGTACTACATTTCAAATAAGAGAGTTGCCCAATCTGATTTTAATGTTTATTAAAATTTTACATGTATTTACATTTATCCAACGCTCTATAAATTGTAATGTATTAATTTATTTACATCACACTGAACAAATGGGTGTTAGTGGGACAAATAGTAAAAATTAGATACTAGCTGGACGATTACTAATATTCACTATCAGGACTAACTTAAACTGGAATTCCTAACTTGCATATTCCTCTTACTAACGACAAATTAACTGATATTCTTATTAACACCTTATACTAACAGTTAGTTGGTCTAACTGACTACAGTCTCTCCTTTTTGAGGTTTATCGCAGACGTCCAAAGGCGGCATGGGACGATGGCACTGCAAACTTGTTTGGTATTCTTATGACATTAATTATTTACAGTATTTTGATGGTCTACACTCAGAGTCACTTAACTGAAATTGCTCCATAGTACAGAATCAATACAAATTCTGTACTAAGGAGCAATTTAAATAACCGTCAACTGACTCTGCGTACGGCAATATAGCAGTATAAATAAATACAAACGTTGTCTTAAGAATCATTATCTCTACCTGCACTCAAAATAGTGTGAAACCACTAAAACAAAACAAACTTTTGGAACCAAACAAATAAATATCGCTCCGAGCAGTGTCCTAGTTTGTGGCACTGACATTTTGTGTGTAACAAGACATAGGCTGAAGCGTATTGCTACAAGTTAAGCACATTGTTATTTTTCCGGAATTTACTTTTACATTTTTAAGTTTTGGAATTTCATATAATAGGCATTATTGAAATGTTTTGATGTAATTTTTGTTTTCTAATTGTTATTACTAAACACAATTTACTGACCTTTATATATGTTATACACAAAGTAATTTAATATGGCAAAATGCAATATAATTTAAGTGGCAGCAATTTTGAAATATAATGTTTGTGTGGAATACAATAAATAAAACATTATTGTATTACTCAATTAATATACTTGTTTATACAGTAATATTTAATGAGATACAGTAATATTTATTGAGTTGAATGAAGTACATACAAAACAATTAAACTATGTATTAAATTAAACTACGCATTGAATTATACTACTTATTTATGGAGATAAATTAATCTTTATTGAGTTAAGAAGGTACAAGCATTATCATCTATTGAAAATTCAATATTAAATTACAATCCGAATCCGAATCTCATCCGAAGCAGCGCTAATAGGCTCACGCTTTTACTGGGAATGGGACACAGAAAAAGGTTTTAAGTTACACGCTACCACTTATAACTTAATCTTCGGCGCACCCAACCATATCACAGCATTCAGTTCCTCTCCGTTGGGAACGTAAGAAATGACTTTTGAGTCCGCAATTTATGATCATCGCCGTAACCGCCTCTCGTCTTAATGAAACATTTTCGCGCGTTGGTACGTTTTTTACTGAAATAAACGAAAAATAGACAAAGGGTTGATTGGTTGGCACATTCAGCAAAAAAATAGGCGATAAAAATCAGATTGCTGATCTTGACATCCAATTCTGCTAGATTAGAAAAGATTCTAATTTTTTAAATTAAGGCATAATTACAGATATGTAACTATGCCTTAATTTAAAAGATGTGATGTTGAGTATCTTGTCATTTCGTCGGTTACACTTGTTCGTCAAGAAGGGACAATCTTTTTCTCTGCTCCTTCTTTCTTTCTACTTTACATATCGGTGGTACCTTCGCTTTGCTGGCATCCATGGGCGATGTATCAGGTGGCTCATTCATCGTTCATCGCCTATTTACAAAAACAAGTATTTAACTAAATATTGGTAGATATTAAATTATTATTCATTTTAGACGATTATTTCAAACTATATTCCCCTAATATTCTTTTTTTTATAATAGGTTTTACATGTCAGATTACTTTTATTATTATTAATGGAGGCCACGACACGATCAAGTGTACTTGACAAGTTTGCAGTTTGATTTGACGCGGCATCTAGTAAACTTGATCGTGTATGGCCACGGTATAATTATCTAGCTAGAGCTATATCATGCACATTGGATGCCGCGTCAAGTCAAACTGCTGACTTGACAAGTACACATACTTGGCATACTTGACAAGTGGCCTCCATTATGTAACCTTTAACAGAATTGACAAGGCTATTGATGTAAAAATAAATCTAACACGAAAACCCGCGTCATCCTATCCCTTAGTTACTATCTACTTTGCTGGTGCTGGTATCGCTTCGATTCACGCTCCGCTGGGCGCATGATACATGCCTTTGAAGTTTTGTAATTCCATACCAATGTCTATGGTCACTGAAAACGTATTAATTGCGTGACATGCTTCTGTAACGAGACGCCATTTTCATTTCTTGTAAGAACGCGATTTTGTCGGAAATATTGTTCTAACCAATGATTATTAATTAACCAATGATGAACCAATTAATTTATCTCCATAAATAAGTGATCAAAAAGAGGCAGATATGTCATAAACGCGCGCGTTGTGTGGCAAAAAGTTCCCAATTGGGAACTCTTATTCAGGTGAAGAAAGAGATATCGATGTAGTTTTGACGCGAGAGCGATAAAGACGTGCGATAAAGCAATAAAGCGTGCCTTGCGGACATCGGAACAGATTATTCGGTTGATTTGTAAGGGCATATCGTATCTATATTTATTTAAACATCATTGGTTCTAACCGTATTTTATTCTCTACGCGATGAAATTGCAGAAATTTTATCTAAAGGAACCGCTGTACAAAGTTCTATGTTCCTAGGTCCTCTGGTTTAGACTGTGTTGACTTCTGTGTTCTTGACTCTTGTCCATCTTGTCAATCAGTCAGTGACAGCGTTTTATTGAGTAATTATTTTTAATAAGCATCTAATAATTAATAGCGGCGAATACAATGCATTGCAAAATTTATTCATGTATCGTACAGCATCGTACGCAAAATGATACTTTTAACTATTATTTAAAATATTAATTCTATTGTTTTTTTTTTTGTAAAACATCTAAATATTAATTCAAAGTAATTAATAACGTAGTCTGTGTCACATAACGTGATAAATTTCGTAATTTGTTTACAATTTACATTTGTAAAATTTTATATTAGTTCATTTCAGCTTTTAATCTCACCTTGTATAAACTTTCAAAATTCAAAATAATTTTATTCATACAGATATCACTGATACACTTATGCAGGTTTTTTTTAATCTACCAGCTTTTCGGAAAGGTGCTTTATCATGGATGAGAAAAAAAGCCGTAAAGAAACTCCTCAGCACATCTTATTTAACAGCACATTTATTTATGGTATTAGGTATATTTATGGACAATCGTTAATTTGACCTGGCACTACTCGATAATAATTATAATTTACATTTATAATTAATTATGAACTTTTATAAAACCATTGTTCCAGGTAATTCATTTCTCGGGCTTTAAACGACGTATGATTGGCTAAAAAGTGTCACGTGACCGCTTTGGTAACACAAAGACGTTTACACTGGAACTTGGCTGGAATTAAGAGTTCTTAATAGACCGCCAGGTTTCCAACCGGAGAAAATTATTCAGTTCGGCAAACGAGATCATAGATAACATAGGTGCGTCTTTGAATTTGACATTTTTGTTACCATGTTCTACATAAAGATGTCAGTAGAGGGTGGGCTAACTTATCTCTGGAATGGATTTTTTCACTTACTCCTAGCGATAAATTTACTCAACTGAACGTTATTTTGCCATCATAAATTCTTGTCTTTGTCGCGGAAAAGTTTTCCATAGTATTTGACCAGATATAAGTAAGTTCAACTTTAACAGAACTGATAAAGACACATTGAAGCATTATTACTAGCGTATATATATGACACCGCGAACACGATGTATGTCCCAATCAATTGACGCCACGTGGCTTCAATCTTCAATGGATTCGTTCGATTTTGAAAGGAGAACGGGGGCTCAATTTTGAAAATAGAACCTCCCGGGCGGGACACACATTTTGTTTGAGATGTCTGTTCTACGACATTATACTTCAATGCTTAGTAACAAAATGTATATAATCTTATTTGATAATAATAATTTTTTAATTAAAATTATAAGGTTAATTTTGGATGAAGGGTGAATAACTTCTGAACGGATTTGTTATGTTTAGTACACAGGTAGACCTTACTGTAGAATTGGAAATAGGGTACTTATTAGCTCGGAAAAAGCAGGCAAAGTCGCGTGCTTGCGCTAGTTACCAAATTGTCAAATACATGCGACATTAACAACTTTTTAAACAAGAACATTTCTCAAGTCAACGAGCAAGAACACACAAGCCCCTTATCCTCTCCTAAAACGTTACAAAATTAAATCGACTGTAAAAAACGTTTTAAATTTCCGAGAATGAGAATAATCCACATTGTAGGCCCAGCCTTTTGAATAATCCATTCATCCCCTATTCATCACACCCCCAGATCCAAGCCCTTCAATCTTTCACCCCGAATATTATTCGTATAGTACTCTAGAATTTTCTGTAGTATCTCTGCTTCGATATTTTTCAATGACTATGATGGATTTATGTTTTCCGTTCAATTTAATTTGAACTTCTCTTTTTATTGAACACAGAATTTTGGTTTTATAAACAAACATTTTCAGACGAAACTTAATTGTTAAACAGTCTAGCACTATCTACTTACTAAAAAAATAATAGTTAACAGTTCTTGGCATTGTGAATGATTTTATTATTCATCTTTAAATTATTTTAATTTTGTATCTGCATTATTTTAGAGAAAAGCTTTGACAGACTTACGCTTCCTTTTTAAATCATTAACATCTTTTTTTAATGTAATCAAGACGATGTGGAATGTGGACGTGTTGAGCAACATTAAAAAAATGGTAACATGTTGCCAACCTCAAGATATCACTTCAAAAAATTTTACGTAGTACGTTTTGCAAAATGGCCGACACGGGGACCGATAACATGTCAAAAAAAATACTTAGCCAAAGGTATAAAATTAGCATGGTGCTGGATAAAAAGTAACAATAAACTCGGTCTATTATAATTTACGCTAGCACTCAGTCTATGAACTCTTCACTTCTACAATATTCAACATAATATTATTATCAATAGGTATTATTCTCACCCGCGCCTCAAATGGCCCAACTTTCCTAACGCCCTTGCAAAGTGTTATCTCCACTGTCCGCCCTCTACTTCGAGCGCTAACTGCATTGAACTAGTAAAAACTAGTTAGAACTGGTTATATCCGGTCATGGTCCAACTAAAAGCTCTTTGTGGCTAGCCAGGTGCAGGATTTCAGCAGCATTTTCCACAGTTATTAATTGAATAACCATCATGTTTGTAACTAGGACCTTGTGATAAAAACATGTTAAAATGTAAGTTTGAATTTGATTACGCAATTTTGTTTTGACTAAAACATTTTTATTTTTTACTCACGTAAGTTGCTTACTCGCTTTTAACAGGTGTATCTATCTAATTAATTACTTAATCTTTCGAAACTCTCCATTTCCACTCTACCGCGGGTAAAACCACTAGCAAAAGCTAGTATTTAAGAAATCTTTAGTTTAACTCTTCGTCTGTAGGTTCGTGTAATCACATTTGATACAATACAAACAATCTGAACTGAAGCAACCCCCGGGCCCCGCTGCACGCGATTATATCATCGGTCAAAGTTTTGGGTACCGAGCTGTTATCAGGCCTCGCTCGCTGTTTAGAGACAATAGACCAGCATTACTGAAAGAGATCTTTACTTTGTTTAAAGAACCTGGCCATCATTAAAAAAGTATTAGGTTACGTATTTTATGTTCGGCAAGACTTGAAAAAAAAAGAAAAAAAGTGGCCAAGTGCGACTCAGACTCTACTACTGTTATTAATGTAGTGATACTTATTTATATTCAGCATTTAATTAATGACTTACTAACAAACACAGGACAATACGTGTAGATACTACACGTGTAATTACGTGTTTGTTATGTGCTTGTGTACAGTGTACTTACCGTTGTACACACAATATAATTATGTATGTACAATATACAGAATGTTAATAGGTAGGTATTTACGACCGATCCTTTGAAATATCCAGCCGTCTTTGTAGTCAGTGTTTACTTCTTAATTAGTAATGTATCGTAATTATGTCAAAGATCAAAGACATAATTATCGTTATACAGGTTACGATAAATTAATTACCATAATATTATTATTATTTTTGAATGTGTTTTGTGACGTAATCTTATTAATACTTTTTCAAAATAAATCAAAAAATAATTCAAAGAATCCAGGTAAATTTTTTTGTTACTTTTTTTGCATACATAAAGTGCGCTTTTTGCTTCTCAAAATTATAATGTACACGAACTACAAGGGTCGGGCTATGAGCGCTACGATTATATTATTCTATATACGGCATATTCTATGCTATTGATAATGCTATTAAAGAGAAACTACTTTATTATATAAACGTAGTCGATAAATAATTTAATACAAAAATAGTCATGTTTTCTTGTAACGTTACATTGTCACGGGACCACGGACGGGTGGATGATTACATTACCAACCTAGTTACGTATAATATAATTGCATAGTATATTGACTTTTGTATTCCTGTTAAAATTTAATTATTTTTATTTTATAGTACCTAGTTAAAATAATAAAATACTATAAGAATATTTTATTAAATCAAAGTCAAGTTTTTTTGGAAGTAGATGAGACTTCAGAGTTGAGACAGTAATTATTTTTTATTGTTAATGTTTGTACTTTATATTATATTTAATTTATTGTAAGCCATGATTTTAAGGTTACAAGCACACATAAAATATTATTAATTTTAAATAAATGACGTAAAAATATTATTTATCATTTCCTCCTCATTACTTCTTCGAAAATTGGTGTCCAGTTACAATATAAAGTTCTTGGTTACAAACTATCTTTGTTTATAATAATACTAGGAAATCGCCCTCGCTTCGCTTCGGCAAAATAGTAAAAAAAAATATATAATATAGCCTATGTCACCCGGGGATAATGTAGCTTCCCAACAGTGAAAGAATTTTTCAAATCGGTTCGGTAGTTTCGGAGCCTATTCAATGCAAACAATCAAATCTTTCCTCTTTATATATTAGTATAGATTAATTTATCCGTCCACTCAACGTAAGACATTATTATTAGTGACTGACTATGCATAAAAATAAAATACCTCTGAATGGACAGATAAAAAAACCTTTTGACGCCAACCCACGATTGACAACGCTTGTTTGACGTGACGACTGACGACTGACAGAAATGATGAGTAGTGACAGTTGACACTTTACATGAATGACATGACAACATGAGAGTTTGAGATTGAGATTGATTGAGAGTTGCAATTTATTTTTCATTGTGATAAATTTGGTAATCAAAGATCTAAATCTAATTCGTTTTTGTTAAAAGCTGTATAATGTACGTACTGAAAAATTAAGATTTTATGAACAGTGTAGTATTAAACACAAAAAGGTAAACGAAACTTTATAATGTGCTTAGGTTGTTTCAAGGTTTGTAGTGTTTAAATATCTCGAATTAATTTATTTCAGATCCAAAAATGGCTGAATCCGAAATTCCCATGGAACAAATAAATGAAATAGTAATTGAAGTTGATCTTGATCTCTCTCATTGTTCTCAAATCAATATTTTACGGTCAAATTCTGTACATCCAAGTAGAGGAACAGAGTTCTCGGAAGAGTGCAGAGGTAGAAAAACGAAAGAAACTCCGACGACAAATGACATTTCTATCCTCAGAAAATCTCCGAAATCATCTGCAGAACGCGCGCGAACGTACCGAGCCAGGAAAAAGGCAGCAAAAGAAGTTACCCTGCTTAGAAAACGCCCAAAAACAGCAGCAGAGCGCACACGAGAGTGCAGAGCCCGGAAAAAGAATAAAATTAAGGCAGATAATGAATCCTCACATCGTAAAAAACCTCCAAAATCAACTGCTGTACGTACAAGAGAGTGCAGAGCACGGAAGAAGGCAAAAATTCACTCAATTATTTCTAAATTAGTGATGCACTCTCTAAAGCAGCATTAAGGGAAACTTCCATCCATCCATCTTTCTATCAGCCCTTGGAAGTCCACTGCTGGACATAGGCCTCCTCTAACTTGCGCCACTTTGACTGGTCATAAGCCTTCTGAATCCAGCATATACCTGCTGTCTTCTTCAGGTCATCAGTCCTCGAACTATGTGGCCAGCCCATTCCCCATTGCTACAAAGAAAACTTGGTTGTATGAAAATGATCAAGACAATGATCTTATTGTATTGTTATCATGTCTTGTCTATGATTTCAAGGAAGTTATCAGAGTGAAATGGGCAGGTAAAGCTATTGATCTATGATTATGAACTATCTATATTGAACTATGTTGGAGGTCATGTGTTGGTATGAAAACTTCCAACATTTAAGTTGGTCACTACCCCTTCACCAATCTGCACTGGAACAGTGTGGTGGAGTTTGCTCTAGTTATGTGAAGAGACCTTTTCCCTGTTGAGGTTCATTATTGCGTTGAAGCCAAAAGAGTTTCAAAATCTAACTGTAAGATTTCATAGATAAGGTGTTGATTTAACATAAGTCAAATCACTACATTTTATCAGGTTGTGCAAAGCATACACATTCTTGGTATTCATTCGTTGGGTCTGTCTAGTGTTAGGTACTTCAGCCAAGAAGATCAATCACATGAAATCATGGAATCCAGGAGAGAAGTTTCGGCAAGGGGTTTCAAGCCCCTCTAGAAATTATTTGATTCCACTCAGGATATAAAATGAATAAGGTTAATTTCATTTTCTCATCTGGTTCAAGCCCCCCCTTAAACAGTAATCTATCAAGCCCCTCTCCCAAACAATCCTGCATCAGCTACTGCTTACATCTATTTATATAAAACACAAAAAATCTTTGTACCTTGGATGTCCTTTATAGACTTTGAAACCATCCAACAGATACATATGTCCAAAATGGTTTCATTTGAAAGTCAATAATGTGAAGATGTTTCGAGACCACTAAAACAATGTATTAGGCGCATTTTCGATTTTACTATACAAAAAAGGTTTTTTTGTAGTAACACATGCCGGGTATGCACTACGAGTATAAAGACTATTTTGATGTATGTATGATGAATCTATGTTGGTAGTGACTTCCAGTCAAGCAAGGCATTTCAGGTTATATTTTTGTCTGGAACTGTCTTTTATATGAGATGAGACAAGGATTTATTGATTAGTGAGTACTTGTTTTATTTGTGTTGTTCATGTTACCCATGATATAATCCTAAAATAAAACTAATTCATATTCATCTATAAAGTTATGCATAAAAATTGTAGGTATAATAATAAAAAACAATGTTGCATCATGAATATTTTAAATATACCTTGGTTCATTTACTTGTTTCAATTATATATCACAAAAAAATATATATATTTCATATATTTCTATTGAATTGTTATGAATTTTGTATTTTCTTCTTTTTTCTTTCACATGCCTTCCCAAGGGTGTTCTTGCGTTTGTTTTCATTAATTTCAGACTTTGGATTTGACATGTTTTTATTTTTGTCATGTCAAATACATGTTTTTATTTTTTTTTAATTATTTTTTTTTATTTGAGTTTTCATGGCCAGTGTTACTGCGTTAGATTTTTTCAATGTTGGTTTAATTTGTGCATTTGATAGCGATATTTTCGTTTTGCACTTTCTTTGGATGCTTGCATTTTTGTTGGGATGTGTCTGTAACATTTTTTAAGGGCTGGATGTTAATTCTACGGTTTTTTGTGCACAGATTAAAATATTAAAATCTTTGAAAATTTGTCATTAACCTTGTCAATCTAAATTTTAGGTATTGGCTATAAAAAGTCCTATACATATATATCAATACAAAGCACATCTATTTGAATAATCGATCTGTGTATGTTCCTTAAGGACTCCAACACGGCTGGGCCGATTTTGGTGAAGTTTTCAAGAAATATTCTGATGCTTATCAGCGGGTGGCTAATACTTAATTGAAACAGTTCATGTCCATTATTGCAATGTATTATACTGTAGTCGAGGACCGTTGTAGTTTAATCATGGTAAAATATTTTGTCATGTTTCGGCGCCTAGGCGTCTTTATAAGTTACGTTTTAAAAGATGTGCTGAGGAGTTTCTTTACGGCTTTTCTTCTCCTCCATGACAAAGCACCTTTCCGAAAAGCTGGTAGATTAAAAAAAATGACGTGTATAAGAGTATCAGTGATACCTACATGAATAAAAGATTATTTCATTTCATTTAATTTCACGTAAAACTTCAAAACTTGTTCTTCTGAAGAATTTGAGGAGAACCCTGAAATGTATGTCGAATTTTTTATATATATTTTCGAAGATTTTCTTTAAATTAGTTTTTTTGGTGTTTTTTTTTCTATTTAGAATTTATGAAAATTTTTATACAATCGACACATACACAATATAATTATTAACTTTAATTTTATTTATGTTGTGTAAGCTGCTTTGTATCTTAATTTTTTACCTCTTTTTAGGGTCTTTCACAGTCCGGATTTGTTTGGAGATGGCTGGCTTTTTAGCCTCCTTTCCAACTTTTGAGTTTGTCCGGATATTTCGTAAACAGAGGTGACAGGTACAAGGGCCGCTAGCCCTGAAGTCAGAGGTTTTTTGAGCCGAGTTTTTGAGAGATTACCTGTGAAAGTTGGAGTAAATACGTCTCCCAAAGGGCGCTCCTTTTTGTAACAAATAATTCCGTACTTTGTACTTCCCTAATTTAGAAATGTCCGGATGTTTGATATAAACTTTGATACTAATTGTCCGGACTTTTCCATTTTCGAGTTGGTAGCCTATTTGAGTTATATTTGGAAACTCGAGCTTTGCTGTTTTAACTATTCTATCGTATTTGGCGTTAGCTAGCTTTTCAATAGCATCATTTGTAATATTTATAAAGTGTTTCATAAGGCAATCTATTAGTTATTATTAATAATAACAGTTGATACAGTTTTGGTGGACGAATGGTCTACGGGCAACTTCCAACTAGTTGGTCTATGACCCTTTTATTTCTTTAATCTGAGTCTATGACGTCTATGTGTACTTTTTTACAGTTGGTCTATGCAGTTGTGGACCAACTGGGCAACAAACCGATAAAATTCATTTCGATTCATTACTTAATTTCTGAGCGGAATGTAATTTGAAGTTATCAATTTCCGTCTTTGTAATTTGTGAGACTTTGAAACATGTCATAATTTCGCTAACGAACTATGCGATGTGATTGTCTTTTCAAAGATATTCATCGCCACGAACATCTTAATAAGCGACAAATTGGACAAGCGTGACATGCCCTAATTTTCCAGGGCTGCGATATTTTATGAATCAGTTTTTTCTACAAATATCAGGTGAATATTCCCATTTTATTTAGTTATTTAGAGATCATCTACTTTTAAAACGAACGTAGAGGCGCAGGGTGCGTTATATTATTGTTATAACGTGTTAGTGAGAATATTTGAAAACATTTGGTACCTACCAAATAATTATTGCTAGAATTTCCACTGACAGGTTGTTACAATAATAGTGGGAGCACGTTCATTTTGAAGTATACGATGTCTGCTGGTGTTTTTGAGTTTTTGTCGCTCTTCTTTTTTTTTTCGAATGGATAGTTGCTGTTGGCCCTAGTGGCCTTTACAGCTTCACGCAGACAGGGTCGCTCTTCTAGTCACACTATTGGTCTATTAGGTCGGGTAAAAAGTTTCTTCGCATTTTATATGAAAACTAGACCTTATTTTCAAAGTTTAATAACTTTTAATTATAATATTATAAATGCTGGTCTTCAGTTAGATTCAATTTGTTCTGTGATCGCCAATCGTCTAGGCTTTTGAGCTACAGGGATGTCGTCTCTAATAAATGATTCTCATTTCGATAGGAGCTTCTTTAATATGTAAAGGGTAATTCTATATCAACTGTTGTACTTTGACACGTAATTATTGGGCCGGGAAGTAACGTATGTAACTGACATAACATGACTGACATGTCATGACTGTCTGTAACGAAAGATGATAGCAAACAATAGTTATAATTTAATGAAAATGATGGCACTACTTACCGACCCTTTATTTAGTACCAATGTTGTCGATTAAATAAAAGGCTGCCCTAAAATAACTTAGTAAGGTATTGCATTTTTTGTAACCATATGTAATGTTTAATGAAAGTGAAATCCATCTGTGTTTAAATCACATTCGAATTTACCCGATGATTGCACTTCCCTCGAACGCAAATCTGTAACGATTTCATGCACAATACTATGTTCACTTTAAAAAATATTTAATACATAATAAATGCTCCTTTGTCGTCCTGGTGAGACATAACTTAACAAATATGATGTATTAGACATCTTAGAGCTATCTACGGCTCTTAGATATTAAAGTAATCCGCGTTGATGTGTACCTACGTGGCCGCGACCACCCATAACTTTCCCGAAGCGAAGCGCCTGAAAATGAATTTAAAATGATCTTGTATAAGCCCAGTAATAGAAACCCGACCTGTCCAACTAACATCAGTATCATCCTGCACCTGACTCAATATTATTCCACAAAACACTAGCTCTAAAGTCCTAAGGTCCATCAGAAATGCGTTACAGAGCTGAAGCTTAGCTAATTGCTATGCCCTCTGCGGTTGTAATTAAGCCTGCAAACGTTGGTCTCAAATTGATTCTGGAGGTCTGACTGTCTGGGGAATTTCCACAATTTAGAGATTGTTTGACTGGCTCGCTTTAATAAATAATAGATGTTTAGATGCGGTAGTTGGGTTAGTTGGTGTCGGTATAGATTTCATGGAGGATTACCACGTTTTTTTTAATGGAAATATCCGACAAATGAGCTGATACGTTTTCTGCCAAGAAAGAAAAAAAATAAAAGAAAAAAAGAACTGACTCTGTCTGCCGGAACACGACTTGCAAATCACACAAGTGGTAAAATCGACGAAAGTAAAGTAAAAACAAAATATAATAAAGGAAGATATATAGAAGGCTATTGAGTATAAGGAATTACTGAAGATGGGAGTATGGATTTCAGTAGACATGTGTCCCGAAAGTGTACGAGTAGATACGAGGTTACCACTACCATTATACCATTAATAAAAAACATGTTGCAAAAGGAACAATAATCCACACAGACTGTTGGCGGGGATACCTACAATAAATTATATTATCAATGCAAGGGTATATCTTGTATAACTGATAATCACAGCAACTTCTAATATCCCTTATTCGGGCAAGATGAGACGCACTGAAAGAATTCAGAACCAGTGACGTAGTTAAAAACAAATTCACTAAGAAAATTACAACATAAATTTTGTAAATATAATACCTATGGCGACAAGAAAATAGAAAAAAGCATTAAGATAATTTTGAAGAATTGATAAAATCTATAATAAAAGTATACAAAATTTATCTTATCACCTTTAATTCACACCATTAAAATCACAACCATAATAATTAACAATCAGCCTTTTAGTTATTAAAAATATGAAAAGTATAAATGTAGATTAATCTAAATCAACTGCAATTTACTCTTTGGTCACCTGCCTGCCTACTTACTCATTGTGGAAATTATTGCTTGCATTTAGAACAATGCATGTTTGGCCTTAATTCAACCGCCAACTTCTGTCTAAGTACATTCGGACTCATATTTTTTAGTTTCTTCTTGTTATTATACATTTTATCCTGTAAGCATTGCTATTGTTAGATACATTTGGCCAAAGATGTTCATGTGCTAACGACGGCTCTTGAAAGATGTTCTGTAAAGAGCCATCAACATGTCGCAAACGCCTCCCATATGTCGATTGTAGTGTTGAACTAGCTCGGACATTTGACATCGATTTTCTTTTTCTGTTCCTTGCTCCATCTTTTGATTGAAATGGGTAAGCATCTCCATAAGAACTGGCTAAATTCTCAACTTTATTATCGTGCCATTTGACAATAGCAATCTTTTTATCATTGTCTACATCTTGGCTAAAAGAACCTTGGGCCCTTTTCTTCAATTCTTTGTCTGTTAATAACCCTTTGTAGCAACCCTTCAGTTTATATTGCCTTATAGTCCCGAGACTGAAAATCCCGCACTGTCCACGGAGACACCAAATCAAGTCGAGCGTCGTGAATTATTTTTCAAAATATACAGCACGTCCTGGGGTCTGAATCGTTTTGCAAAGAGCTTACACTAACTTTGTCATCGAAATCAAAGTTGTCTACAAAGTGGATGTTGCGTCGAATCTGTTCGAAACGTTCAATAACATGAAGTCAGCTACTTGGGCACATCTGAATTGTAAAGAACAATTAATCATAGGAAGGCATTCTCACTATGCCCATGATAAGTTCGTATTGTTGACAATATCATCGAGTATATCAGGGGAAAAAATCGATGAATATATTCCAATACGTCTTGTTAATCTTGATATTGATGGACTAGCAAGGGACGAAGCATTTGGGTGACGGAATCGACAATAATGAAGCCAAACTTGGTAAAGCATTGTAATTTACGTAGCTAGTCGCTGGTAATACGTTGTTAATAATAGGAGTCAATGGAGGTTGCTCGTTGTTCAACTTCTCTTCGACATCTTCGAACACTTCGTTCTCTCTGCCGCTGACGCTAGAGTAATCTTCTGCTTTTTTTTTTTTTTTTTTTATAAATTATAAGTTAATGCTTGACTACAATCCCACCTGATGGTAAGTGGCGATGTAGTCATTGATGGTAAAGCGCATTAACTTAGTAAAAGCCTATTCACTCTTGCCTTGAAGACACTCACATTATAATCGAGCGGAAATACCGACGCGGGCAATTTATTCCAATCCTTCGCTGTACGCATAATAAATGACGAAGCGAAGCGCTTTGTCCGTACAGGGGGAATGTCAACGACGAAGGGATGGATACCCGCCGTGCGTCGGGACGTTCGATGGTGGAATGGGGATGGCGGAATCAAATCATATATTTCCTGCGCACACTCTCCAAAATGTATCCTGTAGAATACCGAGAGGCTAGCAACTCTGCGCCTGTGCTCGAGGCTCTGAAGATTGGTTTCAACCAATTTAGGGTCACCAATAAGTCTCTTAGCACGCCTCTCCATTGAATCCAATGCTGACAGGTGGCATTTGGCAGCACCAGCCCAAATGTGACAGCAGTACTCCATACAAGGCCGAACCTGTGCTTTATATAAGGTTAAGAGTTGTTGTGGTGTGAAGTACCGCCGCACCTTTGCTAGGATTCCAAGCTTCCTAGCAGCTACCTTAGCTTTGGATTCAATGAACCGCCCAAAGTTAAGGTTCGAGGATATCTCAATGCCCAATAACTGAAGGCGGTCGGTGTATTCCAGGGATACATTCTGAAGAGTAGGAGTCAAGATGAACGGACTCCTTTTAGCGGTGAATAGACACGCTTGTGTTTTTGTCTCGTTGAATCCCACTAGGTTGGCATTGCCCCATTCGGAAACTGCCTGAAGAGTAAGATTCATACGCTGCACCATAGCCTCTCTTTCGGACTGATGGTCTTTACTGGCCTGACCCTTAGGCAGGTATCTCTCTACAACCGTGCTGTCGTCTGCGTACCCATAGATACCGGGCATGAGCAGATCGTTGATGTGCAGCAGAAACAGCGTTGCGGAGAGAACAGACCCCTGAGGAACTCCGGCATTAGTTGTCATTGATTGCGACGAGCAACCTCCGACAACTACTCGGAATGAACGGTCACTCAGGAAGTCTCTGATCCAGTGGATCAGGCCAGGGGATAGGCCATACGCAGAGAGCTTGCTCATAAGGCTAGTGTGCCAAACCCTATCAAAAGCCTTCGAGATGTCAAGGGAAACGGCAAGCGCTTCCCCATTTTTCTCGAGGGCTTCACCCCAGATGTGAGTGGCATACGCTAGAAGATCTCCTGTCGACCGGTTTCGGCGGAACCCGTACTGTCGGTCACTGAGGAGATCGTTCTGTTCTAGGTATGCCATGAGCCGAGTGTTCAATATACGCTCCATAATCTTACAGAGTAAGGAGGTTATTGAGATGGGCCGATAGTTAGTGGGGTCAGCACGACTACCTTTTTTGGGCACAGGCTGCACGTTGGCAAGCTTCCACGATCTTGGAACTATCCCAGTCTCAATAGAGAGGCGAAACAAGCGTGTCAACACAGGAGACAACTCGGGTGCACATGCCTTTAGTACTACCGCTGGAATACCATCTGGTCCACTGGCTTTGTTCACGTCTAGACTTCGCAGGGTCTTAAGTACCTCTTTATTGTGAATACGGACCTCTGGCATAAAGGTACCGCAATTAGGTATCTGTGGTGGGTGGTTGTTGCTAGTGTCTAGACGTGAGTTCTCAGCAAACAGAGATGCGAAAAGGTTCGCTTTCTCTTCAGCTGTATGAGCCAGAGAGCCATCCGGCTTTACCAGCGGAGGTAGCGTGGGACGACAGAAGTTAGTCTCGACCGCTTTGGCGAGGGACCAAAAAGCTCTACTGCCACATGGCTGACGAGAGACTTTTGCGCCGATATGTCTAATGCGGTCGACACTCACTTTCTGTAATGCCTTTTTGTAGGACTTGGCGGCAAGGTTAAAGGCTTTCTTCTTAGATCTAATATCCGGAGCTTTGCGGCTTCGAGCATCAACCCAGGCAAGATACGCCGAATGTTTGCGCTTCTCAGCCTGAGCGCATTCGGCGTTAAACCATGGGCGAGCTTTGCTACCAATGGGAACGTCGGAGAAAGGAATGAAATACTCCATCCCTTGACGAACCACATCGGTTATAGCATCCGCGCAGCTCGACGGATCTTGAGAAGAAAAGCAGACCTGTCGCCAAGGATAAGATGCGAAAAAATGTCGCATCTCATCCCAATCTGCTGACCTGTAACGCCATACTCGCCGGATACCTGCTGAGTCGTAATCGGGGGCTGAGTATGACGAAACAGATTTCACCAAACAGTGGTCGGAGGTTCCCAGCGGGGAGGAAACCTGAACATCGTACCTATCTGGATCAGTTGTCAGCAGAAGGTCCAGGCAGTTTGCTGTGTGGCCATCAACATCGGGCACCCTGGTCGCTTGCTTTACCAGCTGGGAGAGCCCAAGCGATAAGGCAAAGTTCCACGCTTCTCTCCCTGCATGGTCGGTTTTCTGGTATGGGAACAACCAGTCTTGATGACAGGCGTTAAAATCCCCCAGAAAAACCAGTTGCGCAGTAGGGTACCGTTGCAAAGCCACATCAGCCGCCACGCTAAGGTGCTCAAATAGGCGAGTTGTCTCCTGGTCACCGCTGTGCGAACGATAGACACAAGAATACAAGACTTTGTCTGTACCCGTGTCTACCAAAACCCAAATGGTGGAGAAAGTAGGGTCTTCGAGATGACGGAGACGCTGGCAACAGATGTCGTTGCGGGCATACACACAGACTCCGGCGCGAGGGTGAAAATTTTGCTCCAATGTGTAACCAGGGTAGTCTAGGTATGCCGCGCTCAAAGGGCATCGGATCTGCGTCTCCGTCAAAAAGAGCAAGTGCGGCTTTTCAGTCTCTAGGTGGTGGTGGACTGAAGTGAGGTTAGAGTGCATACCTCGGATGTTGGTGAAATGCACTTCGAGTGAGGGGACGTGCAACCGCTGTAAATGCCTTTTACTCTTGCTCTTCTTTCTCATTGGGTTAAAATATTTGGGAGTGAATAGGATGGAGGATGGCAGTTGAACGAGACGTTGCGTTGTTAACCAAGGGGCGGAGTTAGAGTCCCTATGTTATTGGGGGCTTAGTCTGGAGACCGCGGGGACGCCCGAACCCCCCCGGAGATCGCCATCAGGTCCCCTCATCCGGTCGCCAACCGGCATGATGGAGCCACTCCGGGATTTTTCGCAGATGGCGGGGCAGCCTTTCGTGGGTGGCTTTCCCACTACTTGGGCCCCCAACTGTCTACGGTCGGCCAGCGGTGCACCGTGCTTCGGATCCCGCTGCCCTCCGCGACTAAGCTCCCGACACAGCAAACACCAACCCGTCACAACCGGTACATCAACGCAACGCAACTGTTCAAACCCATCCTCCATTCGGCTTCATTAGACATCATGCCGGAACACGACGGATCGCTTGGCGGCATGGCTTTGTCTAATGGGTGGTAACCTAAGCCGGCAGCCGATGACATGGCCTACCACCGGAGTTGCTGCTCGTTTAGCACTACCCAGGGGACACGTGTAGGGTATTCGGTATCCAAGTAACTTCCTACGGACGCGAGCAGCTCATCCCCCAAAGATTTTCGTTCATTTTCTGCACTATAGTATCAGCATCAACAGTAGTATCGTTGATTTTAGTAATATTTTGTACATATGTCATTTTTGGAGCTGTCAAATATGCGCTCTAAGATTGAATTTATGGACGGGCATGGTAATGAGGACGACTCTTCAGTTTTGTGAACAGCAATATCCTCCTCATTTTCAACTTCAGAAGCACTATCAATATCCGAAGGAGCATTTTCAGGCGGCAGTTTCTAAGCGATGTCCTCTTGAATTGAAGCTCTGAAAATAAAAATTAGTAGAGTAACTTTGGAGTTATCGCTAATTTAGAAGCCGGTTATTCTTTATAATGCACCCAACAAAGGAATTTGGTATACAAGGAAGGATCGTTACAACTTACAACCGAAATGCCGAATCATTGTACTCAGAAAAACTCAATTTAACCAAACGTTTCAGTTAGTAATCCCTACATTGTTCTGCACGAAGTTTGTTCTGAATCCCCGGTACTAGATATGGAGAGAGCAAACACTCAACGTGAACTGCTCGAATCACACAATCCCCGTCCATTCATAGACTAAGTCAAATAACGGATAGTTACAAACGGTGCAGTAATGTTTGCGGTGGTGGCCTAAGTTATAAGTTAATAGTACCTAAAACTTTCGGTTCTTAGAGTAAGTTTTTTTGATATCACATCCCAAAGGACCTGGTGAATGGTACCTTTAAGAAGTTTGAGATCTTTTGGAAAAATTTATTTTTGGAACGAAGTTCCTTATCGCGCGTTGTGAAAGGGGGCTAGACGGAAAAAAATCTTACGACACTTTTTGATTCTTACGAAAAGTCGTGACGACACTTTTTGCTATTGAAGTGATTCAGAAAGTTTTGCAGAGATGGCGCTGTAAAACTTTCTGAATCACTTCAAAAAACAATACTTAAATCAAAAGGAACTTCGTTCCATCCGGGTGTCCCTTGACACCTCTCAAGTTTTCTTTTACAGTATCTTTACAATTTTGATAATTACATTATCTAGATTCTCTTTTAATATCTGATTAAACGAATTAAAATCACCAACATCTCGTCCGAAACACACCGTTCTTTCGGCAGTTTTCTTTAGGACGACACCTACACCGTCTGGGGCTCCCTTTCCTTCGTATAATCCCAAGTGATTCCCGATATGTGTTCAAAATTCTTTTGAATTTGGGTTAATATATAAAACTTGAATTTGTTTTGGTAGTGATACTATAATGTACCTACCTATTGTATTGGTACACCTCGCAAAAATACTATAGCAAAGTACCTACACATTTTCCATTATAACATTGAAACAAAATGTAAGTATTATCTTTTAAGTTGTATAGTTATAGACGTTTAGTGAAGATAGTCGTATAAATGTTAGAAAGAGATAGCTAAAGCGTACTTTTAGGTTCCGAATATGATCGTGCCGCAACATAGGTGCGACAAAACTATAGCACACTTTTATACTCGTATTATGCGGTTGTCTACTGGTCTAGCAGTTGTTTTTATTGCGTTAGTATAATACGCATTTACATTTTAAAATTCCTGCCAGTTTATTTTTAATAATTCCTCGCGGAAAAAATAATTAGTAGGTACCTACTGATGTTGAAAACAAAATTTAATTGTTGAAGTTACACGCTCTTAGCTCCTTGCTAGTACCACACGTTGTACAAACAAAGGAACCCGTATATCGGTGTGACCAGTGCCCTGTATGAGATTGTAATTACCGTGGAAGATCCGACTGACTTCTATAGAAGAGCATAATCAGCGTTATACATAAGAGCTATAATTTCAGCGAAAAGGGCCTAATTACTAAAGAGGGATTTTTTATGTAGGTAACTGGCCGGCAAACGAACAGACGAGCCACTTGATGGTAAGTGGTCACTATTTGCCATACATCAGTAGGTACCCTAAGTATCATAGGTGTGTTGCCGGCCAGAAAAGAAGGAAAGAACTGATCCTGAAACCCGAGTGAGTCAATAGGGATGTTGACACTAATTGTAAATTAATATAAACTTATGTTTAAAGTGTTGGTGGTAACATTTAAAGGCTAAAATATTTTTCTTTTATCGAAATCAATCACAACAAATTAAGTGTCATTAATTTAATATGTTACAAAATATAGTAGGTACTCACTGTCCCGTGACCTGAAATGCCATTTTGAGAATACGACGTCATTGTTCGTATTTTAAAAGCAAATTCAACAAACTTTATTAAACGGCTAGTATTGAATATCGGTCAGTGACGTCACGTGATTTGTTTATCAATTTTTGTTTTTAAATCAAATTTTATTATTTTTATATTTTTTTCGTGAACATTGAGGTATAAAATGAAATTGAATTCTAAAATTAATAAATAAATTGAGACTGGCTCAAACAAGAGAGGTATAGGCAGGCCTCAAAGGTAATATGTCTTACTAGCAGCGGCTTTACCCGCATTTTCCGAGATAATAGGTGTTAGGATAACATTATGCAATTGGTATCAACATGACCCTGGCTGGGCACAGCGAACTTGTCATGTGAGTTACGGGTTACATTCAAGTTAACTAAAATGTAACTTGAATGTAACCCGTAACTAAAATGTAATTGAAGGTAACCCGTAACTAAAATGTAACTTGAATGTAACCCGTAACTCACATGACAAGTTTGCTGTGCCCTGCCAGGGTCATGTTGATACCAATTGGATAATGTTATCCTAACACCTATGTAACACATGTTGTAGCAAATAAATGGTATGGTATGGTATGGCCGCTGGTGGTAGGGCCCTCGTAGGGTTTATACTGGTAGTATTGGTTTTAATTGTTAATTAATACCATTATTACTATTATTATTTCTCCATGGGGTTCGCCTGGATAGCTACCACCCTTGAGCATGAGTCAGCCGACTCTTCGTGTTCTGGCTGGGGGCTTGAGAGCCAGTTCTTTCTTTCTTTTTCTTCTTTCTTTCTTGGCCGGCAACGCATCAGTGATGCCTTTGGTGTTGCTGATGTTCATGGGCGGCGATAGCCACTTACCATCAGGTGGATCGTCAGCTCGTTTGCCGGCTATTTCCATAAAAAAATAATAATAATAAGTAACCCCATATCCTATTCCAGATAATGGTCTGGTTAAATTTTATGAAAATCTATTATAGTTTTTTCATGGAAGAGTAACAAACATCCATACTACGTAAAACTTAGTAAGAAAACACCATATTGGAATTTATTGTTCCGTACCAAAGGTCAGTGACTGTAGCCTGTCGTAATGTCGTGTATGTAGCCTGTAGCATACAATGGTGGGCGATTGAGGAAATTACGTGTTTATATGAGGTTGAGCCCGACAGCACAAGGCTTGCTGATTGGCGGCGGTTAATTGGTACATTGTGCGCTTTCCCTCTTCCCTTCAGGTGTGTATACATATGTAAAATACGCTATAATAATATACATAATATTACGTTTTGACAACCAGTGTAGCGCAATGGTTATTTTGCAGGATCGCCATGCCAAGGGTCCTGGGTTCGATTCCTAACGAGGCGGAAATTTGAATAGTGAGACTGAATTTCTGTTCTCGGTCTGGGTGTATGTTCGTGTCTTTGTGTGTTGTCCATGGTACCCACGATACAGGGAATCTTAGTGTGGGGCTATGAGTAGCTTTATTTAAATTTAGAGTAACAGAGGGTAATGAGCAATGATATTATATATATATTAAAAAGATGATATTATATATTAAAAAGATGTCATAAGCGTGCGCGTTGTGTTACTCAAAAAGTTCCCAATTGGGAACTCTTATTCAGGTGAAGAAAGAGATAGCGATGTAGTTTTGACGCGAGAGCGATAAAGCAATAAAGCGTGCCTTGCGGACATCGGAAAAGATTTTTCGGTTGATTTGTAAGGGCAAAACGTATCTATATTTATTTAAACATCATTGGTAATAAGGGTCACTTAAGCGAGAACACAAATAAAATTTTAATCATAAACATACTATTTATTGCAACCGCCTATATGGGGGCAATCGGAGTCAAATAAAATCACATCGCAGACAACAAGGCACATACAGGGCTTTAGTATGAAACCGAGTACAGGTGACGTGAAAAAATACGCTCGTTTGTCCTCACCCTTAGCCTTAGCCTGTTGCAAGCATAAATAAATTGATAATCAATTTCAGATTATTCATGTTTCTTTATTGGCCTTTGTTCTTGTCAAAGTTATAAAAGGCTTTACTGCGTATTGACGGATTTGTATGCGGTTTTCATTAATGTATTGCAGTAAGCTTGCAAATTTTAGTGTTTATTATATTTAAATCGGATTACAACTTGTGAGTATCAGGGCATATTGTAAAAGTTTTCTGAAGCTTAGCGATATCGGTTACCAGCCCTCCTACAGCACCGCTTTTTTGCTAGTATTATTAATGTGAAAATTACTGGATGATGGAGAATGGATGGTATGGGTGGTTGTTAAAAGTTTATTTTATAATATAAAGTATTATAGTTTTGAGTTGGTAAAGACTTTCATCTTTTCAAAGTAAAAGTCAAAATATTTTATTCATGTAGGTATCACTGATATACTTATGCACATTATTTTTTTGGATTTTCGGCAGGTGCTTTGTCGTGGAGGAGAAGAAAAGCCTAAAGAAACTCCTCAGCACATCTTTTAAAAAAATATTACAAATAAATATAAGAATACGAAAGTATTTACTATTCTGAGTGGAACTGGTTGCAGAGCTAATCATTTCCATGCGTCTTTGTCATTTAAACGACATGTCATTTTGACGACCCGTGTGGCGCAATGGTTACCATAAATAAATAAATAAATAACGCTTCACACTCATAGCCCCACACTAGGATTCCCTGTGTCGTGGGCGCCATGGACAACACACAAGACAAGGACATTCACACCCAGACCGAGAACAGAAATTCAAACTCATCATTCAAATTTCCGCCTCGCTGGGAATCGAACCCAGGGCCCTTGGCGCGGCGATCCGGCATGGTAACCATTGCATAAATTCATTCAAATCATCGTACTCAGCCAGGTTTTTTGATTATTTATGTCAGGTTATTCATAACAATTTATAAAATAAATGCGTGCTTCCAGCTTACTTTAACCCATTTCCGATAGCCGACCGTACCATGTATTATTCAATCCGATTACAAAACTTTAACTCGTGGTGTTGTTGAATAAATAAAATCCTGCCTATTTTGAAATATTAAAATCTAACTATATCTATTATATACACCTATCTAAATTATTAAACTTTAATAAATCTATGTAATAGTAAAAATTCATAATTCTGGTTCTTTTCTGGACCCAATATTTTGAGCAATTTTATAACAACTAATTTAGGTTGAAAAATAAAATTAACCTTTGCACCTTAGAGGTGAGTCTCGCTCACCACATTATTGCCACAACTCGAGAGGTGACTCGCTAAACTACTTTTATTTCTTTATTTGGTAATTGATCATCCAATTTCCGCACCAAACAAAGTGGTGAGCGAATCACCTCTCGATTTGTGGCAATAAATCATGTGGTGAGCGAGACTCACCTCTCGAGTGCAAAGGGTTAAATTGCTATTATAACGCTCACAAGAACTTCTTTAAAAGTCTTTGAATGAACCAACTCTCCTCTCTCGCTCATAGACCCACACTAATACATATTCCCTGTGTCGTGGGTGCCATGGGCAACACACAAAGACAAGAACACACCCAGACCGAGAACAGAAATTATAACCCCCCCCCCCCCAATTCCTTTTAAACGGCGGTCCGGCATTACGAGTAACTATTAACACTATTAACAAGGAAACCATCGGGACCTTAAGAATATAATTAATTTAAAGCTCCGTATCTTCTCACGTACAAGTCGTTCGTTCATAAAAGTAATAATTAATGATTTAAGGGTCGCGGTGTTTGTAAAATTGATATAAACTGGTGCTTAATAGGTTTTTATCTATGAAATTGGAGATTTTATAATCAGTGATTTCAGTTTAATTATCTGTGGATTGGCGCGCAATTTGAAATTCAAATAAATTTTATTCGAAAGCCGTGTTATTTTAATTTCCAATTAGTCATTTGTTTTTAGATAGTGTTTTGTTTTTGTGAAATTGTGGTACTTTTTGCGCCATGGATATACTGAAAATTTGTACAATTTTCAGATATGAGTTCCAACGTGGAAATATCGCTGCTCAAACAACATGAACACAACATAACACTGCTTACATAAACATGGTCCATTATTGTTTCAATCGTTTTAAATCTAGAAATTTTGAGTTGAAAAAAGAGCCTCGCGGTCCACCGTGGACAACACGGAATACAGAGACAAGAAGGGCGACAACGACGAATTGAAGGCGATGGTGGAAGCGGATCCAACTCAATCTACAGCTGAGCTTGCTGCGGACTTTGGATAAATGTTTTAATAGTTTTTTAATAAGCTTTGTTAGTGTCAAAACAACATTGAAGCACTTGCGTCAAATCAAAAAGATAAGAAAGCTAGATAAGTGGGTACCACACTAAGTATGCATAGCACTACTGAATCGGCATAGAAACGAGGGAATTCCAATGATGTTTTAAAAATATAGATACGTCATGCCCTTACAAATCAACCAAAAAATCTGTTCCGAAAAGAGCTACAACACACACGTTTATCTATTGTTTCACTACACCAATCACACTACAATAATACACGAAGGCATTTTAACGTTGTATGTCAAATCTCAAGCATTTCTGACAACAAAAGCGTGCTTATCGTCTTGTATTGACAGAGCGACTACGAGCAAACAGAGGTCAATTGACCTCTCTTACGATCTTCATCTTCTGCGCGGTAGTGACATGTCTACCTCTTTTTTTCTTATATTTTGGGGAATTCTAAATTGATTTGTTACCTGTGATGAAATGTGGATCTTGTACGACAATCGTAAGCGTTCGTCTCAGTGGGTGGACTCGGGTACAACACCTAATCAGTGCGCTGAAAAAAAGATTACTCATAGGAAGATGATGGTGACTGTCTGGTGGACCAGTGCCGGACTTGTACATCAGAGCTTCTTACCGAATAGCACAAAAAACTTACTACGGGGTATGAGTGTGAATCGGGCTGAAATCTTTGTGGCTAGTATTGTACAAAGGTCCTGTTTTCATTAATGTTAGAAATTACTTATTAATATTACAATTATATAAAGGTATTATTTTTTCCCTAAACCAATTTTTTTTGTAATCTGTTGCCATAGACGTAATTATATTTTCTGGTCTATGTATGCTGCGTTGAATCCTCGAATAAAATGTATTTCATTTCGTTAGGCAAACCGCTCTTCATGTTTATTCATTTAGCAGATTGGTTAGCTGGTTGAGAACTAATCAGCTATAGAACTAGCCGTTACCGCATGTAATTTATTGTGGTCAATACATTTCCAATTGATGAAACCCAATGATATTTAAAAAAACATTGAAGATAGAGAGCGACAATCCTGTACAATGATGTTTAAAAAACTATAGATACACCATGCCCTTACAAATCAACCAAAAAATCTGTTCCGAAAAGAGCAACAACACACACGCATTTATCTTTTATTTCACTACACTAATCACGCTACAATAATACACGAAGGCATTATAATGTTGTATGTCAAATCTCAAGTACTTTTACAACAACAAAAGCGTGCGTTTCGTCTTGTATTGACAGGGCGACCACGAGCAGACGAGGTCAATTAACCGCTCTTCACCATCAACGAATTACCGGACAAGAAAGAAATAAAGTATCTAGAAGTCACATCTAGTACTTAAAGAAGTTACAGCTCCGAAGTTTGGATCACAGAACTTAATACCAATTAGGAATTAGGTGCGCTATTTTCGTGAAGCTTCCACGTGTGCCACGAAAGTGTGCACTTACCATTCCACGTTGCAATTTCCGTGCATTAGCCTAACTGGCCGAAGAAGGCACCTGACCTCGTTGCGTCGGATAGGGTGACCATACTTTCTGTATAATTCTGTCTATAGGTATTTCATAGTTGTGATAGCTTGGTCTGAAGGTAGTATGTACGAGAGCCCCAGACTTAAAGTTTTAATCCTTAACGAGCCGTTGTTTTCGATCTGTTTTGTTTTCATCGTGAAGTAAAGTAACATACAGGTTCACTTCATCAACTCCTTGACAACGGTCCTTTCATTATAAATGACCACAAACCGTTTATTACTATTTATACTATTAAGTTAGTATTAGTCTACTTTGCAACAATCCGCGGTTAACATGTATGTGCATGCTTATGAGCACTTTTATAATAATCTACACTTATACATATCTACAGCCAACGACGAGACTGTCCTGTATAGAATACAAGAACACACAACCTACACTAAAAGCGTTCGTTAAGAATAAATTTAGGAAAAATCAGCATACGAAACAGGCGAATACAAGTTGGTGACATAGTTTTTAACTTAACCTTAGCACTCTAGCGAGATTTCATGAATGAATATTTATATTCTAAATATCTACTGTCGAGGGTATTTGAGTAGAATGTCAAAGCAAACCAGCATCAATATTTATATTTGCAGCCTTTGTAAATGATAGATATTTCACGCCATTGAGAAACTTTATTATTCTAAAAGCACTTGAGTTTATATAGTTACTTTGATTTGTTTTTGATATGAAACATCTAACGGCGAGGGGTAAACCTGATTTTTGGCGCGGTGAGTGGCGACGCTACGTCGCACTATATTATTATGGTAGGGCAATATAAAAAAAAATAACACAATGTGGGTAATCATAAATAAACTTAGTTTGATAGGCTGTAGCATACAGTAGGACAAAACTGTCATCATTTTCTGGAGACAATTCGTAATATTGTATTTTCTCATCATGCCATATTTAGTTCCTGTCATAATTTGTACCCTTATGCATATTAGCTGTATAAAATAATTTCGATGTTTCACATCTTCTAGCCGCCCCATGATGGCTCACATTTTTTATAAATTTATGGAATAACAAAAAGCTATTATAGAAATTCAATAAATGCATTCATACTCACGTACCTAAAAAGCCACTTTCCTGAAATAGTACCAACACAATTAAGAAAGGCTGTAATTCTAATTAAATTATTGTTTAACCATTATTAATGCTATAAATCAATCATAGATGTGATATTTTTTAGTCTATGATCTAATTAAATATCATAAAATTTTAATTGAACATAAAACTTTCCAAATAATGTTCCATTCAAAGCAATAAACACATTACCTAGTAATAATACTTGTCCAAAAATAAATTTTAATTTAGTCCAGTAATTTATCCATTAGCAAGAACATAAATACGTCAAGATTAGTGCAGTCCAAAAGATCACATCATTTCAGATGGCACCAGATGCCGGTGCCATATTTAATTCTAATATGACAGCTGTCAGTTTTCCCGCTCGCTCACGCCCTTTCGGCGCGTATTATTTTTCATAATGCCAAGTCCGATCACATACCTAAAATCCTTCATTGAATATGAAAAGCTGGAATTTTCCATGAATTATTTAAACTGGTAAATCGATTTGGGTGTGATTTCACGTGCGTGAATTGAATTTAAATTTGGAATTGGCAATTTACTTTGGTATTACGGTGACATTTTTATTTTTAAGTATTCACTGTGGATTTGTGTCGAGCCAGTATTTTGATATTGAGGTTCGTCGAGATTATAGTCGAGATACAAAAGTAAAGTTATATTTGTAGTATTTCTAACATATTGTGTTATGTATAACAGAAAAAGTGCATTATTTATTTTCTTTTATACATTCCCTCCATCCATGCCATAGGTATGTACATCCTATATTATGATTTAACTGTAATCGAATTCGGTAATTAGGCATATAGAAACCATTTTCATATGCTGATTTTGAAGGAAACTATGTAGTTGGTTATCATCAGCAAGGCAAATAAAAATTCTTGCACCGTTTAGCATAAACTACGTCGTACAGTCCACTACACCTGTGTGTGTACTGTGATTCGTTAGCTTGAGAAACATAAAAGCAACCTATACATTTATTCAGTAAATATTTCAGATAAACCAATTTTTTTAAATAAAGTTCTTGAGTACCCGGATGACGGAGCTTTGCTTGATTTGGTATTGCTTAACATCGCCATCTACTGAACTAGCTTTAGTGTTGCTACTCGCCAATAGATGTCAGGAAGAGTCTGTTGTAGCAGTTTTTCATAGCCTGAAAGCACGGAATGACCTAATTAGATCGATTTATCGCCCCCGAAACTCCTTACATACTAAATTTCATAAAAAATCGTTGGACCTGTTTCCGAAACTCCGAGAATATACCTATATACGATAGGGACATACGAGTATATACAAGAATTGCATATATAAAAAAATTGCTCGTTTAGAGGTATTAGATAAAAACGAGTAAAACAACACTCGATTAACATAATTCAATAGACAATATCCTTCAGGCATTGTTATTAGAACAATGTTGTCTAAAGAACAGTATGTATCTCATCAGTTATTGTTCTATGATGGTGTTTAACCATCCTTACCGCTAAACGGTTTGTTCATTAACGATGTCGTGTGTTGTGGACGCAGTTTTAACGTTATTGTTATTGTTATAATGGCTGTTATGTTGAGGGTGTAGTGAAACTGCAGTAGTATGGAAACATTGTAAATTTACAAGGCTTTTATGTAAGTAGCCCACAAATGAGGTAACGAGCTACATGATAGTAAGTGGTGACCGTCTTTGGATTAGTATAGTAACTTGATGGCCATTAAGTCCGATTTACACGTATTTAGTTTAGTAGTTAACTAAATATTAAGTAAAATTTAAGTATATTAATACGTGTAAACGTAACGTATACGTGTTATTTATTTTATTTATTTTTATGAATATACATTATGATTTATTACTTGGCTAAATTACATTTCCATTGTCCTCAGGTGAATGGCGCGGCGAGAGGAGAATGCTGGACATCACACGAGACAAGCCTGTCAAAGTGTGCGTCCGGGTAGTTGTACCGGTTCGCGATCACCCAAAAGTAAGTTTTATTAATTAACTGATATAAGATCCCCTTTCATTCTTAAATCAAAGCAAGATACTTAGGGATAGAAATTTTCCTGACGTTAATTTTAGTTCTTTGTCAAGAGCTTTTAAATTTGAGATATTATTTGTTATAATATTTATTAAACAGGTAAATCATAACAAATCACAAACTTTTACATTTATTATTACAATATTAGTAGAATAAGAATATACCTAGTCTGGCCATAAATACTGTTACATAAAAACTTTTCTTTTTTTCAGCTTTTTAACTATTTTGAATTTGGAACACGTATATTATTTTAAAAACTTCTTTTGATTTCGCGCCATTTCACATACTTTTTCGTGTTCATTATCAAATTACAATATGGAATGGGGTATTAAAGAAAATAGGATTGCAGTGATCGCCTTGCACAAAGTGGGTATGGAGCCGTCGGTCATATTCCAGACACTTCAAAAGCTTGGTATCAGCCGTATGTTCGTATATCGTACAATCAACAGATACAACAACACTTCGTCTGTCGAATACCAGAAAAGATCGGGGCGGCCACGTGCTGTTAGAACTACAAAGGCTGTTAATGCTGTTAAAGCCAGAATTCGTCGAAACCCTATTAGGAAGCAAAAAATCTTATCGCGAGAAATGAAGATTCCCGCTAGGACTCTGTCGCGTATTATAAAACAAGACCTGAAGCTCGGTGCTTATCGTCGATATACAGGACATGCCCTAAATCAATCTTTACAATTAAAGAGATTGGATCGATCAAAACGCCTTCTGTCGCGATACGCAGGTGAAAGGCACAGAAATATCCTCTTTACCGATGAAAAAATTTTCACGATTGAAGAACACTAAAATAAGCAAAATGATAAAGTGTACGCTCACAGTTCCAAAGAAGCTGCTCAAGTGGTCGGGAAGGTACAACGTGGTCATCATCCTGCGTCAGTGATGGTTTGGTGGGGCGTGTCTTATCAAGGAGTCACAAAACTGCATTTTTGTGAAAAAGGAGTGAAAACTTCAGCCAAAGTGTATCAAGATACAGTCTTGAATCATGTTGTGAAACCTCTCAGCAATACTCTTTTTAAAAATATACCGTGGACTTTCCAACAGGACTCTGCACCTGGTCACGGGGCACGAACTACCCAAGCCTGGCTTGAAACCAATGTTCCGGACTTTATAAGAGCTGAAGACTGGCCCTCATCTAGCCCAGACCTCAACCCTTTAGACTTCAAATTATGGTCAGTTTTAGAGGACATGGCCTGCTCTAAACGACACGACGACATTGAGTCTCTTAAAAAATCTTTGGAGCAAGCAGTGGCGAAATTTCCCTTGGAAACAGTGCGTAAATCCATAGATTCGTGGCCAAACAGATTAAAGGCCTGTATAAAAGCCAAAGGTGGCCATTTCGAATAGAATATTTTTTTTATTTTTTGCTGAGACTTTAATAAATATGTAGGTATAAATTTTATTAATATTACATTACTTCATTTAAAAAAACACATTTTCATTTGTAACATAACTTATGGCTGGACTACGAGTAGTTATATTGTGTGATAAGAATATATCCTCTTATCACACAAGTGTCTATGTGTTCTCGAGCGCATTTGTATGAAGTTATACTTCTGTTGCATCTCTATTTAGTGACCCCGATGAATGAAAACTATGGCTGAGTAATTCTTGTTAAACACTTTCACCCAGATCAATTATCATCCACGGTAGATTGCAATGAAACTTCTTTATCGACTTTATACAGAGGGTAGAAAGAAAAATGTTATCAAACTTGTTTCTAATGTAAATAGCTGAAAAATGAGTATGCAAGTCACTATCAAGTGGCGGTAAGAAAGAGGTCACCATCTCAGTCTTCAGCAACACAAAACACATCACCGATGCGTCTTTTTAACAGTTACAATGTCACAGGGTCATTGGAGTATCTACGTCATTGTCATTGTCATTTTAATGATGAAACACGAATGGTATTACATATAGTATTTCGTATTGTCCTATTCGATTCGGACATGCAAATGTTTTAATTAACAAACCAATACTCATTAGTCGGCATGTGGTTACATTATTCGATGGTTTCGGAATATCTGTTGTCATCGAACGCAGTACAAATTGAATCTGTATGGTAATAATGTTATGTATTAGTAATATTTGAGCTTTGGTTTGAGTTAGCCGCCAAACGACTTGTGTTCCGGAAGGGGGCTGGAGAGCCAGTTCTTTCTTTCTTTCTTTCCTCTTCCTCTCTCCTCTTGGCTGGCAACGCATCAATGATGCCTTTGGTGTTACTGCTGTCCATGGGCGACGATAGCCACATACCATCAAATGGATCGTCAACTCGTTGCCAGATTTTACCATAAAAAAGAGCGTGCTCATCTATGCAGAGTACCAAACCAGCATCCCACCTAATGGTAACTACCTGATGCTACCGCTTTGAGAATCAACAATTTTCGTAAGTTACAAATTGCAGACTTGTTGAACAAGTTTTCGTAAAAACAAAACATGATTCCGCCGTGACGACTCGAAAGATGGATAACCCGTGATTGCTGATTGAAAGTTGGATCCACAGGTTGGATCCATCCATTACTATACAACTTTTTCCGAGTGCGTCGAATGCGAGTGCGGCGTGCTTGAATTTGAGTGCATAGTACTGAATATCATTGACATATTACTTGAAAAAATCGATTGGTAACTATCTTTTAGACATTAAAAACGCTTTATATTACCTACAGACCATTTACTACAATGATCTCGATTGCTAGTTGCAATAAAAATGAACAAAAATTTGTTATTCAAAACTATTCAAGTTTTTTATTCACTCGGTAATTTAATTACCATTTTTTAAAGTATTCAAAGGTAACCGTCCAACTTTGGATACCATCTGATGAATATTGATGATACTGATGGTTGAATTGATTTAAGCTTTGATGGCGTGAAAGCATCGAGCAAATTCGTTATTAATGTTCATGAATATTTGCAACTAGTGCCAAAGTTTTCTCTATGAATATCTAACTTTTAATAATATTCAAATGTGACATTATGAATAACTCTTAGTTTTATTCAAATGTAATTTTAAAGCATAAATGTTATGGTCCGTATCCGTATCCGAATCTGATTTCCGGAGTAAAATTTATCCGAAATGTTTTGAATAATTTTGGATATGGGCGGAGTCTATTTGGGACAAGTCATGATAGGTTTTTGCGAAGTCGACGCATCAAAAAATTATTTTTTTCCATTTTACTATAATGTAACTGAAACTATGCAAAGCAACCGGGTTATCCGATATTTTTCATCCTTATCCAGAACTGAAATCCTACTTCCTACCAATTTCATAAAGAGGATGTATGGATATTTGTAAAGTGAACTGATGTCCAGGATGGTGAGTGTACTGACTTAGCAAAATCTCTTAACTCTACTCTTGAAGACAGTTCAGACATTGTAATAGTCTTAAGTACCGATGCGTGCTAGTTATTACAGGCTATAACAGTTTTTTTAGCTTTCCTTATCTTCATTGCAACGATTTCAACAAGAAAGTAGGCTATCCTTCATTCTGTAAAATGAAATCTTCAAACACGATACATCTATCCCGGACACAAGATCACGTTCCCAAAGCATTTATCGGGTGTTAGTGAGAAATTACCTGAATTTCGACGGGTATAGCAGCGGTCGGGGGTACAATGAGCGTTTTAGGAGCTAACTCCGAACGTCTTAACAAAAAATCATTTACTGTGCAGTGGTAATATGTTTAAAAAAAAAGGGATGTTTATTTTATTATTATTACTATTTTAAATAAAGATTTTTTTGCAACGTTTTTATATTAAAAAGGCGTGTTGGTACATTTATCATTTAAATTGTTATATAAGATCTCTGCAGCATACATAAATTTAATGTTTTGTTACCGCTACAATATTAGTTGCATAAATATCAAAACAGAAGAAAACCGTATGCTCAGTGTAATTTAACGTTTTTTTTTCATTTAACAAGTTTTATTATATTAAATATGGAGCTTATTTAGATAGTAAATATTATTGAGATTAAAACTATTGATAATATATGATAACCAACATTTACCATAGCCATAGTTTAACCAAAACCATTTCCAAAATCACGTAAATATTAAAAGGAGAAATCTCAGTTTGTGTAGAGTCACAGATTACCCCCAAAAGATACCGCATAAACTCACAAAATTTGGCGGAAGGTGCGGCTTGCGGGGAACATCAAAATGCGCTGTGATTGGCTATTTCTAATTCATACTTGAACTTGACGGATCAGTATTGGTCGAAATTAATGTCGTGAACATACAAATGCACGTACGTGTTGGCGCGCATCAGTTGCCTTGTATGCGGTATCTATTGGGGGTGATCTGTGAGTAGAGTGGAACACAGATATTTTATTATTTATTCAAAATGATTCTTCATCTGTTTCTTTTGTATAAACCAAGACAGAGCTCACTGTAACTCGAACCTCTCCGTCATTCTGTTAGGAACGCGCGTTGCTGTCCTAATATCCAATTTAACGTTCATTCCTGAACCAAACAGCCTGACCCTTGACCTTTCAGGCGTCTACCTGAGTTAACAGCCCTCATTGTTTCGATTTTTGCCATCGAGGGAATTCGAACATTCAAACATCGAGTATTTTTTACACCTCTGTTAATAAAATGAGTTGACTCGATTGCTTACGCGTTGCATAATATAGGTACAACGCCATCTAGTTTCACAATTGACTAACATTTGATAAATTAGGTTTATCAATTATGTTATTTTGTTATCCGACTGCCAATAATATGTTATTCGCACGTATCTTGTATGTATGTATGCGTGTAATATTCTTTGTTACGTTTTATCTTTCAAACCGCTGAACGAATGATATTGTTAGATTCGTCTTGATAATCCAAGTATTCTTAGATAGTAAAATTAAAAAAAAACAAATATGGTGGCTGTGGCAATTATCAGAAAGTAAAATAAATCGAATAATAAAATCTAGGTAGTTAAATAGTTCATCATAAAGATTTCAAAAAGGTATGTCATGTTTTTTTTGCATTCGAGTTTTTGATCTTATAATATACCTATAGTTTGTGATTCTGTTACTATTATAGAAATCAGGTGATTTATCTGCTCGTTTGTCTGCCATTTGCATAAAAACGGATTTTTATCATCATCGTCATAGAAATTGGTCCTTAAGCTGTGTAAGCTCCACAACTGGGTACCGTACCCTTTCGGTCGCTCATGTACACAACACTTTAATAATATAAACAGTCTCTCTCACTAGCTATACTTTAGTGCACTTTAAACTACTGGTAATTTTACCTCTACATGTGATGCACATACGATGTGCATCATAATTAAAGCATAATACGCCCTCTCCTGTCATGTATTATACTTTGACTTTGAGTGGTGCAAGTCACAAACTTTTATCGATGTTTGTAGTAAATATATTTTCACAGAGAAATTCCAAGATTGCTTACCTAATAAGACTCATCTAGAAAAACGGATTATACATTAATAAATAATAAACTTTGTTGAACCAAATTATACAGAGGCATGGGGTTGAGGATCGTTGGTCCCACACTAGGATTTCCTGTGTTGTAGAAGACCAACACCTTCCTCTTAAACATGTTTCTTATTAAATTTTACAGTACAGTTTAACTTATTAATGACATAACGAATTACAATATAGGAAAAAAACAAGTGTAGAGTAAATGTGTGTGTGTGTGTGTGTGTGTGTGTGTGTGTGTGTGTGTGTGTGTGTTTTATTATATATACGATGTGTTGTATACTATATATAAATGTACTTATGTTAGAAAACACATTAACATTATATACATTAAAAAAAAATCACAGAGTTTTTACATCAGCCTTCAACGTATAGTTCCAATTACTTATCGCTTCACGCATTCCAGATAGCCTTTGGCGACGACGCAGTAAAGTTTTAAGGAAAACTTATTGAAAACAGCTTCAAATCCTAACTTGGCCCGTTCATTTGGCACTCAATTTCGCGAACAAACCGTGTTTGTGATGCTACCGTCTCGCGTCGCGTGAATAGTGCCTTATCGAGTGACACGGAGTGATGTCGTCGGACGACCCTAATGTAAGGTACCTAAACCAAACGGCTTAGAGTAATAATATATACTATAGAGCGCGAGCAACGAAGTGGGAACAGTAGGCACGGGTGAGAACAACACGACGTTCCCGCCGCGAGCGCTTGTAGTCGTAATTGAATGCTAGCGGTGTGCGGTTCTAGAGAGATTTTTGAATATTTACCTATCAAAATGGTCAAATGTGCAGTCCCATCTTGCAAAAACGATAGTAGGAAACACACAAAATTGAAATCCAGTATCACATATCATCGGTAAGTTGATTTTTGTATTTATTTTTATGAAAACATATCTCGCATCGCGGGGTGAGGGGCGGGCAAGCACAAGACCGCCCGCGCACCGCGCTCACCCACGCTCCCGTAGCGCTCCCCACGCGAGACTCTAGTGATGTACGTGACTAACGCTGTAGTCGATATTTAATATACTTTTCAACACCCTTGCTCATAAATTGGTTTTTATCACATGGCTTTTACACTCATAAACCATGGTATTAAACACTTGTGCTTTTTTTCTTGATCGCACTAGTGTTTTATTTTATATTCCATCAAATGAAGTTTGTACCTTGCTGAAAGATTATTTATGCATTCTATTTGCTCTTAACTTAGCCGGGTTATAGTTTTATTTTTAAATTTCGGAAAAAAGTTTTGACTTAGATACGTTTCGTTTCAACATAAGACTAAAAATAACACTATTTTTGTAAAAAAAAGAAGTGTACCACCTTGAATATGATAAATTTTCAACAACTTATTTACTTTAATTAATAATTCAACGTGAAACTAATTCATAAATACATAAATATTAGTTTTTTTACATTTTGCGTTTTGGCTGTTTAGCGTAATTTTTCGTGCCTACGCTCCAATCTGCGCGCGCATAGATATATCGCCGCGCGCAGAAAAAAAAAATATCAGCGCGGAGCACGCCATTTTTAACAAACTTTCTGTCTGGTCTGTGAGCATTGTTTATTTGAGTACGAATAATTTGTTTTTTACTCGTAAGTGTGTTGAAAAACGTCGTATGACACACGTGAGGTTTGGTCATTACACTCTCGGTTTTCTTGCAGCACTCGCCTTCGGCTCGCGCTGTGCAATATCACCTCGAGTGTAATGACCAACATACCACACTTGTATTATAATGTACTATTGTATGGAACGGATTTTGCCGATGCGATTATTGCCATAAATTATTGGCTATACCGATATCAAATGATCCTAACTGCTAGAGGATAAAAAGAGGTTTGCCTAATCTCTAAACAGCAAATAAGAGTGTAAAAATAAAATGAATTATATTTTATTTATTAAAAAAATATTAATATTTATCAAAGGAAGTATCAATTTGCTACATAACGTCATTATTTTTTAAAAGCAAAGATTATTTGAATTATTTGCAGACGAACTGTAAATCATTTAGTATGAGGCAGCATTGAAAAAGACGTTTTTCTAAGACTTTTTTCGATAACGGTATCGGTTGATATATAACGGCCGATGTATCAGCATTAATATCGGTATCGTTATCTCTAGCGTAAACGTAAATTATGGAATGTTATATAATAATATCACGTCTAAACTGCTTATTCATTTATTTAATTGAGTCTATGTCTATATTTTCTTCGGTTGTTTGTACCATAAAAATTTACTATCTAAATAACAAGAATACTCGTGCAAAACTAAAAAACTGAGTGACTTTCGTATTTTAAATAACCAACAATATAGATCACACTCATAGCCCCACCACTAGGAGAATCTGGTATTGTGGGTGCCATTGGTATAACTAATGTACTGTAGTACAACAAATGGTGTAATAAGTACCTGGGCAAATGAGCTTGCTTATGTGAAAATAGAGAAAACGAATTTTCCCAGATATGAGACCTAGCTAGATCGGTTAGTTGCCCTCGTAAACCATTACATTGCAAAATCGAAATCGTTAGTACTGTTATCGAGAAAGTGATTAGAAACAAATATACAAATAAACATACATATTTATACAAAAAAAATCTCGTTTAATAGTAGGAAATAAGATAACTTATCGAAATAACTTATCGATACCTCGTTGCCGATCGGCACGTAATTGATACATCCCTATATGTCATACACGCATCGATATACGTATCTATAGATCATCTGCCTACGATGCGTACGATGCCGTTTGTGTAATACTCGCGCTCTATAGTATATATTATTACTCTAAGCCAAACGGTATGACGCTGTACCCGACAAAGATATAAGATACCTTTGCAGAGTATCAGTTACAGTTTTTAGCATCGATAATATCAAGATAAGACATCTGACGTTTATACAAGTTTGCATAGGATCACAGACTTAAAAAAAGAACCAGAGAGTGACGCCATCCGCTTACCATGTGTGCGTAATTTTTAGTGCAGTTCGACCAATCCGACGAGGAATGGCGGCCGATTAGTAAAAGCATGGTGTCAATGTGTGCGTGTGATACTTGTACGAATAGAGGAGTTGGTATTACTATTGGTGCTTCACTGAATTTGTTGCTGACAATCCGTCTGATTCTTTTTTGAAGTCTGTGCATAGGATATGATAATGTTTAAGACACACTGTTATAGTGGTACGCGTCGTGTCCGATTTTATCTTGCGGGTACCTACGTATATAAATGTAAAATGTAATATCAGAAGTATTTATGTACGTAATAGATATTATTGTTATCAGTGCGCAATTATTTTAGTATTGTTTCTGTTTGTCTGAGCGTTTGTTTCTGCTAATATCAATTCTTTCTTTCTTTTCCTTCTCTCCTTCTTGGCCGTCAACGCATCAGTGATGCCCTTAGTGTCGCTGGCGTCAATGGGCGACGATATTAAAATTTAAAAGTTAATTCAGAAAAAAACAGCCATATTTCATTTCGTAACCGTTCTAAAATTTTCTTTCTCACCTGATCCAATATCTAAAATGGTGTCGCTAAAGAAAACAATGAATGTTTTCTGTAAAATATTCTTGGTTCCGTTCCAAACGCCATTTTGTGCTGTCCACTTGCAAATGCCCGATTGAATGACAGGCGGAGGAAATCGGATTGTGTCTTCTGTTTACAATACTATTGTTTGAGTTAATTATTAATATTATTTGGAAAGGAAACATGGTGTAAGGGTGATTCCAGACGTAATGGCAAAAAAATGTTATTTATAAAATTATGTAGGATGTTTTATTAGTGGGGACGATTTGTTTTAACGTTATTTGTCGTTACATTCTGAACAGCAATGCAGAGCTATTATAAATGATTGTAGAAGTGATAGAAGTCAAATTGAAATGTGACTTTATTTTTTATCCTTTTACTGAACCGTAAGTTCAACTTTAAGATGATTATCGACGTAAATCAATGATATAATGTTAGATAAATACTAGTACATAATTGTATCATTTTCACAGCCTAAGTTTTTAAACTAATACCGTGCTCATATTTGGCGCACACTTACTTATGCTCTACTTTAGACGAAGTAATTAACCTGTGTAATTAATAGTAATACTTAAAAGACTTTTACATTATTTTTAAATGCACCGGCAAGTCTGTAACATACGTACTATGAGTGTTAATACAACATAATATGAGTGTTAACTTTCGTTTCTTATATATTAGTTTCATACAATTTAAAGAATATGCATGATAAACTTCTATCTATACTAACCTAAGGTTTAGAAAATAGAAGAAAAACAACTTATAAAATAGCAATGTCCATTTCTAAATCAGTTTAAAATGGTCCTTTCGGAGCAAAACGAACACAAAAGATAGTAAAATCTACCTCCAAGGTTTCCTGAAAATTCTCCAAGAAAGAATTCATGCAACCGTCACCGGTTCTGGGAATCGGTGTCGTCACCTGTCTCCTGATCAGCTGACAGCATGCAAACTACAATAGCAACATTTAGTTTGGAACTTTGGAATTGTACCAAAAATACTTTGTAGGAAACGGGAGACTTTTCAGCTTTTACCGATTTTAGCTACAGTTTGGATATGGTACAGAAAATGTATGAAATATATACACTATATATAGTATATGGAAATATATACACTTCCGAGCATATTTAGGAAATATGTAAAATAATGATTTGAAGATTCTGTAACGCAAACATTTCCTGGGAAATGTATATATTTCCTAAGAATTGTAGGAATACAATGCCGAGATGATACTAGGAAATACATGCATAAGTTATTCTATGAATAAAATAAATAAAACACATTAGTGATCTAAAAAATAACATAGTAGCTGTTCAAAATGATTCTTCAGCGAAGAAAATACTATTTTATTGACAATTTGAGAACTCACATTATAATCAAAATTTTGCATATATGTATTTAATTTGACTACGTCACAGATGTCGATGGAATTTACAAACATTGTTTACGGCCGGTCTCAATAATTTACCATCAGTTAAACTCTGAGATAACCAGGAAGGCTACGAGTATTTATTCCGTGAGGAACTTGGCTGCAGCGTACAAAAATATATAAAGCATAGTATGCTGTATAGTAAGCATTAATGCTATTATTATATGCAATTAATGCTATTATAGTATGCTATTTATTATTATTTATTAGTATGTTATCAATAAATACTTTTAAAAGCAAAGTTAAAGCGTACTTTCTTTCGTCATAAGCTTGAAGACCACTTCGCTATAATTGCTATTATATTACCTTCTTTCTAATTTTATAACATTCTGTATATTATTAACTTCATTCATTCACTAGCACTCGTACACCACTACTTTGTCTCTTTATTAAAGTGTCCTCTTCCCTAAGGTTGCCTGGAAGAAATCGCTTCTTAAGCCATAAGGCCGCCTGTTGTACCATTATATCTATTAATAGTATAAGATGTTACTGTATATTGGTGTACAATAAAGAGTTGTTATTGTTGTTGTTGTTGTATGCTAAAGCTGCGGTTGAAATCCCTCTTTGTCTTTGCACTCCGTTGTAAAGGTAACGCAATAATCGTAGGGGAAGGTGGGGTAAGATGGGGACTTTAAGGTACTTCATAAATAAAACCCTCAGTTTAAATTGCACAATGTAGGAACTTTTATTATGAAAAAAAAGAAAATGTGTGCAATTCACACGTGGTAGAAGTGAAACTTTCCAAAATTTTGGTTTCAAGATAATGATATGAAAAAGCAATAAATCAAAGTCAAAGTCAAAATATTTTATTTATATAGGTATCACTGATACACTTATGCACGTCATTTTTTGGCTTTTCGGAAGGTGCTTTATCGTGGAGGAGAAGAAAAGCCTAAAGAAACTCCTCAGCACATCTTTTAAAAAATATTACAAAAAAAAGATAATAATACAAAAGTATTTACTATTCTGAGCGGAACTGGTTGCAGAGCTGGTCATTTCCATGCGTCTTTGTCATTTAAATACTCGTCTACACTATAATATCCCTTGCCTAACAATTGTGTCTTTACACGTTTTTTGAAAGTTTCTATTGGCAAGTCACGTATTAATTTTGGGATTTTATTATAAAAATGTATACCAAGCCCTATGAAAGATCGCTGCACTTTACTTAGGCGGAACGAAGGCGTAACTAATTGATGCATTCTTTTCGTATGGCGATTATTAATATCAAAATTTTGTTTATACGCGTTTATATTCTTCCGTATAAAAACTACATTGTTAAGGATATACTGGGAAGCTACTGTAAGTATACCTATTTCCTTGAACTTTTCACGCAAAGATTCCCGAGACCTAAGTTTATAAATAGCCCTAACTGCCCGTTTCTGGAGTATGAAAATTTGTTTTATATTGGCTGCTTTGCCCCACAGCAAGATGGCATAAGACATAAGTCATCCTAGCAGTTTCGACGTCTGTATACTGCCTTATTTTCCTAACAGCAAAAGCAGCCCTACCGAGTTTTGTCGCGAGATTTGTTATATGTGGGCCCCATTGAAGTTTACTATCTAAGGTCACCCCTAAAAAGACCGTCGATTCCTCCATATGCAATGTTTCGTTATTTAGTTTAAGAGATTTGCTGACTTTTTTAACATTAGGTAGCACAAACTCTATACATTTCGTTTTTTTTTGCATTTAATAGTAAATTATTGATAGTGAACCAACGCGATACATGCGAAAGAGCACTATTTACGTCGTCGAAATTTACTTTATTCCTTTCACACTTAAATATTAGTGATGTATCATCAGCAAATAGTACAATATCCGCTTGGTTCTTTACATAATGTGGTAAATCGTTAATGTATACCAGAAAAAGAAACGGACCCAAGATCGAGCCCTGCGGTACACCCATCACAGCCGGTGACCCCGATGACTTAATATCGTTTATGCTGACTTTTTGTATTCTATTACTCAAATAAGACGCGATCAAGCTAAGGGCCTTGTTTTTTATACCATAGTGGCCAAGTTTAAACAGCAATGTTTCGTGCTCAACACAATCAAATGCCTTAGATAAGTCACAAAATACTCCTATGGCATTATGTGACGCCTCCCATGCTTCAAATATATGCTTTAATAGCCTAGCCCCGGCATCGGTTGTACTACGGCCTTTAGTGAAACCGTATTGCTCAGGATGTAATAATTTATTATTGTTGAAATGGGTTAGCATTTGATTCAATATTATCTTTTCGAAAATTTTACTAAGGGTTGGTAAAACAGAAACTGGTCTATAGTTATTAAGATCAGTTTTTTCACCTGTTTTAAAAAGTGGAATGATTTTGCTGCATTTCATAAGATCTGGAAAGATACCTAGATCTATACATTTATTAAAAACTACGACCAAATATGGAGCTATAATACCTATAATATGCTGTATTATTTTCACCGAGATGCCCCACAAATCACCCGTATTCTTTACCTTCAGAGACTGAAAGGCCTTAATTAAGTCTCTAGCGGTTATATGTTGAAATTCAAATAAAATATTACATTCATTAATATGATTTTTTAATATAGAAAGTGCTTCCGTCGGTGAAGAAGCTAGTGAACTGGTTAATGTTATAGAAATATTACGGAAGTGATTTTCAAATTCGCTTCCCACGTCTTTATCAGCACTGATTACATTATTATTAATCAATAATTTGTAATTGAAATCACAGGACTTTGCGTTACCGTTCTCACTGTTAATTATATTCCAAGTGGTTTTTATCTTGTTATCCGAATTAATAATTTTATTTATTTATTTATTTATTTAAACTTTATTATACCAAAAACAATGTGGTACAAAAGGCGGACTTAATGCTAAAAGCATTCTCTGCCAGTCAACCTTTGGGCAGTGGGAGAACAACGAAGGCGGTCAAATAAATACAGACTAAAATTATGAATTACAACAGAAATGTACAGATAACAATAAACTAACAATGAAATAATAAATTATATAATACAACATAAATACATACTACGTACATATAACATTAAGATAATGAGATATAGTAATATATATATATATATATAATAATACATATAAAATATAAAGTACTAATGATGATGTAATGTATTCTGAATATGAACCAGTAACTGCTTCTTGAATGTGAATTTGCTGGAAGGTTGCTTCAGTCGATGAGGTAGTGCGTTCCAGAGTCGGGTAGCTTGGCCAGTAAACGAATAAGTTAAGAAGCCAGTACGGTGAAGTGGGGTAGACAGAGCTAAAACATGAGAAGAGCGGAGCGGTCGGTCGTGCGTATCACACCGGAACTGAAATTTACATTTCAGATACTCCGGTGCAAAATTATCAAAAAGAATGGAAAAAAGTGTGGAAAGTATCCTGTATTGCCTGCGTTGGCGAATCGGAAGCCATTTCAGTTGCGAACGATATGAGGAGATATGGTCAAATTTTTTGAGGCAGAAAATGAAGCGGATGCAATTATTTAAGAGACGGTCCAGTTTATCTAGTAGATCTTCCCTTAGATCAGGGTAACATACATCAGCATAATCGATTAGGGGAAAGATAAGAGCATGCACCAGATTTAATTTTACCTTGATCGGGAGAAAGTTCCTAAGGCGGTTTAAAGCTCTCAGCTTTGCAGTAACAGAGCCACAAATGTTTTTTATTTGAGTAGTCCAACTCAGCGTTGAGTCCATGTAAATACCTAGGTTTTTGACAGTAGGAGAGAAAGGTATTTGAGAGCCAGCAAAGACGATAGGTGAGACAGCACTGAGATCGAGTTTAGACAATTGGCGGCTACTACCTATTACAATGGCTTGACATTTACGGGTATTGACTCTTAAACCAAATTTAGTACACCACTGGTTCAGGGTGTCCAAGTCAGAATTTAACCTGCTTACAGCGGACGTTATGGAGTCGACGTTCACATGCGCATATATTTGAAGATCATCCGCGTAAAGATGGTAAGAGCAACGTAGCTGGGTAGAAAGAAAGTTAATAAAAATAGAAAATAGAAGGGGTGAAAGAATACCACCTTGCGGCACGCCAGAAGTAACTTCACACCAGTCTGAAATGTCACGACCAAAACGAACAGCTTGCTGGCGATTAGCAAGGTAGGTGGAAAACCAATGTAAAGAAGATGAGCAGAAGTTGAGATGACCGAGCATGGCAATGAGGATATCATGGTCTACCATGTTGAATGCATTAGAAAAGTCGATTAGAATAAGCACAGTGACCATTCTATCCTCCATGCCCGCTCGGATATCATCAGTGACCTTTATAAGTGCAGTAGTTGTGCTGTGCCCGGATCGAAAGCCAGATTGATAAATGGATATGAATTTACTTTTTTGAAGAAATTTAGTGATCTGTTTATGAACTGTGGACTCTAAAATTTTGGACATATAAGGTAAAATCGAAATAGGTCTGTAGTTGTCAAGTTGTGTAGGGTTTGTAACTTTAGGCAAAGGTATGACAAAAGCATTACGCCATATACCAGGAAATACCCCTGACGACAAAGAAAAATTGATTATGTGAGTAATGACAGGGAGCAAGTGTTCGAGAACGGTAAAAATCATCCCACGACTCACACCATCACAACCTACTGCTTTGGATTTTAGAGAGATGAGCGTTTTACGAGCATCCTCAACCGAGATAGCAGAAAAAGAGAAGAGGTCGTGTTGAGGTTTGGCCATGGAAGTAATTTCCGAAATTGTTTAAGATTTAATATAAGGACAGAGATTATTAGTAGCAGAGAAATGAGAATTCAGGACATTAAGAGGAAAGTTAATGTGGTCTTTGTTAACCGAAAGTTTACCTATACCATGGGAGTTAAGGAACTTCCATATTTCGGCCGGAGAAGAATTGGAGATATTATCGAAGAAATACCGACGCTTCGCTGCTCTTACCATTTGGTTGCAGCGGTTACGAGCAACTTTATAAATAGCCCAGTGCTCGTCACACCTATCACGCTTGAATTTTCTAAACGCTCTGTCACGGCGAGTCATCGCCATTCGTACTCCTCTTGTAATCCATGGGGCCGGCGGGCGCTTCACACGTACAGCCTTCACCGGTGCATGTCTATCAAACAGTTTAAGAACGATTTTGTTAAATTCAGAAGTTTTACTGTCCACTGATGAAGCGCAATACACGGGTGAGAAATCTATAGAAGCGGCGTCCTCCCTCAATGCAGCGAGGTTAAGCCTTGCAAAACTTCTCATTAAGATTATTTCGGGTTTAAGTTTGGGTGGTTTAATTTTGTTCTTTATGTACATTGATTTCGCCTGAATACAAACAATTTTAAATATTTTAGAATAATTTCTCACGTGCTCCTGGAAAGTTGGAGAAAAATTGTATTGTTTCTCGGCGTAAAGGTCATACATCCTGTTCCTACTTTTATAAATACCTACAGTAGCCCAATCACTAAATTTACTATTTTTAGCTAGATCTACATACTTAAACTTGAATATTTTATTAAATTCGTTATTTATGTTATTAGACAATGTGTTATATAGTTTTATTGGATCTCTTTGTTGTAATGTTAACTGCGTTTGCATTTCCGAGTGGATTTTTTCTTTAAAAGTTGAAATCTTATTTTTAGTTATTGGTCTACATTTTATTATTTGTTTTTTCTTAGTGATTGAATTATACAACGAAATTTTTTGTCCGCAGTGGTCTGACTTCAACTTACTGAATATCTCTTTATTTAAAATCTCACAATTGCAAAAGATATTATCTAAACAAGTAGCTGTAGTTTCAGTTATTCTGGTTGGCTCATTGAATAATGGATTTAAATTAAAGCATTTAAACAAACTTAGTAGCCTAGTAGCCATAGTACTATCTGATAAAATGTCTACGTTGAAGTCGCCACATATCACTAATCCTTTTCTAGAAACACATAACCGTTTAAGTACATCCTCCAATGTATCTTCAAAAATAGTAAAATCACCAGAGGGGGGTCGATACGCGCAAACTATAACAAACCGCTCCAGTTCCACACAGGCCAGTTCAATAGTGCGCTCAATAGAAAGACTAACAATGTCTTTACGATCTTTACAAGACATATTGTTGTGCACTAATATTAGTGATCCACCATGAATTGCAGTCTCTCTACAGAATGCACTTGACAATTTATAATTACCTATACTGACAAGATTTTGAGTGCTTGGTAACCAATGTTCCGTTATACATAAAACATGTATATTACAGTATTTTATAAATAATTCTATTTCTAATCGAATCTTAAAGCAATAAATCGAAGCGCCATCTATGAATACAACTTAGCACTTTTTAAAATCTATCTAGCAATAAAACGAATGTTCTATCTTACTCCTCACGCCATCTATGAATACAACTTAGCATTTTTACTGTCTGTATAATCGGCTGGTCGATCTACAGAATGAAAGAATGAAATTCTTATTTTTTGTTGATAAATTCTTTGAAAATATTTAAAAGAGCATTTGAAAGTATTTAAAAAGAGTAAAAAATAAAACTAAAAAAAATAAAACTAAAAAAAAATAAAACTAAAAAAAAAGAAATATTCTGAGACGCGAACCTGCGCATCATCATGGCATCAGCATTGTGTGTCTACGTCCTGACCATTGGGCTACGGACAACTTAAATTGAAATACGAAATTAGCGGTTATATTATCTTACCTGTCGTTTTTCCGTTGCATCCGGTTTCAAATCACTAACGGTTCTAAAGAAGTTTCACTTCAATAATCAGTCTTTCTTCTTTTAATTATAATAAGTCAAAACAAAAAAAAATAAGTCTTCTCATAGAAATATCAACTTTAGCAAAATAACTAAATCTCCCCATCTTACCCCACCTGTAGGGCAAGACGGGGTACCCCCTTGGGTAAGATGGGGTATAGAATATTTAAGCGTCGTTCTTTTCACAAATCGGGCAAATATGGACAGCTTTGTCATCGTTATCTTCCAATCCTGCACAGCCACAATTAGCCCACTTACCGCAAGTCTGACAAGTGATTCATCCTTCACTAAACTCGAAATACAAGCCGTGGCAGTAAAGACATTCTGTATCTTCGTTATCTGATTTCTGAGCTCCATCGTCAGCTTTCTTGGTTTTGTTTTAGATCTCTTGTATATTTTTTTCATTTTCTTTTTGTTTGTTACCTTTGGTGTCGATTTTTTACTGTTTTGTCTTTCTTCTAATTCTGTGTTATATGGAGAAGCAGTGATAATAGCTGCTTTTCCTCTTCTTCGAACTTGTCTTGTCCACCCTCCTCTACCAGTATGTATTTTATAATCTCGAACCATACCTACTCTATAAAATAATAATTAAATTAACCCAACTAATAACGATATTTTTAAATTAAATTGAAATCCAACAAGAACAAATCGGCGGGTAAGATGGGTACCAACCCCGTCTTGCCCGCAAGTAGATACCCCATCTTTCCCAAACTGGACTTAAACATTGTATTACATTTTTTGAGATTATAAATCAAAACAAGCTGGAACGAATTAATGAGTTTAAAATAGTAAAATAAACAACCATCAATAAAAAACTATGTCACACATCTGACATATCATATATTATGAACAGTCACGCACTTTTATGCCTCAATAATTAGATAAAACCACTTAAAATAAAAAAAACATACTTACCAAGTAGAAACGTGCACTTCTCCGATCAAACTTTTTGTGACACTGACAAGTACTGCTAAATACAGTTAAATGGCGTTGAAATAAATTTTCTAGTGACACTATATTATCTGTTTTGGTAGGGTCCCCATCTTACCTCGCTACCCCGTCTTACCCCACCTTCCCCTACCTCAGCCCAACACCGAAAACACGGCTTTATTTTGTCTATTTGCTATGGATTCCTTATACAAGATATTCTTTAAGTTTTTTTTAACGCCATTAAGTACAAAGCAAACGCTGTAGCTATTAAATCTGCTAAATGGCGTCCAGGCACGTTTGCACTGCGCTCATGTGCCGCGATCAACTGTTTGCACAAGACCGCACTAGAAAGGTTAAAGTACTTGGAATAGAGGATAATACTTTGTGCTTTGTCTAAAGTAACTAGCCGACTGGCCATAGGCTAGGTCCGTCTACGGCTACGTGGGAACTTCGACTGTAAACTCCGGTTTATACGTATTATATAGTTAAGTAGATAACTAAATTTTAAGTGAGTAAGTTTTAGTGCGCGTCCAAACGTAATAATTTAGTAAATATCTTTACTTCATACAATTCTTCGCAATCTACTTAATTAATTACTTATGCATTTTTGTTCAATTTTATAATAACTAAAAAGTGCCTGTCCAAACGTGTTAAGTGATAAGCCCCGCCCACCTACTAAAATTACTTGTTTACTTGCGTACTAAATTTACACTACGAAATTGTCAGTTTACACGTATTAATTTACTTAAAATTTAGTTAAAATTTATCGTAGTTATCTACCTAACTACTTAATACGTGTAAACTGAACATGACCATGCCGACACGTTTCGTAAACTCTAGCAAGTTTCTCCTGCTGATCCTACTAATATTATAAATGTTTAAGTTTGCATTGTATTGTTATTCTTGTTCTTATTGTGTTTGTTATTCTTCCACGCAAAAACTACTGAAGGTATTTTCATGAAATTTGTCACACAGGTAGATTATGGACTGAAATAAGACATAGACTTCGTCCACTTTGGTAACTGAACTTACCTTACCAGTTAGAAGAGATTTTTCTTTCGCTGTTTGGTAACTAGTTGCGAGAGAAGTAAGTACCTACTCAATTATTAACCCGAGTGCTAGTAAAAATATAATTATTTTAGTATTTGAGAGACATTTGGCTAAATAAGCATTTGAATGGTGGAACAGTGAGCATAATAAAATTGATTTTAACCGACTTCATAATTTGGGAAGGTCCACGTTACTGACACGCACACATGAATGTATATGTATGTATAAGGCTAGGTGCACATGACCGCGCGGTACGACTCATATGAACGTAGCCTTATGGATGCAGATGTCCCTGTTGTTGTCATTGTAGTCCGATAAAACGGCTATTCACCGGTTCAATTTGTCAATTCAAACATTCTTGTTTGTAAATGTCCGCTGGGAGCGCTGTCGTCCACAGATTGATCACAACTGTGCGACGTTCGATACAATTGTTACTTCGACATTGAGAGATATTGACATGAAACTTTATCAGTGACCGATACATTTTAATACAAAAAACGTGTGTGTTTTTACTTGTGTGTGCACATAAGAAGTATCGCCTGTCCAGTGTGAACGGCGCATTGAATACCCTCGCCAGGTATTCAATTCGACTGTTTTTTTTTATGTTTCTTACCACAGAACTTTTGACTGGGTAAACCAATTTTGAGAATTCTTTTTTTTTAGCGAAAGCTGGTCCTTGTCATGTGGTTACATTTGAGCGAGATCTGACGAGTAGTTTTTTAATTATCCCTAATCCTCATCATCATCCTGCCCATTTCCAATTTTATTTGGGGTCGACGCAATATGTTTTCCTCTTCCACACTTCCTTATCAGCCGTCATCTTTACACTAACTCTCTTATCTTTCATATCATCTGTAATACAATCCATCCATCTTTTGTTAGGTCTTCCTCTTCCCCTTCGTCTATCTATCACATTCATATCCATCACTCTTCTCGTCTTAAGCGTTTCCTCACGCCTCATCACATGCCCATACCATGACATTCGGTTTCCTTTCAACTTTTCTGTCATTTTTGCCACTTTCACACTTCCTCTAATATACTCATTCCTTACTTTATCCATTCTCGTCACTTCACACATCTACCTCAACATTCTCATCTCTGTGACATGCATAACATTCATCTCACATCCGTCTTCTTTGTAATAATAAAATTTTGAAGTCGATTATTTTTTGTCAAGAATTATTAGATAGACAGTAGACAAACTAGCACATGAGTCACTTGATAGTAAGTGGCGACCATCGCACATGGACAGCACTAACACGAAAGGCCTTACGAACAACGTGAGACAGCGTCGCCATGTTGACTAATATGTACTGAAAATGAATCGAATTTGACCTATCTTTAAATTAAGTCAATGAGGATGACAAATAATGTACGATTGGTATATTTGTCAACAGTTCAATTTCGTTGGAAAGCTGCTGGGTCCTAAGGGCAACTCGCTGAAGCGGCTACAAGAAGACACCATGTGCAAGATGGCCGTGCTCGGACGAGGGTCCATGAAGGATCGTCAAAAGGTAAGAAAAATGGAAGCACTATCCACATTTCAGTTGACACCAAAGTATGCTTTGACTTGTATTTTCGTTCATCCCGTTAGTTTTGTGGTGTTGACGACGTCTAAGCGCGTGACAGTGGGATTTCTGGTACTAAAATATTGGTCTCACGTCTAACTAGTCTCAACAGACAAAATACTGCCAGTTGTGTAATCATGGGACAACTCAATGGGACTGGTGGGATGGAGCATTTTATTCAACCCAGAGTATTAATTACGAACACGTGGCCACGCTAGACCACGGGCCACCAGCCGATTTAAGTCGTATACGACGTTTTAAATCGAAAACTGTAAACAACATGAGGTTCTTCATAAAAGGCTTTGAAAGAACTCTCCTTCTAGGCCGGCTAATCATTGGTGAACCTACGTTATCTAAAAAAAATCCCGCACTGCATTATTTTTGTCAAACCTAGCTAGCAGACATTTCCCTCACGTCGGCCTTCAGACAAAAAATCGGATACCACAGAAACACACACAGACACATCAAACTTATAGCACCATCTAAACCATCTTCTTTAACAGGAAGAAGAGCTGCGGGTCTCAGGAGACCCCAAGTTCGCGCACCTCTCAGATGAGTTGCACGTGGAGATCAGCGCATTTGCAACACCAGCTGAGGCTCATGCGAGGATCGCGTATGCCCTGGCTGAGCTGAGGAGGTTCCTTGTGCCGGTATGTATTAACATAATATCTTTTAGGGACCATAAGACTCTGCTGTCTGTCCGTCTGTCGCAGGACCGCCCACGGATATCTGTGACAAACCTCAAAGAGGACTGAAGGAGGAACTGGGAAATAAAAACTTTTGCTAAGTTTTTTTAACCTAAATGATTTGTTTGGCAATAAAGAGGTCGGAAAGTTTATACTATTATTAATTAATTATAATATTATTAATAATGTACTACCTAATTACCCTCCCTCTCGCATTGCTTCCGATATTAAGCTATTGTTTTTGTCAACTATTTTCGAATATTCTCCTGTAACAGCTTCGCTTTTACTATTTTACTGGAGAGTTGTACATTTAAGTTTTCCAATGCCATTATCAGCGGATCATAATCAGATGTCAATCCACTCAACATGATCACAGCTACGAAATCATCCTCTAATGGAGATCCCATTTCACTCAATTATTGTGACATTTCAGTGATTTTCACTATGTAGCATTCCATGCTCTCGCTATCTTTTAGTTTAGTTACAAATAGTGCTCTCAGCAGTCGAAGCCTACGACATTGTCCTTTATCTTCATATGCTTTAGATAAATTACTCCATGCTTCATGTGCCGTCTTCGCATTACGTATGTAAGGTATTAGACGCATGAACGGACAATGCAATTCGGGCCAAAAAAAGATTATTTACTGCATAACCTCAGGAACACGTTGTATAGCCTATAGCCTTCCTCATTGTTGAGGCTATCATTCACATAGAGCATACATACACAAAACGCGGGAAAAGCCGCGGTTATACCGCTAGTTGATTATAAAAGAATATTCGCTTGAAACAACACTGATAACAAAACATTTAATAAGCTTTTAATCGCCAATATCTTAAATTAAAAGAACAATAAAGCGTCTAGAAGCATAGCGATAAATTAATGGCGTTTCAGTTGAAATCTTATAAGGACACTTTGATAAATTATTAATGAATCAAACGGCGATTCGGGCCAGATTAATTAAGACCACTCTTGCTTATAGATACTGGATCAAGTTACAGAAAAGTTTAAGTGAAATGTCCAACTTTATTTGGATTTAATAAATTAGCAGGTCAGGGCAAACGGCAGAATTTTGACAGGACTAATTTTAGAACTGCTATCGAAAATAAGGACGGCTTTGCATACTAAATCATCCAAAGAATGCAGTCGAAGTATTAAACATTAAACACACTTTCTCAAAAATGGTCTTCTCGGCTGAGCTTTTTGAAACTCGCCCTATTGGCTGAGTGAGGCTATAAAGGCCGCACAGGCAGGGCAAAACAAGTTCGTTTATCAGAGATTTAACCATAAACCAATAAGTAAAATAATTCGAAGGAGATTTATTCTGGTATAACACGAAAATAAGAAGGCCGAATAAGATTTTTTACATCGGTTTTTTACCTTTCAAGAAACCCATAAATTCATGGCTTTCGTAAAAATTGATGACGCGTCAATATTTTGTACTTAGACGCTGTAGGATTATTAATGTTGTTTATCTGTCAAATCTCAGCTTTTATGAGGCAGTCAATTTTCAATCCAACTGCCTTGTAATAAAGTTCAAATATGTGTTTATACATTGTAACTTTCGCCATTAAATCAACATGCACGGCACATGTGCCCATAACTGGATTTCATGTTGGCTCGTAAATATAACTGGGAACAGTTTTGAGCCTTAGGTTTAATCTTATAGCTCAAGCGAAGTTAACGAATATAGCTCAATTCGTTAACTTCGCTTGCAAAATAATCTAAAATTTTAACAAAAAAATAACCGACTTCAAATGAAGTACATTCAATAAAAAAAGAATCAACGAAATCGGTTGGCGTGATATTGAGTTATTCGTCCATTTATCGCGCACATACTTAATGCAAATTTAAGACTTATATGCTTTTGACATGGATGTCATTGTCAGATCTCGCTCTTTATGTGAGACCACACGATAAGCACTAGCTTTCGATTAAAAAAATAATCATCAAAATCAGTTTATCCAGTCGAAAGTTCTGAGGTAACAAACATAAAAAAATACAGTCGAATTGAGAACCTCCTCCTTCTTTGCCCTATCAATATTGCCCTATGTATGTTTTATTTAAAAAGTTCCCCCAATTCCCCGAATTTTAATGAATATGGGACCACTATAATGGAAGTAATTCCTTTCAACAAAAACATAATTTTGCAAATCGGTCAATAAATTATGGACTTTTGAGGCATGTAACATAAAAAATTCAACCTAATTAAAGAATTCAGAACCTCTTTCTTTTTTTGAAATCTGGTAAAAAAGGTTTTCGAAATCATTCCTATACTTAGGTATAGTGCGCAAAATAATTAGGTATGCAGGCTCAAAATACAAAATACAAATGGGTGTTGTCTAATATTATGGAATGGTATGTATTTATTTATTTTATATTATGTCTATATACAGTATTGGACGTAAGATAATTATGTAATAACCAAGGTATAAAGTAAACTTAAAACCCGAGTAAACCCGAGTTAAACCTGTTTTTTTTAAATTGTATGTGATTATGACTGGAAATGTTTTTCAATATTTTATTCTACGATTCTAGAGTTTTAATAAATGTGTATATCCATGCCAAACAGCTTTCTAGCACTAAGGGCCTCGGCGTTTTGCTTCGGACAGACGGATGGACATGTCGAAACTGGGTTCCGATTTTTCTTCGGAACCTAAAAAACACATATTATGTAATCGTTTAGGTACTATGGTGCTACAGACACACAGAGACGTCAAACTTACAATGCCGTTTTTGCGTCGTGAGTTAAAAATTGCGTCGTGACACGTGATATTACGCAGTACGTAGATATTCTACGAGCAATCCGGGGGCATGTCGCAATTTCGGATAACCGCGTAGTACTTATTATGCTTTGTTCCCACCAATGATATTATAAGTAAAAAATAGGCAGATATGCCACTGGCGCGCCGAAGATGAATCGTAAGAGCAGTCAATTGACCTCTATCTGCTCGTAGTCGATCTGTCAATATAAGACGATACGCACGCTTTTGTTGTCAGAAGTGCTTGAGATTTGACATACAATGTTAAAATGCCTTCGTGTATTATTGTAGTGTGATTGGTGTAGTGCAACAAAAGATAGGCGTGTGTGTGTTGTAGTTCTTTTCGGAACAGATTTTTTGGTTGATTTGTAAGGGCATGACGTATCTATATTGTTTTAAACATCATTGGTTGCCACTAGTTCAATTCGGTAGTTCGACTGTCGAAGCGTATATTCAAACAAACGTCAAACTCAAACTTCATCAAACTCAAGCATCGTCAAACTTGTGAGAACCTTTTTTCTGATCAGCTTGACCGTCGAAATCGTAAGAATTTTTTTCTCATTATTTCGACCATCGAACTAAATAATGAATTTAAAATTAATTCCACTCAAAAGGGGTCTTTGCACTTAAACGCTTTTGAATTTTGAAGGCACGCTAAGTCAGTCCAGCCCATTCTCGTAGCAAAAGTCGTAGCAATATCGTAGCGACTTAACTTAACTCGCTGAAATTCTTTATACGCTGTCAATCGAACGGTATCACTTTAAAGTCGTTTGAAACTTGTGAGTATCTAATGGGATCCTCCAAAATATCTGGAAAGTCCATCCATCGATGAATTTGCGGATACTACCTACTTTTTAATAAATATTAAATTTTCGGCCCCCTTACAATTTTGTTAATCGTATAGATTAATAAACGCCGCCGATCCGAAGCACTATATCAATCAAACTCAACAATTATTATTGCTTATTTAATTTAATTATAACAAGTGAACGTTTCGTTCGATATCTTTGCGATTCGAGAGTAATTAAATGTTGGAATATTTATAGGTCGAACTTTCGCGACTGTTTGTACGAAAATAATTAATTCAGTTTTTGGAATTGCTTTTATTGTTTCCATTTTAATTTCAATAATTCGATACGTTAAAAGTTGAGTAACTGAGTTGACGTAAAGTGGACTCGGTTTATTATTCTCTAGCTTGACTTGCAGCTTCGCTCGGGTGCCCTTTGATTTCTTTATTTGTATTAAACCTAGTCTAATTAAAATATTTCATGTCATACGTATTTGACGACCCTATTTGGTGTGGCGCAATGGTTACTCAGACGAGACTCAAGAGGAGAGACCCGTGCTCAATAGTGGGCCGTTTATGACATTATGTGACAAATATATTGGCTGGTATATGCATTGAAGTTAGAACAGACATCTCGAACAAAATGTGTGTCCCACCGGTAGGTTCCATTTTCAAAATTGAGCCCCCGTTCTCCTTTCAAAATCGAACGAATCCATTGAAGATTAAAGCCACGTGGCGCCAATGAATTGGGGCATACATTGTATTCGTGGTGTTGGTTCTATACGCTAGTAACTACGTAATACTTCAATGGGTATATGTGCCAAATTCAGTAATAGTGCAGTCATTGAAGCGAAAAATACGGTGTTACCTCCGAATTTTTTTACTGTGAACCGATTTGCATGAAATTTTGAAATTAGGCTTATCTAACCCTTAACTTCAAAAGTGAAAATAATCTGAACTCCGCAAATTATTTTTAAGGGGTGTAAACAACCCCTTAATGGAAAAATTAACATTGAGCCATTTTATCGCTAGAAAACATGTGTAATAGTAAGTTTTGAAATTGTAAAGTGTTTTCTAACACAATTACCTCATATTAAAATCATTTTCAACCCCTTGAAATTCTTACAACCCTTGCTAACAATCCCTAAATTAAAAAAATCACAAAAAATTACTTTGGTATGACATAAAAAGATGTAAGTATAGAGTAAGTATTATTTTGTTCTCTATAATAATAGTCAAATTTTTAACCCCCTTTCAACCCTTAAAAACAACCCCTTGATAAAAAATTGTTAAAAAATTTTTTTTGATGAAATGAAAAGGATTTAAATATTATTCTACACTCTCGAAAGTGATTATCATAATCTTCAACTTTGCTACCCTTAAAACTACCCCTAAATTAAAACAGTAAATATATATGATTACATATTTAAAAACTTACTGGTCATATTAAAACGAATAAACGGAGCACGCACAGCTGATCACCTGGCTTTTTCATTGGCCCCTTCACTCAAATGTGTTATATATACATGTAAGAACGTTGGTATGTATTCATGCCTACGTTTCCAAAATATATGAGCTATATTATGTATATATATACACGTTACAATAGTTTTGGGTCTCTATTATACTGCGTACTTTCACATTGCTCCAAATATTCACACTCCGAAATTTTCAGTTACTAAGTAGAAAAAAATATGATAAGTTTTTGGACCATAACTCCTTCAATTTTCATGCTATCACAATTTATAATAAACCATTTTAAAGGTAATTAACAGAGCTACAACATCCTTCATTGCAATTTATAGTAAAAAACCTTTTTTTAAAACGGTGAAGGGTTAAAGGGCTTAAGAGAGACTGTGATTGCGCTGCCGCGCGCTCTTTAAACAATCATATCTCCGTCAATTTTTGTTTGACAGAAATAAAAAAAAAACCAAATTGTTCGTCAGAAAAATACCTAAATTTTTCATCCCTACACTTTTTTACGTATTTGTCGTCATTTTTGAGATATTATGAAAAAAAGGTGTTTTTTTGTAAATTTGATGGTTGATTTGATGGTTTTTTTGGTGTTTTTTTGATTTGTCTTTTTTTTTAATCTTGATTTTTTTTTAAAATATGTGTCCTGAAGCAGCCAAACTGATACAATCTATCAAACTCTTCATAATAAAGTTATTTCTAGGCGGAATACGATTAATTTTCATTTTGGCGGAAATGGCACTTATGAAACCCATTGATTTAAAAGAAAAAATATTAAATGGTCTTCTTATTTTCAATACAGCTCACTTATTTTACGTGCAAAAGACCTTTAACAGTGCTCATTTTAAAGCTTATTTCAAGCACTACAAAAACTTTCTTTGTGGCAGAATGCATAAAATGCATCTGTTCGCCGCTAGATGGCATTGAACACATAGATTAAATTTCAGACAAAATAAAAAACGGCTTTGATCTTCAATATCTAGCTTAATATTGCACTTAGAATTATTTTAAAAAAACTAAATTGTTCGTTTTTTTATCTGCTACAATTTTGGTTCTTATAAAATTTTCGATAAAACATATATTTTTGGAGATATTTGCAAAAGACCGATGAAAAACGTGAAAAAATTGCGATTTTTCAATTGCCAATAACTTGAAAAGTATTGGATTTTTCGAAAAACTTTATAGGTGATTTTTTGCCTAAAATTAGCCCTTCTATCGATATCCGAGGTTATTTTGAAAAAAAAAATGTCCACCCCCGAGAAGGGGTGGCAACCACCCCCAGGGTGAGTGCGGAGTTTAAATCATTTTCACTTTTGAAGTTAAGGGTAAGATGAACCTAATTCCAAAATTTCACGCAAATCGGTTCACAGTAAAAAAATTCGGAGAATTATACCTTCGAAAATATGAATTACGGCAGAATTCAGCTCGCAGAACTGCACTACTTATTCTTATTTCTCTTGTTCAAGGATTACAATGACGACATCAGACAAGAGCAGATGTTGGAGATGCAGATCCTCTCCTCCCAGAATGACCAGAGGCGACTGACGCCTCCAGATTCTTCTATAAGTGGCAGCGAGGAAACTCTGCCTCTGCGTGACAATGCTCATAAACAGAGGGTAAGTTTATTCTTCTTTTTCTTAACAAAAAGTGGAGAAGCATGTCTTATTCTGAGATTCTTTATATCGTGTGGGGAAGCATTAGGGTGAATTGTGAAAGTGTGGGGTCGTTTTCGACAACCATAAAGAGTCACCAGAAACCCGTCTCACTTCGCGAATAAGTGAATTAGTTTTAAGTCTATATTGTTATATGCAATGAACTTTTATGTGTTTATGTTAGTTAGGATTTTCACAAATTAATCTTCTAAAATAAACTCAAACCTTACATTTTCTCTGATAAATTGACATTATAAAAGCGTGTATTTAATTAAAGGGTGCCTTTCCACTAAAGATGTGCTATGCTGTTATGCTGCGAGAATGTTAAAGCTAAGCTACAAAATTATGTGACCATTTCCACTGATGCTAAGCTATGTAGCGCAGCGAGTAAGATGTGCTATAAAGATGCGCAGCTCGCGCTATGCGACTTATCGACAATAATAGGAAAGGCACATGCTACACCAGTGGGCTTAGTGCGAGTTTTACGTGACATAACGGGCTCGCTACGTAAATGCGAGTCGGTAGTCAATAGCATAGCCGACTCGCATTTACGTAGCGAGCCCGTTATGTCACGTAAAACTCGCACTAAGCCCACAGGCATGTGGCTACACCACTCGCAACCATCCATAGCAGGCATCCATTGCTGGCATCCATAGCACGCATCCACAGCACGCATACTTTCATATAAAAAAAGTAGCTTAGTTGAATCCGTTTCCATCAATGCAATGTTATGTGGAGCAATGAATATGATTGGTGGATAACAAACACACCCATAGCAACGTTGTGTAGCACATCTCTGATGGAAAAGCACCCTTAAACTATTATTTTTCTTAATTTATTTTATAGTTAATAGTATCAAGCGTTACTTTGCGGAAATCCATGTTATTAAGTTAGTATTAGTCTACTTTGCAACAATCCGCGGTTAACATGTATGATGGTATATACTTTAAGACATGTGCGGCACCTCCCTCCTTCCTAAAAATACTTTTAAAAAACTTTTAATTTATTTTAGTTAATTTCTTAAAGGGGCAAGTTAGTTACATGGGTGTTAAAGTACTATAAAAAATGTTTCCATTTCCACTAATATAAAAAGCAGCTCATTTACTCCCTGTGTCCGCCTGACAAAGGGTGAGTAAAAGAGCTAAATTGAGTAAAAAAATATGCACTAGATCTTATGGAAAGAGAATTTACTCGTGGTAGTAATATAAATAGCATGGTATCTCGTCGCGGTAGGTATATCGTGAGCTTATGTAAGTAAAAAACTATGCACTAGCTGGACTGTAGGGAAAGAGAATTTACTCGTGACAGTAGTATATATAACATGGTATCTAGTCGTGGTATATCGTAGTATTCAGTAGCAATAGAGTTTAGTTATTTAAATGAAGTAGTTACATGAAGTTTAAATTATTATCTCAAATGATAAACCGCTGGTGGTAGGGCCTCTCGAGGGATTATGTTGGTATTATTGATTTTAATTGTAAATTAATACCATTATTACTATTATTATTTCTCCGTGGGGTTCGCCTGGATAGCTACCACCCTTGAGCATGAGTCAGCCGCCAAACGACTCGTCGTGTTCCGGCTGGGGGCTTGAGAGCCAGTTCTTTCTTTCTTTTTCTTCTCTCTTTCTTGACCGGCTTTATGATTTATGTTAATGGGCGACGACAGCCACTTACCATCAGGTGGATCGTCAGCTCGTTTGCCGGCTATTTCCATAAAAATATTTCCATTTAATATTTCCATAAAGATGTTTCTTTAGTGAGTCGGATATATTGTTCTGTTATTTGTATTATCCTCAATCATCCGAACTGCTTAATTTGAGGGTCACTGAAAACCAGCGGCCGTGGATTTCCCGCGACCATTATTCTGAGCGTGAACCCTTCTCACCTATTATCTTACATCTAAGTGTTGTATTGTTTTCGGCTATAATTTGTTGCTGTAGATAATTTAGGATAAATCAACATTTCTTTCTTTACTCTAGAACAGAATAAAGTTACTTTGATAGGTTACTTAGCTCTGCTTGCGTACGTACGTATAATAAGTACTATGTGCTTCATGAAAATTTGATCAGAAGCTTTTGCTTGAAACAGTAACAGACATCCGTAAAACGTTCACATGACACATACTACTATACTACTATACTATACTACTACTACTTATACTAATATTATAAAGCTGGAGAGTTTGTTTGGTTGAAAGCGCTATTTTCAGAAACTACTGATTCGAATTGAAAAATTATTTTTGTATTTGATAATCTATTTATCGAGGAAGGCTATATAACATCATATATTTTAGTAGTTAGTTCTTACCACAAATTTTATAATATTTAGTTTATAATATTAGTAGAAAAATTTAAATTTTGATTAGATTTTGACCACAGTACTGGTATTCTTCCCGAGAGGGTCAAATAGATATATCTCTAATAATATCTCTAATAAATAATAATAATAATATAATATATATAATATATAATATAATATATAATATAGTATAATATAATATAATATATAATACAGTATATAATATAATATATATATAATAATAATAATATCTCTAATAATATCTCTAATAAATCTCGTTTAATGTCTGAAACAGTTACGGAGGAGATATCATCTTACAGGATCCTTTGTGCGGGTCTCAATGGCGCACTGTACATATAGTTAGGGGATATCTAAAGCCATACTTGGCTTAGATTTAATCTGCATCTTATAGTAGAAGCTATCTTCGGAAGCTTATTTCAAATTGCCCCCTTTCAAACAATTTCGAATGCCATCAAAAACATAACTTGTAACAACTTGTATAAATAAATAACTTGTAAAAAAAAACCAGTCTCGCAACTCAGTTCTTCTACCGTAAAAATTTGTGAGAACTATTTATTATATTCTTTTATATACAGCCATAGCCATAGCCATAGCCATAGCCAAAGCCAAAGCCATAGCCAAAGGCAAGCCCGTTATATTGACGATTCCCTTCTGCCATATGCTCGACTAGGGGACTAGGGAGTATAAGTGTGTAAGCGTTTAAAAAAATTACTTTATAAGCTGAGTACCACAGTATCATAATGTACCACCAGCTATTTGCGCGGCCACTTCACAAGTAACGAAGTTTCTGTATTCGGTATTCTAATCAGTATTACGTTTCGGTTTCGCAAACTATTTCGTTTTACATGGGAAAGGTTTGATTGAATTTGTACTTAGTGGCCCTTTGAGGGTCAGAGAGTTTGTGAGGATTTTAGAAGTTCTTATTTTGTATTCTGATATAGCCTTTACGTTACGAATAATCTGTTTATCTGTCCTCAATTACACTAGCATTTTAAACAGTTTTTGTATAGTATTGTATTGTAGCAGTGATAGCCTAGTGGTTAGAACGTTGGTCTCCCGAACGCGGGGGCCCGGGTTCAAATCCTGGCACGCACCTCTAATTTTCAAATATTGTGTGCGTATTACAAGTTAATTATCACTTGCTTCGGTGAAGGAAAACATCGTGAGGAAACCTGCACACCTGAGAGAATTTTCCATAATGTTCTCAAAGGTGTGTGAAGTCTACCAATCCGCACTTGGCCAGCATGGTAGACTATGGCCTGTACCCCTCACATTGTGAGAGGAGACCCCGAGCCCAGCAGTGGGACAATTATGAGTTGTTGCTTTGCTTTGCTTTTATTGTATTGTAGTAGACAAACGGCGAATTATATTATTTACTAGCTGACCCGGCGAACAATGAACTGCCAAACAAATCCTTCTTCTACCTCTCTCTCTCCCTCTTCTTCTCCAGTTATAAAAACATTAGAAATGTTAATATGGTCGTTAAATATTCTTAAATTTTTAAATTTTCCGCACAACTTTCTAATTTTTTTCTTTAATAAAAACCTTCTCCTAACAGTAACAAACACAACACAAAAAGAATTAGCGAAATCAGTCCAGCCGATCTGAAGTTTTATGCTTAGCAACAGATTTGGCAATTAATTTTTGTTTATATAGATAGATTTAAATATTACTTACTTGCGTCCAATTATAACATTATTTTAGTGCGCTTTGAATAGACATAAAAGGATAACACAGACTAGGCAATGGAGGACAATCAAATGTCCGTTACAACAGATTTGGTAATTAATTTTCATTTACCTACATATATAGATAGATTTAAATATTACTTACTTGCGTCCAATTATTTCGCTATTTAAGTGCGCTTTGAAAAGACATAAAAGGACAACACAGACTATGTGAAGGACAATGTCCGTTACAGCAGCAATCTTTTCCCACATAATTTTTGAACCACGCTTCGGTGGCAAGCCAGTAAATAAATAAAAAACCTGGCACATTCAGCCAAACGACTGAATACTAAATAAAGCTACCGCTAGAAAACTAAATATAAATCCTGGCAAATAAAGTCGGATCGGATCAAATTCAAGATAAATAAACTGAACCCTGGCACGTTCGTTTTCTATAGCACAAATTGGACGCGTTTCTTTATACACGTATCAATTGCTGGCTTGTTATTTAGAAGCGAAGAGATATTCAGTTGCGATATTTTTATCTCGCGTTTTTATGTTTTATTGCGAATAATGTTTGGGGAGTTGCAGCTTGTTATGTAATCTGATACAGGCTTCTTTTTAAGTGTTTATTGAACGGGTTTTATCTTAATACTAGCTGTGCTCGCGGTTTCACCCGCGTTAATTTGTGAAAAAAAAACTACTAAAATATATGATGTAATAGCCTATAGCCTTCCTCGATAAATAAACTATCAAACACAAAAATATTTTTTCAATTCGAACCAGTAGTTCCTGAGATTAACGCGTTCAACCAAACTCTTCAGCTTTATAATATTAGTATAGATAATAATCTTAAATTAAAATAAAAAAAACAACAATTTGATTAACACTAAACATAGCTAAGAACACTCTCCATTAAGTCACCTTTTATACAAAAAAAACCATATCAAAATCTGTTCATCGGTTTTGGAGCTATGATGCTACAGATATGGGTGCCCGTCACTTTACCAAAATTTATTGTTCGAATTTCATTTAACCGATAACTATAGACCGACGTCTTTTTTTATGATATGCATTATTTGACACATTTTAGACGCATTTTTCGCCGATAGTTCATTGTCACCGATTTACAAAATAACTTTTTGGCCAAAGCCAAAGCCTCTTTTGAACTTTTTTCATTTACCAAATGATTTATTCGCCATATTTTCACCATCTCGAAACAACATTTTACGAAATATTATTTGTTCACAAATATTATAGCCTAACCGGCTATAGTGTCATAGTGTCATAAAAAGTCAATAGTCGTCAAAGTAACGAAAAAAATCGAATAGACAGACATACAGATACACAGATACGTCAAACTTATAATACCCCTCTATTTTCGTCGGGGGTTAAAAAACAGTAATGGATTAATTTATGATGACCCTGTAGCCTAGTTGGTAGCGACCCTGCCTACGAAGCGTGGAGTCCCGGGTTCGATTCCTGTCCGAGGCAGATATTTATGTGACAAATAAATATTTGTACTCGGGTGTGGAATGTTATTGTGATGAACACACACAAACCTACTGCGGGGGTAAATTATTTAAGGATAAAGTTCTTTCCTTCTTTCTTCTCTGTCTATTTTGGTTAGCCGATACTTTATCGGTGATATCTGGTGATACTGAAGTCCGTAGTCAACGATGCCCGCTCATCATATTACGTAGTTTGTTTGTTCTTGTGTTACATAGAAAAAGGAACGAGCGTTGTATTGTATCGGTTTTAAACAACGAGAGAAGATCGCTTCTTCCAACTATCATGGGTCATTTTAAGGTCACACGAAACAATCTTCCTTGTAAGTGTTATACAAATCCTTGATAGTCACTAGCTATTCCCGACACTAGGTTTAGTTAGAATCAAAACGCAAAACTGTTTGTAACAGCATTCTAAACAAGCAACCTCTATCAGTAACAGATCATTTATATTCCATCCCATTTCTGAAACTATTCCGTGATTGCGCCCAAACTATCTGGTAATTCAATTGAGTTACCGCAATCGATCATGCGGTGCCAAAGTGTCGGAACCACTTAATCTATTATCTATAACCACATACTCGGTTTGTATGTGTGTGCCCCGGGTATGTGTCGTGTAGTCGTCGTTACGACTTCGGTTACGACATTGATGAGTTTATGTAATGATGGACAAGATTCTAAGCTCTGATGAATGGTTATTATTAATTTGATGATTATTTTATTGTTGGATATGAGTCTCATATTTTTACTTGATATATTTCTACTATTAGAGATTAAAAGTGTCAATTGGTTTTCACTAAGTTAATTAATTATCACCCTAAACCACATCTTTACTTAACTATTATGAAGTAACTTATAAAAAGGTATATTATACTAGGTATTTTGGTAGATTTTTTTTAAAGAATACCTAGGACTCAGTAGGTATAGGTCGCATAAAACTACCATAAACTATTAAGACCGGAGAGATAAGTCTATCTACTTCTGTAAAATACTCACACCATTGACACGAACAGTTACCTAGCCTCTACTGATTTATGTAATACAAATGGTTCAAAAAAAACTAATTCAGTACGGTCATGGGATTTGTGATGTTCTAATAAAGTATTGCGCCAGAGTCGATAGATGGCGCCTTGCTTGAGAGACTAGATCAGTCACTAGTTACTCATGTACGAATCAGTCTTTGCTTGACTGTTGGAGCGGACGGTCGTGTATCTACGGTTGTGTGTCTACTTACTGTGAATAGTATTGGATTATTCTTAATCTTAATATCTAATTGTGGTCCGTACTAACAGGCTTAAAAATTCTCCTAACAGATAACAACAGTACCGGCACCCGCGCAGCCTACGCTCCCTGGTGGTATACCGGTGAACCACGCCAACGCCCGAGACTTCTCCCCACCAGCCCCCACTCCAGCGCCGGAACATCTTGTTCATCATCAGGTGAGGATACTTCTCCTTCAGCTCAGCCTGGCGGACTCCGCACTTCAGATATGAAGTAACAAGTACATGCCGCGTTCGACTTGTCGGGCCAATTCAGCCCAATTCATAAGGGCTGACACATGTTCGTAATCTATCACACGTGACGTCATCACACATTTCACACGTTAGTTCGATATAACTGAAAAATGAATGCAGAAGCATGTTGCATCGTATTCTGCTGCCTAAACAATAACAAGGATCCGAATCACACGTTTTCACGTTTTTTATCGTATATCATTCCAGACTTGATACACATACCTACCTAAACACCTAAAAGAGATAATATTTGTTTCATAGACAAGATAAGTACACACTAAAATAATGCCGTACAGCCATCTTCTTAGGTTAAAGTACCTATGTATACATTGTCAAATAGTTAGTTTTCTAATCTACATACCGTTAATAATTTAATAACCTACTTACCTAGCCTAGATTTATTTGAAACGTCATTTGTTCATAAAAGTAGCATGGGCATATAATTGGCAATTAAACTTTCAGCTTAATTATATTCTTTCAAAAGAACAACCCTAACATTGCCAGCGATAATAAAAGATAGCGTTAGAAATAGAGGCAATTTATTACTTTGCTGACTAGCGCTGTGAGACCTGAATTACACTTTATTGTGTTGGAGCAAGAGTCGTTATTTATTTAAATGATTTTGTGGAGTGACTCTTCCGTACCAATAGGTACTATTAAGTATTATGTGTCCATGTATAAATCGCTGTTTTCAATCTTAACTAGGACTACGCCAAAGTTGGTACCAAAACGGCTACTCAAAACTTAAGCTCGGTCATCCAATTTAGTGTGCGAAAAATTTTATGTTTCCTTCCTTATAGTCTATCACAAGTATAATTGTTGTGCCAGATACTCTACAAACGAAAACACAATTACAGAAGCACTAAAACATAGGGTTCTTCAAAAAAGGTGTAAAAAGAGTTCTCCTTCAGGGCCGGCGTTGCATTGGCGATTCCTCTGGTATTGTTCATGTCCATAGGCGACGGTAACCACTTACCATCAGGGGGCCCATATGCTTTTTCGTCTGCCCTCAGGCTATAAAAAAACAAAAAGAACAAGGATGCTTAATGCTTATAACTTCTTAGAATTAGATTTAAATAATCTTTGATTACAGATCGCCGCTGGACATACCGGCCATGGTGTCATAATGGGAGGAGGAGTTCTTCAACAGCCTCCCACGCACCACTTGTTGGCTCAAAACTCTATACTAGGTTGGTATCTTAAACCAGCATTTGACTGAATAAAACACTAATCATAAATTTAGGAGATAGGAGATTGATTCTCCATGATAATAATTGGAATGTACAGTCCACGATGTCTGATAACATCTTTAGGGCCAATTCACTAAAACTTTTTTTTACATCTTAGGGCATCTGTCTAGTCATATGACACCTTTTATACATTGTAAGATGATTAATGGCTGGTGAATTTTCAGGTAAGCTGAAACAATGCTTATCTGATCCAGAAAATGTTCTTGGCTGAATTCATTCACAGCGTTCTTAACAAAATGGCCGTGTTCGTGGTGCAATAACATTAGAGGCAAGTGTCAACAGCTCCACATCTTGTCGCCTCACATCCTGATGCACTAATGGATCACTAATCTCTGATCTTATAGGATAATTCCATCGCTTGTTTGTACTAAAATACACTTATCCTCAAACTTTACCTTTAGGTACATTTGTTCGGCTTAGCTTTACTAATCTTACTAAAACTACTAACCCTAGGTGGAGGCGATATCCTCGGACTGAGTAGCCCCGTCCTGGGAGGAGTCTTGCACGCGCATCCAGCCTTGAGGGGCGTCAAGCCTGCTGCAGTCCACGCCCTGGCGACGCAAGGTCGGTACGTCACTTTATTTTTAGAGAGACTTACAGAATTTGCTCAATCTATCGACTGGTAATCCCTTCATCTATATGCTGCCTATAAATACCAGGATATCAGAAGAATAGACAGGTGCCTGTTTTGAGCAATGCCCAGAGCTCTCTTTTGGCGATTCTTAGAGCTAAAGTTCTCTGGCGGTTTCCTAATTTGATTTTTACAGAGACTTACAAAATTTGCTTAGGCTGTAGACTGGTAACCTCCTGCATCAGATAGATACCAGGATATCAGAAGAACTGACATACCTTCTGTCATACCATCTTAAGAAATGCCCAGAGCTCTCTTGGCGACTCTTGGAGCTAAAATTCCCCCACGGTTTCCTTGGCGACTCGTGCTCTGTTAGCGACTCTTGGAGCTAAAAGTTGCGGGGGAAGTTTTGGTCAACCTATATTGGAGAACAGATTTATTTCCTGGTATGGAAAGTACCCCAAACCTGTGTCATGAGGACTTAATTTGTAGAACGTCTTCAAATTACAAAATATGTTCGGAAAATACATATTTATTGTACAGCTTCACTAGCTTTAGCTTCAGCTTCCTAGTTGTAATGGTAATATAACTAGGCTTCGATGGAGATAATAATAATATCTATATCTCAAAACCTACTCCAAAGTTCGAATTGAATAATATGTATTCAGAATATAATTCACATTGGAATTACCTATCGAATTAATTATTTTCACCGTGAATGTGTTTGACATTGAGTGAGAATTAATTGGGCACCCAAAGCTGTAAATTCAAATATTATTCTGAATTATTATTCATATTTAAGACAATGATGCTTTTACTAATTAACCGGCTCTCACTTTGCTTCGTAAAACATTTTATTATACAACCTAATAACCTACCATCGCTTCACTTCGGATATTAAATCCCAGAAACAACTTACTTATGTCAGGTATTATAAATATCTATAATCTAAGTTATAATTTTAAAACCGGGCAAGTGCGTGTGAGGCCACGCGCAATGGTTCCGAAGTAGTAAGTTTATCGACTATTATATTACTTACTCACTTACTACATAATATGTAGTAAGGCATATTATGCTAACATAGCCGTGATGGATTTCCTTGTAAATTCATCATATCCTAACCTATTTTTGAGAATTTTTTCACTTGTCCAACTCTACTTGTCCTAACGGGGGGCGCGGACACTTGACTCTAACCAAAATTAGCACTTTAAAGCCAAATATTTACTAAGATATTACTTGACAACGTAAACAAAGTTACACGCTTAGTAGAAGGTAAACTTTGAATTGTGTTTATGTCACCATCTATTACATCAAGGAATGTTTGTTGACCGCGTCAGTCTTATGGTCATAGCACACATATCAACTCGTAAACGGAACGTAAACGTATCAACTCTTGCATGTCAGTATTCTTTGTATGAAACTCCCTACTGTAAAGCACACTTATCGGATCCGTAACGTAATCACCTCGCCTCGAGACAAGCTCACGAACCGCGGTACGGTGCGTGGACGACTTGCCGTACCCGCGCTTACGTCTCACCGTACGCTATCCGTCGACTTCCTGTTTCCTCGTGCGCGCGCCGCGCCGCGGCTACCGTTGCGTCGGCGAACTGCTGTCATTCATTCCGTCAACCAGCGGCCGGCGAGCCGTAAGCGCGGCGTCGCCTAGCCGTAAGCGCGGCGTCGCCTAGCCGTAGCCGAGCTTACGTTAGGTTGACGGCGAGGCGATCCGGTGCCGATCCCTTTCCGAGTTGATATGTGCGCTACGACCATTATTAAATCTATCTTAAGGACGATCGTACACTAACCGGCTTTCAGCCGGCATCCGGCACGGATGTCGGAAAAGATAACTCTTTTATTTCTGACCACTTAGCTTTAAATTTACGAAAATATTACATTTACGAAGAATAAAGAAGAAAACATTTTTTTTGTTAGTGTTATTAAATTTGTCACTGTTTTACAGCTATTGTCCTTGTTGAAGGTTTCTTGCCTAGACAATGAAAGTTTTAATTATAAATTGCACACAAACGCACCATTTCATGTTCACATACCACACACACAACAACAACTTCATCAGATTAAAATTATAATCTTGAATGCAGTAACTAAACTTTAAAAGTCTGTATGATTATTACATTTTAAGTATGTCCATATTTCACCATGCTTCCGTACAGTGTGTCCAGCAACTAACTAGTGATATTTAAAGGGCATAAAATATATCGAATTTTTCGACAGAAATAACCACATGAGTTTTTAGTTTTTAGTGTAAAAAAAGTATTGTTTGAAAAGTAACTTTATACCATCTATTCATTACAAAAAAAGTTGGATAAAGTTTCAAGTTACAAAGGTTATTAAAAAAATTCTGATACTCAATATAGCCAAAAATTTCACATTTTTTTAGTTTTTCCTAAAGTTTTTAGTTTTCTTGCGTGGATTGGTTCACAAATTCAGCTAAATATACGATATTATATGTTAAGTTGAAGCCATGAGTTTTTAATAAATCCCAATAACAGAGGCAGACAAACAGAGAAGTCAATATAATCACATAATTATTCCGGAGTGCTATTGTAGAAGCCATGTCAATATCGGCTTGAGTGCAATCTCTCTATTCGACCAAACAAAGCAACTCTCGTGCGAATTCAATTCCACAGAAAAACTTGTCGATGTAATCCTACTGATGGCGTACGACTGATCGTAAAACAAAGAGTATTACGACACAAAACTGACATAGCTCTCAATGCTGGTAAATTTGATCGTTCACGTTACTTTTATTAAGGTTTCAATTGAATTTTATTGATACTGAATATATTTTTGGAACAAAATCACCGGTCAGTTCTTTCTTTCATTTCTTATTCATTGGGATGGTTCAGCTCCAGTTCAGATTCGATAAGACCTTCTGATTTTATCGAAGCATAATTCCAAATATACATATCCAAATCCAAAACAGTAAAATACAATTTTAAAAGTAAACCAGATTTGTCATCGATTGGCTCAGTTAAAAACATCGATGGGTTAAGATAATTAATGATTACTTTTACTTATGTAAAAATGGTAAGTGATCACCATTTCCCCGAGACATCATTAACGTCTAAACCATGAGATGCTCTGTTAGCCAAGAAAGGTGAAGAAAGATAGAAATTCGAGGCATGAATTCATTAATTTGAAGGGTAATTATCACTTACTATAGCCTGTATCAATAATAATAACAGCATAACGGGCTTAGTTACTGGATCTTAAGATAGTTGAAATAGTAACGAAAGGATGTAGGTATATACGTGTAATTGTATATGTTTGAAGTGTGTAAGTGTAGGGTTAGAATCAGAATGTTACCATATCGTCTGACTTCACACGCGTTCGAGTAGATTAAGGAAAACTTTTAGACCCCTTGTAATGTGATAATGATTCAATTACATAGTAGGTGTTGATGCCCTTATCCCCAGATAAGGGTATCCTTTACCGAACCAAAATACCACTTTGGATGAAAATCCGTAACTTTTGCGCAAGAAGTATTTAGATAAATAAACGCGACACACTGGGTGCCATGTAAAACACACAGAGATAAGAATATACACCCAGACCAAGAACAGAAATTCAAACTCATCATTTTTTCTGTGTCGCTGAGAATGGAACCCAAGACCCTTCGAACGACGATCCGACATGGTAACTACGCCACCTGGATCATCAAAGTAAAAAAGAAATAATAAACATTATACGAATTAATATTAACATGACTGAAGGGAGAGAAAATGTAGCTTAAATGCACAGACTTGAAAAAAGAACCAGACGTCACATTGTCTTATAGAGAGTGACGCCGCCCGCTTGCCATGTGTGCGTAATTTTTAGTACGGTCCGACCAATCCGACGCGGTAATGGCGGCCGATTAACAACATCATGGTGTCAATGTGTGCGTGTGATACTTGTACGAATAGAGGAGTTGGTATTATTATGGGTGCTTCACTGAATTTGTTGCTGACAATCCGTCTGGTTCTCTTTTTAAGTCTGTGCTTAAATGCTTAAAATTTGCGAATTCAATTTGCATCTGTCGGTTGCAGTGATTGCATGGTAATGTTCCGCGATTTAATTAAACGTTAGCTCGGACAGCAGCGTGAAGGATCGATGTGGTTTCTGGCACATTTCAATGAGTGCCCAGTTGCCTGGTTGCGAAACTTAACAAGCATATCCATTGCTGCTTGATAATGAAGAAATAATTCAGGAAGCGATAGATATCAGATTTCTAATGATGATAATAAATAATTAAGACAGGCTTCAAGGATCGACGTTTCTGGAAAATTTTAATGAGAAATCTGATCCAGTGTGGGGTCCAGGTTTTAGCAAGTTCAACTATTTTTTTTAACATGTATCATGCCAAAAACGGGTGTGTAATATAATAACATAATAGTTTAATATGACTTATTAATTATTTATTTAACTCTTTATTGTACGACATAAGAGGTACAAAAGGCGGTCTTATCGCTACACAGCGATCTCTTCCAGACAACCTTAATACTTAATATAATATAGGTAAATAAAATAATTTTCACATGATGTATTATAATTTTCTTATGCTATAAAAAGAAATACCCTAATTTCATATTTTGATCTAGTGTTATATTTCAATATTATATTTCATTCATTTGCTCTAATAAAATGTAGTATAACGTCACTTCATATAATGTTTATATAATATAATGATTTTTCTATATATAACATACATTTGACCTAATTTTCAAATAATCTAATCTTTAAACGTTATACAGGGTGTGCAGGGCTTTACCGGCCAGCCTCAGCCACTGCGGCGAGCGTTAGAATTAGGAAATATGAAATGATATCAATAAACCATTTGATCGTTAAACTAAAAAAAAATATATCAAGTTGTATTAGGCCAATGATAGTAAGTAGGTACTTATGTTATTCTATGTTTGAGTTTTAGCAAAGAAATCTCCTTTCAGGCTGATCAGTATACCAGGAAGGAGGCTTTGATTATTCTGTTTTCTGAATTTGGCATATGCAAGCATTATTGATTATTTTTGTAGTGTGTTTTTGGTCTGAAGAGTTTTGACGTGCTGTCAATATGTTCGAACAAAATCCTTTTTGCTGTACATAGAACGTAGTGTATAGTGTCACTTATCTTCAATTAAACACAAAGCGTATAGTTTTTCTACAACATAGTGTAATAACGACGATTTTTTTGCTTGGTGATTATCTAATCTGATTGAATATTAATGTAGCCTACCTATTTGTTCTCAAAGATGTGTAGTCTGCCTTTGAATTTGATTAGTGTGGTAGACATGACTTCACGTTGTGAGGAGAGATCGAAGCCCACCAGTAAAATATTTATCGGTTATGATCAAACACTTCTTTACCTATGATGATGATAAAACTGTTAGGAAATCTTACATTGCTATATTTTCACATCACCTTTACGAATTTGATGTGATTAGGTATAGTTCCAATAATGCAATGAATGAAATATCTATGGAACAAATTTAATTACGAGTATAAGCTCTCCAACGAAGATAGATTTTTATTCCTTTTCCTAATGGATTGTAGGGAAAAGTGAACATGCATAAAAGCAAGAAATGCACGATACGAATAAAAGAGTATTCCCTCTTTTTAAAGTAGATAAAAAAGAAGAACTAAGTATGTTCATTCTATCCGATAAGTCTTAATAAAACCAGTGAACATGTAATATGATTACTTACATGGACAAAATGGTTTTAAATAAAAGCAATGTGAGCATCACAGACTTAAAAAAAGAATCAGACGGATTGTCAGCAACAAATTCAGTGAAGCACCCATAGTAATACCAACTCCTCTATTCGTACAAGTATCACATACATACATTGACACCATGCTGTTATTAATTCGCCGCCATTACCGCGTCGGACCACACTAAAAATTACGCACACATGGTAAGCGGGTGGCGTCACTCTGGATAAGACAAGGTGACGTCTGGTTCTTTTTTTAAGTCTGTGGTGCGCATAATAACAATGGCTTCAACCTATAACTAACCCACTACACTACATGGGTTTCTCTTCTTGAAGAGGCCTAGTCTACCACACTACTCCAGTGCAGATTTATAGGTTAAAAGCTAAGTTCCGGAAGTTTGTATGCCATCGAATGCCTTTGACATGGCTTAAACACAAGTATCTAATGATAATAACCAGACCCGATTACGTGTCATATGAAACACGAGATCACTCTAAGATTTTGTTTGCCATTAACACTTAGTATAAAAATAATCGTCCAAAGGCTGCTTAAATTGATCCTAAGTGATTGACAAAGTTAAGCAACAGCGGGCGCGGTCGGTAGATGGATTCGTGACCGCTAGTGGTAAAAAATTCTTCAGCGTTTCCGTGCTTCGGAGGACACATTAAGCCAAGAACACACACACCCAGACCCAGAACAAAAATTCAAACTCATCCTTCAATTTTTCAATCCCTGAGAATCGAACCCAGGACTCTTGAGGGCGGTCGGCCATTATGCCACACGAGGCGTCAAAGATAATGTGCAGATAATGTCGAATAAAAGTTGTACCAAATGTCGTTAGCAAATGGAATCCAAACCAATTACTTTGAATGTATCAAGATGGAACTTTTCCTATCATGATTTATAGACAAAACACAAAAAAGTTTACCCCTAAATTTTCTTTTTAGTCACTTTTTTACTTAAATGAACCTTATTTTTAAAATGAAAGTGTAAAGGCGAAATAACTTTAAAGGTTTTTTTAATTCACATATTTTTTTTTATTTGTATAGGTAGGTACCGATTGAAGGAAAACAAACACAAAATATTACCTGAAGTTTACTACTAATTTGTTGAATTTAAGGGAACGATTAAATGCACCCTATGCTGTCATAGACGAAAATTTTAATATCTCCATATATTACTGCAATAATTCATTTAGGCCTCCTAAATTATTGTATGACGTGAGAAATATCATCTATCTCAGAGTCTAATCGCCTTTGCTGGCTTGCTCATTATGTCTGGGAATCGCAATATGTGTCACAAGTCATGACTGAGGTTTAATTTGCAACCCCGTAATAGGTACTTGCAAGTCTATGCAAGCGATTGTTGCTAGACTTACATTATTACTTGCTAAGCATTAATACTATAAATTACTTTGAATAGGCTGCTATTACTGAGTGATAGGTTAAAGCGTAATGGGGCAAATCCAGTTTCTTCTTTTTTTATGGAAATAGCCGGCAAACGAGCTGACGATTCACCTGATGGTAAGTGGCTATCGTCGCCCACAGACATCAGCAACACCAAAGGCATCACTGATGCATTGCCGGCCAAGAAAGAGAGAAGAAAAAGAAAGAAAGAACTGGCTCTGAAGCCCCCAGCCGGAACACGAAGAGTCATTTGGCGGCTGATTCATGCTCATTCTCGGCGTATTTTAGAAGGCTAGACAGACAGGCAATCTTGCAAGCTAAATACTTGATCTTATCCTTCGGAGTTGATAACATATTGCTTTATTTCCGATGAAAATAAAGTCTGATCGCATGATTTACGATTGGCTCCAGGCAAGGGAACTCCTTAAAGGTTAATAGCACAGACATATTTTAAACAAAATAAACCTCGAATTTCATTTATTTTACCAAATCTCGGTGTTACACCAGGAGACGTTTGCTACTTCCACATGATAAAGTCCATCTGCCATCAGGTGCGGGTGGGGGTGCGAGCGTGGCACGCAAGCGCCCCCTGCTGGGCGGCGCGCGGGCCGCCATGTCGCCGACTAAACGCGCCGTGATGACGCTCCTTGCCCGCGCCCGCGCCGCCACCCACAAACACGCGCCGGCGTGGCCCGCGCCTCATGAGTAAGTTGCCTTATTTACAACGAATTAAATTTAAAATGGCTGTGAACATGGATTTGCGCGTGTGAGTGTGGAAGTGGTAAACGTTTTTTTTCTGTTTAAAGTAGGTATGTAGGGTAAAAACTAAGGGCTTTTACACACTGCAGCCGTGAACCGTGATATTATTGCGATACTGGAAATTGTCATACACAAAAAATCTTTTATCTCGCTCTTTCTGTCTGCAATTTCCTTAAAAGTGCATTTCATGAAATGATATTTACCTATGGACAAGATGTCGCAGTTCACGACTGCAGTGTAAAGGCCCGAAAAGTTCAGGAAAATATCCAATAAAATCCGTCCCAAAGGTAATCTTATAAGAAGGAAAGGGATTTCTTAATTCCATTACCTCACATTCAGATAGAGCGCGCAGTACACGTAAGTGAAGTCACCAAAGTACAAATATTATTTACGATTTAGAAAATTTAATACGCTTAATTATGCGTATAATTTAGAACTAGAGAACTATATTTAGTAATTATAGTAAAATTATAGTAAATTTTCTAAATAAAGTTTGTATTTACTTTGGTGGCTTCACTTTCGTGTACCACTCGCTTTATCTGCCTTTTATAATCTGAGGTCTATACACTTTGCGTCTGAGTCACAAAGTAATCGTGTCTGAGTTACGCAGGCTTGTCAAATGGCATTCAAATAAGTTAAAGCAATAAACATAGATAACTGTACACAGGGAACATTTATATTGTCATACCTACATGAAAAATAGCAATGCGCATTGCAAAGGACCCCGCAAAATCTCTATAGGAAATGGCTCTCGGCTAAATTAGCTGAAATTTTGCACAGAGGTAGCTTTTATCATGTTGATCAAAAGTCTCAATGGGTGCAACCCACCAAAATCAAACCCAGACCCACCACTCCCCCCCAAATCTCAAAATACTGCCCAAAGCACAATGAGACTTTTGATCAGCATGATGAAAGCTACCTCAGTGCAAAGTTTCATATGAATATATCCCTTATGGATGAGGGTAGGGAGGTGCTACTGTCAACATCGACTCTGAGTATTATTTGTTTTTTAGAAGTGAAATACAAAGTTTTACTACGGAAAAAGACTTTATAAAGTGACAGTGAACTGTAACTCACCACGGAAAAGTGAAGTGCAAAACTATAAATAACAATAACAGTGCTAAACTTGATAAAAACAAAAACAAACCAAAGCAGTGACTTTTCGTTATAACAGTGATATTAACATGCCTAAATGTGTAAATATAAAGCCACGCATCAGCTACCACACTAAATCGAAGAAACCTACTCGTAAAACTACTTTAAAAGTAAAGTGATTTACTTCATAACCTTTAATAATGTGGTACAAAAAACAAAATTGAAAATCGATCGTCAACGGAACTGCACAGTGACATCTAGCGGAGTTAAGTGGAGTGGCAGCTACCACATGTGTAATTTTGCAGACAATACCCAAGAGAGCAAGCTACTCGCCGCTGGAGGCGCTGCCATCCACGTGCAACCGTATCGTCAACGATAAAACACAGTGCCATCTAGCAGACTAGAAGGGTCAACTACCGCATGTGAGGTGACACTGCTTTACCGACAATACCAAGATATTCAGCTACTCGCCGCTGGAGGCGCTGCCTTCTACGTGCTACTGGAACTATGAAAAGTTCTGCTACCAGCCGCAATCTCAGTGTCGCCACAATCTACGTGCAATTCCAAAAATCCTAGCAGTACGACAAATTAGTTCCACTACTAGCCGCATAGAACGCCACTATATTACAAGACACAAAAGCTAAGTGAATAATTATGGAAGAAATACTAGCTGCGCTACGTAAGATACAACAAGAGCTCGACGAACAAAAAACAGCAATACATAACAACGGGGAAAAAGTAACTGCACAAATAACCCAAAACGTCAATAAGATTCTCGAGGAAAAATTCATTAAATGGGAAGAAAAATACGATACACTTAGGGAAAAGGTGGACATCCAAGAAAAGAGAATACGTATCATAGAGAAACAGGTGCGACAAAGAAATCTCGTTTTCTTCGGAATGGAGGAAAGCAGACTTTCATATTCAGAACAGGAGAGCAACATCATCATATTCATTAAAGAGCACTTAAAAGTCGAACTGGACTATAAGGACATACAGGCTATCAGAAGAATAGGGATAAGAAAGGATAAACCTCGTCCTATCGTGGTAACATTCACGACACTTGGCACAAAAATCAATATACTTAAAAATAAAAATTATCTAAAGGACACTGAGTACTATATCAAAGAAGATTATCCACCAAATGTTCTAGAAAAAAGAAGGGAGCTGCAGAATCAAATTAAATTGGAAAAAGAGAAAGGAAATAAAGCCATAATTAAATACGACAAAATAGTAGTAGTTGGGAAAATATCTGACACGTCAACTAGTAAGAAAAGGAACCTACAACTATCACCGGAGACCAATCAGCAGCATCAAGAAGACCACAGAACACAGATGACAAAGAAAAATAAAATTGATTCTACGCCTCTGCCGATGCAAAGAACATCAAGTATGTCGGAAGGAGTCATAAAACCATCAATAATGAATTACTTGGTAAAAAATAATACAAACAAAAAAGGAAACCAAGACATAAATAAATAGCAATTAGCACCCCCACCCTCCTCTAAACAAAAAATAACTTACAAAAATAAACGGAATAAAAAACAGAACGCACATCTTCCAACCCGGTTGGTCCCCGAGGAAGAGTTCGACCAAAACCCTCCAAAGCGAAACTCTACAAATCAAGAAAAACAAGGGCAAAAGCTTCACCTTATTACCTACAATGTCAGAACGTTAGCATCACACGAACGTCTTATAGAATTATTTGAAACTCTAGAGACAATAAATTGCGACATAATGGGAGTATCAGAAGTGAGGAGGCTAGGAACTAAAATCGAAGAATATAGAGACTACATCTTATGTTACACGGGCCAGACACCTGGCAGGCACGGAGTGGGCTTTATTATAAACAAGCTTTTTAAAAAAAACATAGAAAGCTTCACCGGCTTTACAGATCGTGTAGCTCTGTTAAACCTCACCTTCAACGAATACAAATTATCATTGATACAGGTATATGCGCCGACAGAGGCAGCAGAAGAAGAAGAAATTACGCTCTTTTATGAGATTATTACACAAGCTATACATGCAGCACACAAGGACTTTATCGTAATGGGCGATTTTAACGCTAAAATAGGTCAACCGCAACAGAGTGAATACCTAGTAACGAGATCACATGGTTATGGAGAGAGAAATGGCAGAGGCCAAAAGCTAATCGATTTCGCTATGGAAAATAAACTCTCCATACTGAACACCTTCTTTAAGAAAAAATCAAACCGCAGATGGACTTGGCGTTCACCAAACAACGAACACAAAAACGAGATAGATTATATTTTATCAAACCGTCCCGACCTATTTAAAAATATGGAAGTTCTAAATATAATCTATCCTTCGGATCATAGACCAGTCAGAGCGAGTATACTTCTAAGCAATATAAGAAAAAGTAGAGCCCATTATAAAAATAAAACAATGGCGACATTAAAAAAAAGATCATGAAACTCTGAAGTTTAGGGAGAGACTTGCCGTTAACATGGCAAAACTACCAAGCTGGCAAGATTCTAAATGTATACAAACATACTATACCAAATTACTCTATACAATTACCCAAAGCCTACGAGAAGCACATTCAATCAGCACCGATATCGGAACTCAGGGAATATTATCGCAGCGCACTGTGCTACTTATAGAGAGAAGAAGAATATTACATAAAACCAAAAAAAAATCCCGAAGCGAAAAGAACGAAATGGCAGCACTGTATAAACTTATTAGTAAGTACATTAGAAACGACTACGCTAAACACAGACAAAATATAATTTCGAAACATCTGAAGCAGTCTGGAAGCACCAAAAAAGCTTATAAAGAATTAACACCAAATAAACCATGGATAGAGGAACTTAAATCATCAGAAAAAAACACAAACAATCGCAAAGAGATCATAGAAGTGGCTACTTGCTTTTATAGGAATCTATACAGTGCAAAACCCTTTACGAATGAATGTACATCGGTAAGCTCAAGCGAAACAAGTGAAATAAATGAAATAACCGAATTAGAAGTACTAGAGGCAATAACCAGATTGAAGAAAGACAGGAGCCCAGGGTCAGATTATATACACAACGAAGCCCTAAAGATAGGCCAAACAATATTAGCTCTACCTTTAGCAAATCTGTTCAATCACATACTAAAAACAGCCGAAATACCATCACAATGGGCGGAATCAAACATCATTTTGATCTATAAGAAAGGGGACCCCAAAGATATCTCAAACTACAGGCCAATAAGCTTACTATCATCTGTCTACAAACTCTTCTCGTCAATCATCAACAAAAGGATAAGCACAACATTGGAACTACAACAACCAGTAGAGCAAGCAGGCTTTAGAAAAGGGTTCTCAACAATAGACCACATTCATACATTGGAATTAATTATAGAAAAATACCAGGAGAAAAGAAGACCACTCTACATTGCCTACATTGATTACCAGAAAGCATTTGATACGGTGTCACATGAAAGCATATGGGAAGCCCTAAAAAACCAAGGTGTAGAGCAACAGTATATAGAATGCATCAAGAGTATCTATAAGAATTGCACAGGTAGAGTCCAGTTGGAAACCAAAGGTCCGAGATTCCCTATAAAAAGAGGCGTGAGACAGGGGGATCCCTTATCTCCAAAACTATTTGTAGCAGTACTAGAATACGTATGTAGGCAACTGGACTGGAAGAATTACGGTATAAATATAAATGGTAAATATCTAAGCCATCTCCGCTTCGCAGATGACCTCGTTATATTAGCAGAAACGTGCTTGCAACTCCAACATATGATTGGATCTCTACATAGAGCAAGTGTAAAAGTAGGCCTAGAAATGAACTTAGCTAAAACAATGGTGATGACAAACAGCACAGAAAAACTAATAAAAGTGGGAGGGGAACCCCTTAAATATACCAATCAATACATATACCTGGGCAAACAAATAAGTTTTGACAAGAAAAGCAACGAGAAGGAAATCGAAAGAAGAACGCAGAGTGCCTGGAACAAATATTGGAAACTGCGAGAAATATTCAAAAGCACCCTGCCCGTATCGTTGAAAACTAAAGTTATGAATTCGTGCATACTCCCATGCCTGACATACGGCTGCCAAACATGGAAATTTACAAACAACGTCGAGAACAAAATAAAAACTTGTCAACGAGGAATGGAGCGGAGCATGCTGAGTCTTAGAAAAATACAAAAAATAAGGCATACAAAAATAAGGAAAGTAACAAAGACTACAGATGCTCTACAATATGCGAAAAAATTGAAATGGAAGTGGGCCGGCCATGTTGCCCGAATCTCAGACCAACGTTGGACTAGAAGAGTGACGTCATGGAAGGGCCCGCCCGGAAAGAGAGGCAAAGGAAGACCCCTGACAAGATGGGATGATGAAATAAAAAGCATCGCCGGCCCAAACTGGACACAAGTAGCCCAAGACCGAGACAGCTGGCTAACTTTGGAGGAGGCCTTCACCTGTGAAGACGGGGTTCTTGCAAAAGAGACATAATTTATTAAGAACTGTATTAAATAAGCACAATAATAAGTATAAATAAATTTATGAAATACATAATAGAATAAAAATACATATAATAATAATATAAATAATAATAAATGAAATGATTTGAATAAGAATATAACAATGTAAAACTAACATTATTTTACATATGTAGTTGAATCACAATTTAAATTAAATTGTATTAAATCACAATAATGCAAACGAATATTAATATCATTGTAAAAGTGCATGCAAGAAATAAAAGGCTTTTTTATTTTTATTTTATTTTTATTTATTTTTATTTTATATCCCTTATGCATTGATTTTCATCCAGTGTGCTTTGAGGAGCATTTTGTGATTTGGGGGGGAGTGGTGGGTCTGGGTTTGATTTTGGGGGGTTGCGCACATTGAGACTTTTGATCAGCATGATGAAAGCTACCTCTGTGCAAAATTTCAGCTAATTTAGCCGAGAGCCAATTTCCATAGAGATTTTGCGGGGTCCTTTGCAATAGATCTGCTAAATTTTTTTCAACTGCTCAACTTTATTTCCTGAACATAACAAAAATGTCGTTCGGAAGCAATGTATTTTTTACTGATAAATCATATTCTTTATGACAGTAGGAAAAGGGATATTTACTTAGTATTATGTACACAAGAATTAATAAGGATGAGATTCAACGTTGCTCAAATGATGTTTATATCAAAATTAAATCTTCTGGCGAGTTACAGAAACGGATACCATACACACTATCTAAAAAATCATAAAACAGAGAAGAATAATAATCATAATCATAAGAATCATAATCTTTTATTACAGAGACAATTAAGTTTAAAAGCAAATTCAACTTATGAGTTAAAAATGCTGCATTATTATTTTATTTTTTGTAAATTAAGCTTTTACCCAAAACAGTAATGCAAATTAAAAAACGCGCATAAATGTATCAACAAAATACCTGTACTTATAATTTTAACGGAAATTCCGTTAAAATTGTAAAGTACCCTGATCGACATTTTAATCACATTTCGTTGATTCATGACCGATCAGTCCGTCAGTTACAGAACTTAATAATGCACTCAAATAGATTGGCCGATATTCTTCGACACCTGGTCGCGGATAATCCACAGCCCAAGGTCCAATATCCTCCTTGACGTGGGTTGTAATGAAATGGCTGAGTTAGGGTGATATCTATAAAGCATACTTCGACTTTGATCGGATTTAGAATTATCCGAACAAATGGTTCTAAGCAGTGCCGGATTTATATTTTTTGAATGTAGGCCAATTTATTTCTGCTGCCCCATGTACCTTCCTAAATAATTTTCCATTCATAGTAAGGAAAGTACTGAATTAGTCACTAATAAAGTGCGTAAAAAAACAAGAATTACAATTTTTTTGCGACACTTTTAATAGCAAAATCATCTATAATTTTATCATCTTCTGAAATCTGCCGCCCCTAGGAAGCTGCCGCCCATACGCTGCGGCCTATACGGCCTATTGACAAATCCAGGACTGGTTCTAAGTCAACGCTTAACGTTTGCCGTTTTATATGACTTTTTATTTATTTTTTTCGTATCTAATTTCGTAACAAAAAAGACTTCTCTTTCGTCAGTCATCTAATTCTAGTACATTTGATTGTTGTCTTAACAAAGTCAAAGTCTAAATATGCTTCTAGATCTCACCCTAAGTAAAAGCTTCATTGTAATCAATCCATTGAGTGTCAATCGACCAATCAATTGTAATAGCCACTTTGGTGATTGTATTGCCGATTCAAAGTAAGATTTTGTTTGCAAAATATTTCGCCATGCTTTGAGAAATTTAATTCTTTTACAAGCAGTTTGCCTGTATTTTTGAACGTCGCTCGCATGGAATTTATGTTCAATTATAACGCTGCTAATATTTATGTGTATCAAAAACTTTGTAACCATTTTTACGACACTTACGCGTACAGAGGATTATGAAATTTGGTACAGTTTTGGTAGAGCACAGCTAACATTTTTAAATAATATTATATGCATAAGAAACACATACAATGATTACATATAAACATCACACAATACCATTCATGACACACACACACACACACACACACACACACACACACACACGTGACACGCATAATACACACACAATTGTCAGTGTGGAGTAACACATTGATACTGAAATTGTGAAATGGTGATGAGACTGATGAGAGATTCATAATGATGATCATGATCCAACTTCCATCACTATCATTGAATGATGAAATAAATAACATTATTATAAATAATGTTAGTGTCTCAGAAATTCCTCTGCTTATTTACTATATAAGTTAAAAACCATTTATTTATTACGTTACAATTACAATTTATTACGTTATTCCGCTGTAAGTACTTTGTTTAGTTTTTTTCCTTTTATAATTTTTCAATTAAAATTCTTAGTTACTTTTTAAGTTCATTATTTGTCTTTCTCATATTTACAGTGCAATAAGATTGAATAGAGTCCATTTAGTAATTTTCTTTCCAGAATTAAAGAATGTAATATCCTTTATATTTTAAGATTTCTCGCTCAATAATATTCACTATGCTTTTCTTATCCTTTACTATCCTACGATTGAAGCGAAAAACCAGCAAAAAATTACCCTACCGTAAAATTTACCCTACCCTACCTTAAAAATTGCCCTACAATTTTTATAAATTGTTTATTTCATTTTTATTTGTATGTTTCAACTATCAGCTGCTATTGTTTCAGTAATAATTACTTTTTGCATTTATAAACAGTAAACTCATCTAAAACTAGTTATAAAACTGCGATCATGCTCACCAACTTTCATTGGATTTTCACAAACTTTTAGAGGTGTTTAAACTATGATACGTCGTTGCTAATAATTCTACGCCTCCCCGTACCCGCAGTTCGTATCGTACGATATTATATTAATAGCAGTATTGCGCGCTCGCTCAACAACTTTTCTAAAAACAAGATGACAATGCCCATGGATATCAGTAACACCAAAAGCACCATTAATACGTTGCCGACCAAGAAAGAAGACCATTTTATCTCTCATAAAAGAAAGAACTGAAAACTTTTGTCAAAGTCACAACTCATTGTCCAACTGCTGGGCTCGAGTCTCCTCTCACAGTGTGAGGGATACAGGTCATAGTCTACCACGCTAGCCTTTGGATTGGTAGACTTCACATACCTTTGAGAACATTACGGAGAACTCGAATGGATGCCGTACACGATCAAGTGTCCTTTGAGTTTCAAGTGTCCAAGTCTGCAGTTTGACTTGACGCACCATCCAGCGTTCATGAGATAACTATAAGACCAGATATTATAGCTTACCGTGGCCATACACAATCAAGTATACTGGATGCTGCGTCAAGTCTGCTTGACGCATGATCAAGTACATATGATCGTGTGTGGCCTCCATAAGGTGTGCAGGTTTACTCACGTTGTTTTCCTTCACCGAAACAAGTGATATATACGTAATTAACTTTAATATGCACATAATTTTTGAAAATTAGAGGTGAGCGCCAGGATTCGATTGACCAACGTTGAAACCGCTAGACTATCATTGTATGAGCTACTACATCGTACAAAGATCGAAGACAATGCCCGCGGCAAAAAGCTCGTATAAATCATTGCATCTGCAAACTTTTAGTAAAAGTACTTTTGTTTGTTTCAGACACGCTTCTCTACTACCGCTGATAAGAGACGAGTTCGTGGCCGGTGTGGGCGTCAATATTAATCTAGCGTAATAATTTTAAACTACATCTAGTCAAATTCTATAGTCAGATGTCGGAGTACCTTTACGTATTTATTGAAGTCATTATGTTGTATAATATATGTATAACATGTGTGGTGTTTCTGACAGTTGAGAGGTATATTTGAGAATGTTTCAAATCGAAAATTTTAAAATTATTGTTTACTCTTTGCCTGCTAATTTAATTTGAATAATTAAGTCAATATAGCCACATGTCCAAATATATTACAATGTGTGGAATATATGTGAAATGGATGTGTCTCTGGCAAGTGTGGATGTAAGCTTTCAGACACCCACGAATCTTACAGTCTTAAAATTATTTTGTGTGTGTGTGTGTGTGTGTGTGGGTGGGTGTGTGTTTGTGTTTGAGCATGAAAGATTAAAAACGACGCAGACTAAAAATGCCCCAATATTACCTATTGCTTTTATATACTCGAGTGCTTACAACTTAAAGCAAAATTATTTTTTCTGTCAATTTGATATGAACCCCGTTTTGAATAAGGCTTTTAATTAGAAATAAATAAAGGACCATGGTGTATTTAAGATATTCTACGCCTTTGAAATGAATATGTACATAGTTTTATCTTAGTTATACATATATATTATTATTATGTTGTACATATATATTATTATATTATATATTATTATTATATTCGAATCATTTATAATTAAGAAGTATTAATTATACCTAATAATAATATAATTTATGCAGACGAAAATTATTTAAAAATGCCGTAGTCAAATATCGTAGTTCAAAATTAATAACTTCAAATTATAAAATATAATATTTAACCATTATTTAACAATATAAATGCGTTCTTAGATAACATTCATAACTAACTCCATTATATTCGTAATAATAACTTAATATAAGCATATGAATTTGAAAATGAAATTTCGCACACCAAGCACACATACCCGTAATCGTATATCAGTATTAATTATTAATTAAAATATAATTAGATAGTACCTATAATATAATACAATTATTGGACACTTGCACCCATTTACTAGCTTTGAACATATAATAACATACAATTATAGTAAAATATATAAATCTATAATTCTAACCCTTTATTTCCCTTGAAAAATATAGATGTCACCCAAAAATCCGAAGCTGTAATGGTGTATTTATGAAATAACTTTAAATAATAATTAACAAGACGTAATAACAATATTGCTAGTTTTAATGATAGTTGAATGAACTAAACTGTGTTTTAAAGTAGTATTTTAACTAATTAATTAAAAGTGGAGATGCAAATTTTCTGTCTGGTCTCAAATTATTTGTAATTTATTTTATGCCATTTATAGCTAATTATGTAGGAAATGAAATTAAATAATTTTATTCATACACAAAATATTTTTAGATATTATTAATTATTGTGATTTTAATACTATTAAACTATAATTATAATTTATAATGTAAACAGGCGTGTATTGAGTTTCTAAATAGGTAGATATATACTTACGTAATTTTGTAAAATTTTCAAATACTTTGGGACACGATAGTAATTTTCTAAACGCATTGAATAAATTCAGTCAGTGGTATACTATTGATATAGCTGCTGCTAAATATTATACTTTAATTAGAATGTATTGTAACTTATATGTGTCACCGGAATATAATAAGAACCGTAAGTTTATAAATTTCCTAGGAAATTTATAAACTTTCGTAGGATTCTAAACGAGAGATAAATTGTATTATTTTACGGCCACATTTTCGGAAATTGATAAACTTACCGAGCTCACTAGTAAAATAATAAGTGACCAATAACCAAACGCCATATGCGCTCTGATTGGTTGAATAAGTCACGTGTTCCTTCTCCTTTGTTGACGAAGTGAAATTTACCATAGAGCTACGAAAGTTTTAAGTGGTCATGACCAAAACTTTGACATGATTGCTCACGAAATCGAAGTTGGCGAATCAGATTCTTTCGATTTCAGTTGTTTTTTCATGGCGAGGGGCTTCGCCATAGATGTCGACGGAACCCCGCTTCGCGGGGTTCCTATTTTTTCTTAAATAAAATCAGACAACCATAACCTAACCTATCCTTCTTTTAATTTGAGTTCAGTTGTTTTTTCATGGCGAGGTGCTTCGCCTTAAGTAGAGGTTATTAGCATATTATGTAAAAAAGTAAACCTGTATTATAGGTACCTAAATAGATTTAAAGTAAAAATACTGTTAGGTAGGTAATCAAAACTGATAGATTTAGTTTATAGTTTGGCAAGTCTGATTGTACCTAAGTCTATGGACACAAGCATTGCCACTGTCAACATCGACCAATCAGAGTGCAGTGTGTTATTTTCCGTATTTTAAAAAAGCGTAAAATTAAAAGCTCTTCTGTGATTGGTCGAGCCGTTTAGAATCTTACGAATGGGCAATCCGTTAGTTTATAAATTTACCACGAGACGTCGCAGATTGATAAATTTCCGAAAATGTGGCCGTAAAATAATACAATTTATGTCTCGTTTAGAATCCTACGAAAGTTTATAAATTTCCTAGGAAATTTATAAACTTACGGTTCTTATTATTTTCCGGTGACATATGTATAATATAAAATTTGCTTCTAACCTCGTCTGTGTTTTGTGATATGTAGGTAGATGAATTTCTGCAACTTCCCTATAAGGTGTTAGAAAAATAGTTATGTTTTGTGAGTTATGTAAATAAAATATATTATTTATAAATCCTAACTCTTCTATTTATGTATTTTTAGACCAAAGTATACCACTTCATAAATGTGAAAAAATTTTGGTATAATAAGTATTATACAAGTAAGTACTTGTACTTACGTGTACCTACTAGGATGCTGAAAAATATTTTATGATCTTCAATGTTCTCCATGTAATCTAGAAATATTAAATAAAAATAAGTATCTTCCTCAACATAGTTATTTATTGTTATGTTTAATAAAAGTATTGTGTTGTAATTTACTGTTTTGTTAATTTTATTTCATGTTACATTAAAATTTATTTATTTTAATATCGTTTTACTTTTGACTGGCAAAGCGATTGTTCAATTCGATTTAAACTCGACATTACACAAAATGACTTTCGATAATATCACTATCAATATGAACGCATTTCTGTAGATAAAATTCAACCAAATATAGTTTACAGAAAGATTAAAAAGGTGTATATTTTAACGTATTTCTCGGTTGAATCGCATTGACAAAAACACATCAATTTAATCTTCAATTCGTTTTAAATATGCTACGGTTATTATGTAGATAAGTTTGATTTATTAAATACGATGAGGCCTGACAGACGTGGCTCTATTGTAATAATATATTTACTTATATTTCTTACGAGATAAAATTTGCAAAAAAATTAACGATGCATGATATTTATTGCACGCTATTATTTCGATTCAGACTTCTATAGTCCAGAATGTCCGAGACGCTGAAGACCGCAATAAGTGGAGACGCATCGCAAGGGTTGCATGGTCCAACAACAACAGAGCCTCATCGACCACGACCACTCTGTCGAGAGTAAACGTCTGAGGAGGAGGAGATTATTTCGACCCAACACAGATTATCTTAGTGAAAGTTCGGTGACGAATAAAACCAAAGTCTTGACTGATGTAACGTCATGTGTCTTTCAAATTAAATACAGCTCTACGCGCTCTTCAATTACCGATCCCAAGTTGGGCTTAGTGATACTGATCATCAATATAAAAGCAAAGTGCAATTTTACTCGATTTTAAAGCAAGAACGTATACTCATATGATCAAAGAATAGTTTAACGTTAGTAGCACGAATAATCTAAAAATTTAACAAATAAATAACCGACTTCAAATGAAGTACATCCAATAAAAAAAGAATCATCGAAATCGGTTGGCGTGATGTTGAATTATTCGTCCATTTATCGCGCACATACTTAATGATATATGAATAAGACTTATATGCTTTTGACATGGATGCCATTGTCAGATCTCGCTCAAATTTAAGTGGGACCACACGACAAGCACCAGCTTTCGATTAAAAAAAGAATCATCAAAATTGGTTCTCTCTGAGGTAACAAACATAAAAAATAAAAAATCGATTTGAGAACCCCCTTCCCTTTTTTGGAAGTCTGTTAAAAATAGTAGAATATTTTCTTAAACCGGGCTAAAGATAGCTACGTGCAGAATCCGTTGTACGGCTATTTAGTTTATGTAAATCCTTTAAAGCGAAAAATGTTGCTTACTCTTGTACTATCTTTAGTGTGGCGTGATGAGGTTTCTGAAACACAGACTAACTGTAACTTAAGAAAATAGATAATTAATGATCTACTACTACTACTGATATTAGTGTCTAAAATCTGATGTGGAATGAATGTCGTGAAAAGAGCTTTAAACATTCTTTCGCACACTCTTCTTTCTTTCCCATACTCGATTACGCAGATGCATGCTACTTGGATGCTAATGTGGAGCTCCTAAACAAACTTGAGCGCTTGCAGAATTTGGCAATCCGTTTCATCTTTGGCTTAAAGAAATTTGACCGAATATCTCAATTTCGCAAGGATCTCAAGTGGCTCCCAATTCGGCTTCGACGAAACACTAGAATGCTATGTCTCCTTTTTAATATCCTTAATTCCCCTACTTCCTCAACATACTTACGCGAGAGATTTTCCTTTTTTCGTCCTACAGATATCCCTTGCAGGTCAATCGTTAAAACCCTACTTAAATGTCCTTCACACAGAACCAGCTACTATTCCCATTCTTTTACCGTCCAGGCTGTAAAATTATGGAATTCCCTTCCGCCTAACATAAGAGAATCAAAAACTATCCACATGTTTAAAGAACGTTTAAATTTTTTTTATCTTAATTCCTGTGAATGACAACTATTTTTATGCCTTGTATTATGTGATATTATCTATTTAATATTATTTATTTGTATATGAAATATTTATTTATGTACTAGTTATGTATTATTTATTTATATAATATATTTATTATTATAAATATGTATTATTTATTATTATAATATATATATATATATATATATATATCACTTAATAATAATACTTTTGTCTTTTTACATTACTTAATATTTACAAAGTGCACACTGAGTTTGCCTGACTAATGCAATTCTCCTCTTTATGGGTCTGCTGGAAGAGATTCCTCTATGGAATAAGCAGTGCCCTAGTACTAAATTTACTTTTGTAATTATTCTTTTAATTATTTGTGTGTACTGAATAAATAAATAAATAAATAAATAAATAAGAGTGCTGGGTGAGAATCTTGCTCCCACGATTAATTTTCGAAATTATGTGCATAATAATAATAGTTATTATATTATAGTAATTATGATAAATGATAAACAAGGATCTTCAGTTGCCTCAACTGAGTGGAAATCCTGTCATATAGGCAACTAAAACTTTCCCAACATATCTGCATATAGATATTTGCTTTTATCTTAATTACTGGTGAATACCATTCATCCATCAGCCCTTAGAGGTCCACTGCTGGACATAGGCCTCCCCTAACTTGCGCCACTCTGACCGGTCCTAAGCCTTCTGAATCCAGCGGATGCCCGCTGTCTTCTTCAGATCGTCAGTCCACCTGGTCGGGGGGCGTCCTGTACTCCGTTTCCCAAAACGTGGGCGCCATTCGAGGACCTTTCTTCCCCAACGGTTATCGGTCCTTCGCACTATGTGGCCAGCCCATTGCCACTTCAGCCAGCTAATTCTTTGAACTATGTCGGTTACCCTTGTTCGCTTGTTATGGTGAATACACCGCGCATCATTTCAGTCATCTTAATTTTCTCAATGGAGTCTACAAATCCTCACTTGAACTGAGTGATGGAGTATTTCCTTGACATAATGTGCGTCCAAAGTAGAAGTCCAGTAGAATATTTACGGGTTTCGTTCATTGAATGATTGAGATCGTATCATAGTAAAATGTGTATGGCTTCAACCCATTAATGGCCCACTACTGGGCACGGGTCTCTTCTTAAGGAGGCTTAAGCTGGCGGTTCGCGCCGCGGCAGAGACAAGCGACCGAGACACGAGACCGAGACAGGAGACAGAGACGCGAGACCGGAGACCGCGCGACAGTCGCTGCCCTGGACTAGTAGTGTCTCTGTCTCGTCGTGTCGCGCTCGAATTGAACGTGTGTTTATTGTAAAAAATGACTACTTTTCCTGACGAAGACTGTGAAAAGCTGATTGAACTGATCAGACAGCACCCTCCGATATACAATACTCAACTGGAGTCCTACAGAGACGAAAATTTAAAGAAAAATATTTGGAAAAACATAGCTGAAACCATAAATAAAACCTTAATGGCACAGTACAACATAAGTAACTCCATCGACAGACTCTGAAATTGAATGAATTGTAGCTTTGGTCGCGGTCTCGGTCTCGACCCACAGTAGATGCAGAAGAGACCGAGACACTTGTCGCTGTCTCCCGTCTCGGTCTCTTGTCTCGGTCGCTTGTCTCTGTCGCGGCGCGAACCGCCACCTTTAGAGCATACTCCACTACGCTGCGATTGGTGGAGCGAAAATGTGTATAATATATTATAATAACCTTGTAATTTTAAACACCTATTGTGGAATTTAATTGAATTTAATTGTGGCCTATGTCCAGCAGTGGACCTCCAAGGGCTGATGGATGGATGGATGGATTGTGGAATTTAAACGTTTTAACTGTAACAGTTAAATTTAATCAGTTAAAATTCATACAATTCTTTATTTTTTAAGTAATGTCAGGCAAGGAATAAATGAAAATATTTTACTTCAACCATCAAAGTGAGCAATCCTTTTTAACATATTCGACCAACAAATTGTGTTAAACATTCGCTTCGTCTCATATTTTGTTACAAATATTTTCTAGTCATAATACTGGCGATTATTTCTTACAATAAAAATTATTATTTCTGTTGTTAATTATTTAATATCGATTGTAATTACTTAATGTGTTAATTATAAGTTTGTAATTGTTGTTTATAATTAATGAAATATATTTATAAATATGGAATTGGATTCAATACCACTATACTGATGTTACTTTTGCGCCTGTGCACTGATTTTGATGAGTAGAAATAAAGATAATTATGATAAAATATGATATTTTATTTAAACAACCTTAGGTATGACTATTATCTTAACTCACACAGATTATGAAGAACACTGATATAACACACTTTTAATTCAGAACAACCTGTATAGTCAGAGTGGAAAAAGAGACGGTAGGTAGTTGGAGGAAAAGTACCCTGAATATAGATGATGGCAAACTTTATTGAAAGGAAACATTCCTTTATTGTCTAAACTAAGTAAAACTGCATTCAAAGATTTTTGAAAATTCATCTGGTTGCGCCGGGTATCAAACCGGGAAAATGTGAAAAAAAACCTGTATTTTTGATGCCAACCGAAAGGGCTTAAGAATGACCCTTGCGGTTGGCATCAAAAAATACAGAATTTCTGTTGAACAACAGTATCTTATTTTTTTTTTTCATTTATTTGGATCAACAAACGGTTAACAATAGTCTCTTAAGAGCCATTTCGCGGTTAGACGCGCGGAATGAAGAATTTGATGTCAAAAATTAGTATCATAAGAAAGATATTAATGCTGGCAAATGAACTCATAAAATAGATCAATCCTTCATCTTGGATCTTCATTTACCGGAATTTTGAAAATATTAATTTGTTTCTGCGTAACTGTCAATCTAGCATAACTATTTTTCAGCAAAAGGACGACAGAGTCAATTTCATACACTGTTTTTCTTTATTAAGTTTTATTAAATTGAGTAAAAAAAAATGTCTAGAGAACACTCATATATTATATTTTGCATTTATTACAAGGGATATACGATTACTATAATATTCGTTTCAAAATTAATTCAATAACATTACCAATTTTCATGGTTTATGCCATGACTTTACCATCGATTTTTGTATTCAATAAAGCGTATTTCCCATCAAAAATTTATGTAGTAATAAAATATGGTCTTTGTCGAATATGACACGTAATTTTTTTTTTATCTTACTGCAAAGAATAATTTATTAAAACGAATTTACTTTACCATATAAAGATACGAACTGGCGCGAAATCAAATCAGTCGTGCGGCAGCACTCTTGGACGTCGGACCTATGTCAATTTTTGCTTTAGCCATCTAAGGAATAGATTTCGTAAAAGTAACGTAATTATATTGCCATTGAACAGTCTTGATCACGTGAGAATTTTTAGTTACAGTCAATTGTATTATTTTTAGTTTTCTATAATTTTCAGGGTTTTGTAGTCAAATCGGAATCATGTCTAGTCCGTTCGTTATTTCAACCGGCCGGCTAGCCCGTCCGGCCGTCCGTCCTTCCGTCCGTCCGTCTGTCCGTTCCGTATGATTTTTCTTCGTCTACCCCTTAATGTGGGGTATCGTTGAAAAGGTCTTTCAAAAATATTATAGGTTTCAAAAGACCATTTTTCAATTCAGGGGTCCGTTTGCGTAATATTCTGCTTTAAACATCTTTGGTTTGAAGAAAACAATAGAAATTAAGTAACTATTTCTTTCCAATTTATGTAGTGTAAGTAGTAACGGAGAAAATCACGAACATACATATGTACAAAATATAACTATATCTATACTAATCTATACTATTACTATTGTAATATTATAAAGCTGAAAAGTTTGTTTGTTTGTTTGGTTGAACGCGCTAATCTCAGGAACTACTGGTTTGAATTGAAAAATTATTTTTGTATTGGATAGTTCATTTATCGAAGAAGGCTTTAGGCTATCGGATTTTTGGAAATTCAACCCCTATTGGGTTGGAAGTCACTGCTGTAATTTGAAATAAAACATTGTCCGTTTTTAGACATTAGTTACTGTTTACAGTATTTAGGTTTTTTGTTATATGTGTAAATTACATATTTACATAGAAAAAAAATAATAAATAATTATAACTTGTATACACATACCCTTTATTTATACAACTTTTAGATCAATCTGTACTTTATAGAGTTCCGTACCCAAACGGTGTCAACGGGACCCTATTGCTAAGCCAAAATGTTGGAATGATAGAAGCTCCGACATTAGTCAGCTATAGTCACTTATTATTAGTCAAAGATAATACATTTGTTGTTTGGAAACTCTCGTGCACCCAAGTTCCGTCAACTCCCCAAAACTCACGTATCTCAAATACACAACACAAATACAAATCACCCTCTCATTTTTTCCCTTCACAACCCCTCGCCTCTCCCTATACCCCCCCCCCTCAGTTCTTCACCCAAAAGTGGAATTTTGCGTCGTGATAATCTGGGAGGCATCCGGGCAAATACCGCACTCATCAGGTAGGCGCAGATCGGCAGATCAGGATATCGGGATATAGATTTTTGGAAAACCGGAAATCCCGGATATCTCGGAGACGGTGCGTCCTAGACAAGTTTAGACGGAAATTTCAACCCCCTTTAGTAAAGCCCCAAACCTTATTGCTAAATCTTAGTGAACCCACTTTTACCCCCCCCCTCCCCAAATTTTCCTAAAATACCATATATCTCCTAAACGGTACGTCCTAGACGATTTCCGACTGAATTTCCATCCGCCCTGTGGAACTCATACTTGCAACATTACCCAATCTTATTGGGCCCAACCTTAACCCCCCCCCCCCCCTCCCAAATTTTCCGAAAACTCCTTACATCTCCTAAACGGTGCGTCCTAGACGATTTCCGAAAGGATCGAGTAAAAGTTGTAGCCCATAAAAAGATTGTCATTTTATGTGCCATACATTTTTCTTGTAGAGCAAGTGGTTTGGGAGGAAAGTGCGAATTTCGTTTCTCATAATTTATTATACTAGACTATTGTCAATATTTTGTTTTGTAAACCAACAGAAAACAATAAAGAATTCGTTTTTAACATTCAAAGAATAGTGTTCTGAATATCTTCTTTTTAAAGCTGTAATCATTTTTGTGTATGGATTGTATTTACCTTTATTTTTACGTTATCTTTTGTATCACGGTAATGATTAGGGTATCGAAAACCGATCCTGTTTTAAATTACCGGGATTTTCGGTACTCGCCTATGCTGGAACCGGGATTCCCGGGATTTTCAGTTCTTTCGGGATTATTTTACCACGGCTTTCCCCGCGTGAAAATAGTTAGTATCGCGTTTCCTATTTTATCTCTCAGGAGCATTAAATAGGGAAAAACTGTTTTCTACCCAAATCCGTATAGTCGTTTGCCGTGATTGAGTAACCATCATACTATTATACCTTACATGCAAACATAAGTTTCGTATTAATTGTATGAAAGCAACACAATTGTATTGCACAATTCAGCACTGCTTGGACGAGAAAAAAGAGTTAAATCATCTTCATTTATATTAGAAAAATATCGATCTGGGTTGTGTAAATAATATTATATTAGTATAGCTGCTTCATGTAGCCGACGTTCTGAATATCTTCTTTTTAAAGCTGTAATCATTTTTGTGTATGGATTGTATTTACCTTTATTTTTACGTTATCTTTTGTATCACGACGCGACATATTTTTATTTCCCAAAAGTTCAGAAAATCCCGGTTCTTTTATTTTGTTTCCTGGTTCTTTTGAAAAGTACCGTATTCCTTTGTAAATCCCGGGATTTTCGGTTCCGGGATTTCCCGGTTCTATACCCTCCGATTGATTTGAATTTAGGTATACCTATGTATTTCGACGCGCTGCGAATATCGCAGGCAAAATGGACGCATATTGCATTTTATAGATCACCTTGAAAAAACGTGATTTTTAATTTTTCACGTTGATTTGCCAAAATATTGATTTTTGCAATATGCATCTATTGGACATCTTTATTGTGATGTACCTAAGTAGGTACCTAAAATGTATTATGTAAATAAGTTACCGATAATGGTACTACTACATTGTACTCTTAATTGTTATATAAACTTATATTGTCACAAACCAGATACATGTATGTGGTCACAAAGTGTATAATTAAAATTATATGTTCATAATTTTAAAATTTTTACGTTTGAAAGTATCAAGAAGATTACTCGCACAGAACTGAGGTCAAGCGCGACGCGAGCCGCGCGAGGCAATATCACGCCGCGGAGCCGCTTCAAATACCTATAGTTTATCAACTGAGTTTTGCGAAATGGCTCTTAAATATAAAAGTGACACAAAAGTACTTATATTGCTACCAACACCGTTGACCACAGATTATTTAAATGTTGAGTAGTGGAATAGTTACATTTAGTATTTATAAGGAATAAGTTGATTTGTTATTATGTATAATATCTAGAATAGTGAGCCAAAAATAGTATTTCAGATCTACATTTCAGTCATCTTAACCTATTAAGAGTGTTATAAATATAAATTAAGGGAAGACCATGAAAAATGAAAAACTTTTCGTGTAAAGTTCCTGCTTAGGTATTATAAGAGTAAATAGTCCAGTTACTGGTATTTAACCTATGAATTGCTCAAAATGAAACCCCTTGTCACGTGAGCACAGATTTATTCTTCGACGAAATTCTGTGTCGCATTTTATATCGAGATAGGTTAAATATTTAAAAAAATAATTTAAATAAAATTAATAGGATGCTCTATTGTTTCTGAGTAACATGGGCTACATTTTATTGGGATCTACATGCAGATAAACACACTAGCGAAAAACATAGCTCTCGTGTCGATGGTTTAACTTTTAATACGTGTAAACCGGACTTAATCCTCAAAAACGCAGCTCTGTAACTTTAATGTACCTACATCACGAAGAAGATCAGATTTATAGCTTTCTTCTTGACTACAGTCCGGTAAACATTCTCTAGACAAACGACACGCCCATTTGTATCGCGAACTGCGTGTAAACAGGGCTATTTTTTGTATCGTCTTAACAAAGCCTCGCAATATATTTTAGCTACAACCAGGCCTGGCGCACTCCGCGTTTTAGCTATGACGTTACAAGTACATGCCGAGTTCGACATGTCTGGTTATTTCAGAAAATTCATAATCATCATCAGGAAGTTTATTTTTTTATGGATATAGCCGACAAACGAGCTGACGATCCACCTGATGGTAAGTGGCTATCGTCGCCCATGAACATCAGCAACAACAAAGACATCAGATGCGTTGCCGGCCAAGAAAGAGAGAAGAAAAAGAAAGAAAGAACTGGCTCTCAAGCCCCCAGCCGAAACACGACGAGTCGTTTGGCGGCTGACTCATGCTCAAGGGTAGTAGCTATCCAGGCGAACCCCATGGAGAAATAATAATAGTAATAATGGTAGTATCTAATAATTAACGATTAAAATAGAGGGGTAGAGAATGCTGTTTAGCATTAAGTCCGCCTTTTGTACCACTTATTTGTTAAGGGTCAATAAAGCATAAATAAATAAATAAATAAAATCAATATTACCAATATACTCGTAATCCCTCGAGGAGCCCTACCACTAGCGGGCCGGATTTAATCGCTCTTACGGCACCCATCCGGCGTGGGATTGGGGTTAGTATTCTAAGCCGCCCCAATACAGCTAATTTTATAAGTCTATATACCTATACCTCCATCTGGACAATAAGTTTCCAAAATGTACAGTCGGCAAAGGAATTAACTATGCAGGGCACGATTCAAAACCTTCAAATATAATAATAATAGGCAAACGTAATGTCAATGACAATGACATGATGTCATGCAAAAATTTTGCCATGTTGAATTTTCCACAGAAAACATTTTCTTTTCACTTGTAGTTGACAATAGTATGAGCTACAGTCATGCTTAATCTACTAAAAATACAAATTAATCAACAGCAACATACATTATTATACAGACAGAATCATGTAACAAGGGATTCGTAACAAACTAAAGCTATTTCAACTTTGCGTGTAGGTATAATTTAACATTAATATTTGAGAAACTGACCTGAATTTTAGTGAGCTTATTAAACTTTATTTGCCTTGTGTTTTCCTGAACAATAGAGAGGAGATGTAAGGGTCAATTCTCGTTAATATTAAATTTATTAAAGAATGGTTGACCTAGTTTGAAAACTATAAAGCGAAGACAGGACGAATTCATCTTAACCACTTAAAAATGCACGGTTGTATAGAAGACTTAGATATTTAATGCAATTAATTTTAAACATGAACGTCTGTGAAGTAAACGAAAGAGCATTTAATTTTGTAAGAAGGTTTTTACCGTAAAAGCGTGTAAGTTTCTGTCTATCAAACAAAAGGAATAGCAAAAGAAAGAAACAATAAAATTATTTCATTTATGTATTATAAAAATTAAAATGCCAATTTGAGTGCATGTGATTCCACATCCGTTCAAGCAAAAAAATGTGTTAGTATAAACGAGACCAAATATGGAATCGGGAAAAACTAGTTGAAAAGAATAGAAAACAAATGAAAATCGGAAAAGTGATAATTAATAGACAAAGATGAGTATATCGGCATCATAATTTTTTTATCAAAAATTTGTTACGTTTTTCTTTGTTTTCATTTTTTGAAAATGAGTTACTCACACTTCGATTCTGTTTTTCCGTCCGCATGCACAACTATTATACTTTTTTGCAATGAAAAATGTAATACACTTAAATGGGCCTGTATGTAGTAGAGGGTTCAAAACAAAAAAAAAACCCGCCTGCTATCAAAAATGCTATCTTGATACACCTTGGTGTATTATGTTGAGGTAATTTGATACCCTTATTGAATGATTCGATTTATTTTTATTTTTGATACTTCAAACAATGGCATCTCACAGCCATCATATTTGTTTTTTATTTTCACTTCTCTAAGAACACTTGGGTTATGAAAATGAATCAAAAGATATTTTAATTATAGTATAAATCCGTAAGAATATTACACACATACGTGGAAGAAGGGCTTTTCTATGGTGTTGACTATTCAATAATATTTCCTTTCACTTTACACCATGATGTATTTCCAGCTGTTCTCCGTTCACATCAATATTCCAAAGTACCTCAACACTACGTGATCAATAAAATCGAATCCCCAAGAACGTCGCACGCAATGATGTTTAAATAAATATAGATACGTTATGCTCTTACAAATCAACCGAAAAATCTGTTCCGATGTCCGCAAGGCACGCTTTATCGCTTTATCGCACGTCTTTATCGCTCTCGCGTCAAAACTACATCGCTATCTCTTTCTTCACCTGAATATGAGTTCCCAATTGGGAACTTTTTGAGTCATCACAACGCGCGCGCTTATGACATATCTGCCTCTTTTTAATATATAATATCATTGGTCGCACGTATGTTCCGAATAAATTGACTTATTTCATAATCTACATATTTTGTTTTTCTTTATGACTCAGATGTAGTGCCAGATTTATATTTTTTATGAGTGTAGGCCAATTTATTTCCGCCGCCCCATGTACCTTTCTAAAATAATAATTTTCCATTCATAGTAAGGAAGGCACTGAATTAGTCACTAAGATTGTAAAAAAACAAGAATTACAATTTTTTACGACACTTTAATATTGCTATTAAAAAGTCGTCATCTATAATCATCTTCTGAAATCTGCCGCCTCTAGGACGCTGCCGCCCCTAGGCCGCGGCCTATACGGCCTATTGACAAATCTGGACTGCTCAGATGTATGACAGCATCTGCATCAAAGAGGTCGCTCGCCGAGCAATACATGTATATTTAGCAGAAGGAGGTATTCTATGGTGTTGGTTATGAAATGATATTCCTTTTACTTTGCACCATGATATATTTCCAGTTCTCCTAACATTCACATCAATATTCCAAACTACTTCAATACTACGCCATCAATAATAATCTGTCCTACATTATTGACAATTCCCTAATCTAAATATGACATGACATTTCTTATATGCCAGCCTCTGCATCAGGCGAGCGCTGTAGAATAAAGAGGTCCGTCCCTGGACCTTCACTGCAGATTCATGGACTCACCGATATATACAAGATACGCGCGTGAGAGATATTGTATATTTATAATGTAGGTATATGTAATAATTGCTCAATAAATAGAAAATATGAAATTTAGATTTTTATAAAAAGGAAACGTATCCATTAATGATAATGTACTTATATTTTGACAACTTGTATTATTTGTATTAATCGTAACATGAAACACTTGAAATATGGTAATATAATATTATTGTACAATTAGATAGACATAATATTATTGTACGATTTGGTAATAATATACAATATACATAAAATTAAAATAAGGTATTTGAAAATTTATAGCAACGTTAAATGTCAACTACTTGCTAATTTTTAAAATAGGTGATTATTTGTAACGGGAAGTTAAATTGTTTGCCGGTAGAAATATTTTAATTATTTTATAAAATACCATTAATTTTGATGATTTGGAATTGTTTAAATCAGTTATTGAATTGTGTTTATTATTATTAGTATTTATTACGATCTTTTTACGTAGAATTACAAATTGTTTGTCTTGTCTGTGGTAGGTATATCAGGTGATACTCGTAATTATGGTGTGGGGGTAGACAGTTGGGTTGATAAAAGCGAGTGTTTGTAATGGTCTCGGGTAATTCAGTGTGTGAGCTGCTCTTCTGCAGAAGTTAAGTACTTTGAAATACTTTTATAATGTTACTCTGCCAGTCTATTTAATTATTGTTTAGTATCATTCTAATTAAAACGATTGTAGTGTCATAATGTTGTAAAGCTATACTGGAAGCCAGCTTTCAATTCAATATTGTCGTACTGTTTGTTCCGTTTTAAAATGTGTAATATTGATACGAAATGTGGAATGATATAATATAATATTACTGCGGTAATCTTGTGCCGTTGGGGTTTCTTTCCCCTTAGTTCTTCCCCAACGACTAAAGCACATTGCGAACTAAGGGTTTCAATAAATTAATTGCCGCAAATAATGTGTATCATTTACATACCTCCATAATAATATGAAAAAGTCACAATATCATGAAAAATAACTAGTCATTGTGCTTTTTTGGTTTACCTTTATTAATAATAGTACAAGTTGCAAATATTTGTCGATTCTCGCTTTATAACATGACTTCCAATTTATATTTCTTGTCTTTTCCATAACCATTACACATTGAATCTAACATCAGAAGTGTAGGAGTCGGACTCGCGTTTTTAATAATATATGTATCCTAATATGTGTTTATTTTCCAAGTTTCAGAATAGAAGAAAAATTGCGGCCCCGGACCAGCGGAACTGTGACGACGAAATAATAAGTTTTCGACGCAAGGATCTGCTACGTCACGAGATGGACAATTATTATAGTATTGAAACATCCAACAAGTGATCAAGGGAATCTCCTTAGAACAGCACCGAAGTGATTTCAAGAACGGTAAGGCCCTTAAAGGGCTTTGTTTTATGATAATGTTTAAGGATTTTATTATATATATATTTTTTTTCTGTGCATTAAGTAATTTAAACATACAATAAGGAGGCGGAATTCTCTCTGTCCGGACATCACGAGAAAACCTGTGAATTATTTGATTAAAAATAGACTTAATCGGATTAGAATTGAAGACTAACTTTCAATTTTTTTTTTACGTACAGTAGATATAGAGGTTTCAAAGAATAGGACGTACTAAATACGTACTAAATAGCAACAAAGTAGGTGTACAAATTAAATCTTTCTTCGGTTATGACTATCTAATTATTTACTAACTGCTTACAATGAAATGAATTTTCGAACATAAATAGTACCTATACATATATTTTACATATAATTTAATATTTCTTTATAATTTATATACCTAGTATAGACACTATGTAGATTGCAACAAATTCGAAAGGGAAAGACTAGTGCGCCAGGCACCCAAACAAAATGATAAGAAAAATAAAATCTATTATGGCAAAATAATAATATACTAAAATCAAACAAAACCGTAGGTAATCTATATCGACACAATACACCAGATGTAAACTTTTAGAATACCCACAACTAGTTTTTATTTTGGTAGGTACCTATGTTATTTGTTTAACATTCGAATAAGACTAAAAATGACTTATTTATTTCCATGATTTGTAGGTTGAATCAGTATGTAGGTATAAATGTATGACAATAATTTGTGAAATATGAATATAGAGTAGACTGACGACAATTTTATTATTTATTTGAAAATTAATTAAAGCAATTAAAGTACATAATTGAATCATGTAAATTGAGAGGATAAATATCATTAGGAATAATATTTAATGTTCTAATAATATAATATGCATAACTGCGTAAACATAATTACACAAATAAGAAAAAATTAGGTAATCCAAAAGGAAGACGTCGTTAGCTATGGAATAACTCCATACTTATATACTATAATATTATAAATGCGAAAGTGTGTTTGTTTGTTCCTCTTTCACGTCGCAACAAAGCTATTATATGGTATGATTTTTGTGTGTGGAGATAGTTAGGAGGGTGGAGAGTAACGTAGGCTATTTTTTTACCGCGGTAAAAGCTCTCATTTCCATGGGAAGCTCGATGTTTTGTTAGTTGTTAGATATTTAGTTCCGGATTTTGTTAATAGATGGCGTTAGTAAAATTCATTTGCAAGTTCTGAATCACGCTTTCAAATGACACAATATGTAAATTACTAAAGTCATAGGCAACTAATTTATAAATGAAAATCTGAATTCGCGTTGGACTTTGGTTAGAAATTAATATTGTAAAGGAATAAGTCGATAAGGTTATAAACTTAAAAGACATACGATTTGATTTTGGTTTTTGGTTTTGGTTTGCTTCGTGAACTGGTTTTGAAGACTGTTGTTGTTTTGGCTTAGAATAATAATTATTTTTACGGATAGTAGGTTTTAAAATTTAGATATTTTATGACTTTTAACAACATTTTGTGTTGTATTTGTTTAATTTAATTTTTTTTTTTTACTTTAAATAGTTTTAGTTATTAGTAGTTAGTTACTTTAGATATAAGTTTTTAAAAGTGGATAACACATTTCATGTTAGTTAGTAGTAGTTAGTTTCATTAGATATAAGTTTTTTTTAAAGATAACACATTTTGTGTTGTATTTTTTTTTAAATTAGACTGCTTTATTTTTTTCCTTTTTTTTTTGTAAAACTCTTCAAATACAAATTATAATTTCAGTGCTAGTAAATTTACTTAACACTTGGTAATTCTAATAAGTTATTCGGATTCAATTAGGTTATATTTAGTTTTGTGCCTAAAAACACAAATAACAATTTTCTAGTATTTGCTAGTTAGCTTGCGTTGTAGTACCCACATATAAAACAATATTTACGACCCAACTCGGAAAGGTTCGTTTATTAAGTCGTAAAGAGTCCAGGACTAATTATTGACATTAAATAATAATAATATGTAAAGTATTGGTTCATCTCAGTTATATTGTCAACTTTCAATGACCCTAGTGGGCCCTTATGAAATGAAATGAAATGAAATGAAATATCTTTACTTGTGTTTATCTTAATGTGAAAAGAGACAATATTCGTAAATGTAGTAGGAACTATATTATCTTGGTATTTTTGTGTACTTAGTATGTATAACGATGTAGTATTTTTAGTACTTCGAGAGCGAAGTACGTGTCAGTCTGGCCGTGAGAGATATTGTATATTTATAATGTAGGTATATGTAATAATTGCTCAATAAATAGAAAATATGAAATTTAGATTTTTATAAAAAGGAAACGTATCCATTAATGATAATGTACTTATATTTTGACAACTTGTATTATTTGTATTAATCGTAACATGAAACACTTGAAATATGGTAATATAATATTATTGTACAATTAGATAGACATAATATTATTGTACGATTTGGTAATAATATACAATATACATAAAATTAAAATAAGGTATTTGAAAATTTATAGCAACGTTAAATGTCAACTACTTGCTAATTTTTAAAATAGGTGATTATTTGTAACGGGAAGTTAAATTGTTTGCCGGTAGAAATATTTTAATTATTTTATAAAATACCATTAATTTTGATGATTTGGAATTGTTTAAATCAGTTATTGAATTGTGTTTATTATTATTAGTATTTATTACGATCTTTTTACGTAGAATTACAAATTGTTTGTCTTGTCTGTGGTAGGTATATCAGGTGATACTCGTAATTATGGTGTGGGGGTAGACAGTTGGGTTGATAAAAGCGAGTGTTTGTAATGGTCTCGGGTAATTCAGTGTGTGAGCTGCTCTTCTGCAGAAGTTAAGTACTTTGAAATACTTTTATAATGTTACTCTGCCAGTCTATTTAATTATTGTTTAGTATCATTCTAATTAAAACGATTGTAGTGTCATAATGTTGTAAAGCTATACTGGAAGCCAGCTTTCAATTCAATATTGTCGTACTGTTTGTTCCGTTTTAAAATGTGTAATATTGATACGAAATGTGGAATGATATAATATAATATTACTGCGGTAATCTTGTGCCGTTGGGGTTTCTTTCCCCTTAGTTCTTCCCCAACGACTAAAGCACATTGCGAACTAAGGGTTTCAATAAATTAATTGCCGCAAATAATGTGTATCATTTACATACCTCCATAATAATATGAAAAAGTCACAATATCATGAAAAATAACTAGTCATTGTGCTTTTTTGGTTTACCTTTATTAATAATAGTACAAGTTGCAAATATTTGTCGATTCTCGCTTTATAACATGACTTCCAATTTATATTTCTTGTCTTTTCCATAACCATTACACATTGAATCTAACACGCGAAAACCATAACTCTTCCTGGCAGTCGGGTAAAAAAATTGTTAAATTATTCGGTTTAGCGCTTCGATTAGTCGGCAGCTTGGTTGCTTCGTTATCACAGATTATTGCTGCCAACATAGACATACATATGCCAGTAACATCCAATAGCTTAACATTATCCCAGTATCCCACGCCATTATTATTATCAGCTATAGAGGTAAACTGCGTCACATCCGGCGACGCCGCAGGAAGCGACCTCTATCGAGCTTATCTGAGGTTATATATCCATGTTGTTTGAAAGTTTCTATTCCAATGTATGGTATATTATGTCGTAGATAACTTAATGACATACGTATCTAAACTTCCATTATAACTGTATATAATAATAATTATTAAGTAGTTAATGAATTTTGAATTCTAATTATTTGCATATGTGCAATTACAATACGATTATTTTTAAGATTTATCAATAGATTTTAAAATCATTAAAAATAAATTCAATGACTGTGTCGTAGGCACTATCAAAAGGAATATTTGATTAATCGTCCTGGATTTCAATTGTAATTGTTTTCAAGCATTAACTTATCAAGTTATCACATACATATAAATAAATTAATATAGAATGTTACTCTCTTATTCTGCACATAAAATGTCATATATGATCATCTTATCACCTTCGTTTTAATATTGTCATGGGAACAACGATAACATCATTGGGGAAGGAGTCCTTGTCCACGCTGGCCAACTATGGAGAACTCTCAGGTGTGAGGAAACATTCCTCATGATAGGTAAGATATTTGAAGTTATAGTTCATAAGGGACTTTTGGAAAAAAAAACACCTATGAGAGCAAAATTTTTACCATTCGACAGCCAAAAAGCGACATGATAAAGGTTCGTGATACTAGGCGCATAGCAGCCGCTAGGAGTTATTTGGATTGCTAGCGCGCGCTTTGTCGTGGTGGGTGCGAGCAAGAGGTACTTATGTGCACATGATGTATATTTCTGTTAAAAAACCATCTTAAAACTCTAACATTTTACTTTTTTTACTGTTATTGCAATAAATATACCTATGCTTTGACTATGATCAAATTAAAGCTTGATGGCCCAAATCTCGAGCGAAAGCGTTTTTTGTAATTTCTTACACAAAATCGAATTATTGATCATTTGGCAACACACAGCACACATCTGTCTATTGAAGACAGAATATTTTCTCCATTGTTATTTGCAGTACTATTCTGTTTATTTTTTTTTTTATTTTTTTTTTATTTTAAAGTTCATCAACGACTGGTACTTTGATTACACAAACAAAAAAAATGTGATTACACAACATGCAATATATGGACAGTCAATTACAGATGAACATAACAAGCTTTAAAAGAATAGACGTGTTTAAAACAGGTATTTTACAAAAAAAAAGACATAAAAATACAAAATTTAACCTTGATGAGATAAAAGAGTTTAATGTAGGTACTCCATATAATAATACAATGTTTTATAACACGCACCGTCGTTATTCATTTAGGTCCTATTCCCGAGCAGTTATATTAATTACATTATTTTTAACCCCCGACGAAAAAAGAGGGGGGTTATAAGTTGACATGTCTGTGTGTCTCTGTGTCTGTATGTCTGTATCTGACATCGTAGCTCTCAGACGGAAGAACAAACAGATTTTGATCTAGTTTTTTGTCTGAAATGTGACGTTCTTACTTCTTAGCTAAGTTTAGTGTAAATAAAACTATGGGTTTTTTTATTTAAGATTATTCTTCACAGTTACAGTTACTTAATTATAATTTATGGCTGTCATATCATAATCCAAATCCAAATCACATTGCAAAACTTTTTACACGTTTTGCAATAATCTATCTTTCGATTAGTTAGTAGGTAAGCACTGAAGTAACAATAATATAATGTTATTTTGGCAATTGTTTGGCCAGAAACTTAAGGTTTATAGATTTAAATTGCTAAAATATAAATAAACTAGGAAATCGCCCTCACTTCGCTTCGGGAAAATAGTAAAAAAAATATAATATAGCCTATGTCACCCAGGGATAGTGTAGCTTCCCAACAGTGAAAGAATTTTTCAAATCGGTTCAGTAGTTTCGGAGCCTATTCAATGCAAACAATCAAATCTTTCCTCTTTATAATATTAGTATAGATAAGTAGTGTCGATATGAGTTCCGCTAGTGGCAAACATTTCTAGAAAGGTTCCGTGCCTTGGAGTCATGCTTTCGTGTTTTCTGTTTGGAGACCTTTGGGTGGCATGAAACTGAAATTGGGCTTCTGAAACTAGGGTTAGCCAGTAACCTCTCCACCAGCGTGGTGGACTATGCTAAGCCTCCTCAAGAGGAGAGACCAGTGCACACTCGGACACACACACACACACACACACACACACACATTAAATAGTATTGTACACAGAAATTAAAATTTTCATCGTAAGTGTAGGTACGTAATATACTGATAAGGACCTTTGTCTTATGGGAAATCAGAATCACACATAGACCAAACAACAAGTAATTATTTTCTTGTTTGGTCCATACAAATTAATTATTATATTTTATTCCCGGTACATACGTAAATTGTTGGTAGCTACGATATTAACATCGTTTTTGTACGATTGTAAAGTGCAAATATTTCATGTGCTTATTTAATTAAATACGGGTCCCGGGAATCGGAATAATTCCCACGTGAGGGGAAATTGGAAACGTGATTATTGCTTATCTTTTTTAATTATCTTTTTGCGGGAAAGGAAGTGAATTATAAAATATTTCGCTTTAATGGCGATGTTAACAGCTTCATGACATTATTTTATAATGTATCGCGTTTGAGAAATGTTGTTTGATAAATTCAACAATGCTTAGGTATAATGATGATTGCTTTTGGTCAATTGAATGTATCAAAGAAAAAAATATCGACTTTTAAAATAAAATAGCTCTTATTTATACAGACTATCACACATTACCTAATATGTTTCTTTTCCTATCGTCACTTTTTCTACATAAAAAACAATGCAGCCACAGAGAAAATACTACTCAGTAATATATGTATTTCAATACATCGACCAGACTTTTTAACAATTCGAAATAAAAAAATATCTTACTAGAAGGAATACAATTAAAATAAAGAGATTGCGATTATGAGGTTAATGTAAGTGTGATAAAAAGGTTTTGCTATCACCGGCTTCAAAAAAATTCAAGGTCCTTAATATTTTTTTCGTCAGATGAGTTAACTTTTTGAAGTCCATAATTTTTTTTATTTTCTACAATTTATTTTACAAATGTTTTGCTAACCGAACTATCCTGATAGGCTGTTATCAAATAGTTTCGGTTCCAAAACACATTAAGTGGGAGTGGTACTTTGTAAATGAGTAGTTACAAGCATTCTTGTTTGATATTACTCGTAGTTAAAGTTGAGGTCACATTACACAACACAGCGAAAAGCTCTCATTAACCAACTGTAAAGTTAGCTCAATGTCGCTTAGTCAATTTTTCCTTTCAAGCGTCGATATGCTTAAATGGTGTAACTGCTGTTTCTGTTAACCGAGTGACCATTTACTAATTTAGGTAGCTAGCTGCTGGTTGACCAGTTACGAGGATTACTTAATTTCTTACTTAAAGTCAAAGTCAAAATAATTTATTCATATAGATATAATTGATACACTTATGTACGTCTAAAACCTAGTACACCAAGTGTCGTGTTATATATTAAAAAAAAGTACAGTTTCAGTTTTTGTGTTTAACTATAAAGTTATACATACATTTTTACCATTTTAACTTCAAAACTGACTAAGTTTCCATACTAACTTGCACCCCCTTAAGGGATCTCCTCTAGGGGATGATTTTCGAAAAAAAACGTTATACATACAAATTTTGTTTCTAATCTTGAGCTAATATAAAAATGTTCATATTTTTAACTTCAACCTGGTCTAAATGTACAAAAACACTCTTTGTGAGAAGCACAGAAATCTCGCAGTTAGGTATGTATAAAAAAAATAATTTTCCCTCTCTGCTTCCCACTAAAACCTAATACCTTGTAAGCAAAACATCTCCCTAAACAACCCGTCAGAACATTCCCATAAAACAAACTATAATTACCGCCATCTACACAATTTCCGGCTAGATTTGCAAATGGCCGCCGCCGCCATTTTCTCAAACCGGATGTGGTTAATGGTGCACTAAAAACTTGTATGTAACTTTATCGTTGTGCTATCAATTTCATATCAAATTTTCCTCGTAGGAAAGCAGGCTTTGAAATTCATTAGGTGATAAGGTTTAATAGCTCTAGATTTACATTAATTAGGCCAACATCGCCCACGCTGTTCCATAGTTTCTAAGTAATTATATTATTAGATGAAAATAACTAATTGCGTGTGTGTATAAACTTCAACTCCCTGGAAGAACTTGGTACAATGCTCGGGGACTTGAACAGCGCCTCACAACGGGTGGGTCTTAAGATGAACATGGACAAGACGAAAATCATGTCGAATGTCCATGTCACACCCGTACCGGTTGTTGTTGACGGCGCTGCTCTCGAAGTTGTAGACGAATACGATTACCTGGGACAGGTGATCCAGATGGGTAAGTCCAACTTCGAGAAAGAAGTCACTCGTAGAATCCAACTCGGATGGGCTGCCTTCGGGAAACTGCGTGATATCTTGTCGTCCAAAACACTACCTCAGTGCCTGAAGTCGAAGGTGTTCGAGCAGTGTGTGTTGCCAGTGATGACATACGGATCCGAGACGTGGTGCTTTACTATTGGCTTAATCCACAAGCTCAGAGTAGCGCAGCGGGCTATGGAGAGGGCTATGCTCGGTATTTCTCTACGTGATCGAATCAGAAATGAGGAGATCCGTAGACGAACGAGGGTAACCGACATAGCTCAAAGAATTAGCCGGCTGAAGTGGCAATGGGCTGGCCACATAGTGCGAAGGACCGATAACCGTTGGGGAAGAAAGGTCCTTGAATGGCGCCCACGTCTCGGAAAAAGGAGCATAGGACGCCCCCCGACCAGGTGGACTGACGACCTGAAGAAGACAGCGGGTATCCGCTGGATTCAGAAGGCTCAGGACAGGTCAGAGTGGCGCAAATTAGGGGAGGCCTATGTCCAGCAGTGGACCTCCAAAGGCTGATGGATGGATGGATGGATGGATAAACTTCAATTTTACACTACGCTGAAAATAAATAAACTCACACTTTTTGCAATAATTTTATTCAATGACCTTCTTGAGAACATCAATTACTTTATACATATATTTTTTCAAAGCCTATTTTTTTTATGCCGACCAGCCAATCAGCTCCGATTACTGCTCTACTAAACGCTGTATTAAACGCTGTACTAAACGCTCTATTAACAGCTCCACTTACGCCCCATCTCATAGTCACTAATGAAAAAAAGGAAAAAAATGAAAAATGTTTTTATTGATTCATAAATTACATTACATGCTAGTTGCAAGGGCCCTGTACTAGGTGTAGACCTGTGTTACTAATCACTCCTTAGTAAAGAATCACCATACAAAATCGTACAGATTTTAAGGAGCGATTTAAGTAACCATTAGTAATTCTGAGTTGGGGCGTTATAGTTCTGCTCTCAGCCTGCACACCCCACAACTTCTGCCTCTTTCCGTTGTTTTTACTTGAGGTATAAAAGTACTCCGTAACAAAATATTTGAAAAACAAAAATCTTTAAATTTTCCAATCCACTTTACATCAATTTCCGTAGATTAGTCTGTAGATTATACACTTAAAAGCTTAGTCAATAGAATATATTGAGATAAAATATTTTGAGACAATTTTATTCGAGTTATTAAAACTAATATCATAGGTAAAGGCTGCAAATACATTCCTTTACGACCGTTCAATAGACATTCCGTGTCCGATGGATTCCTATGTGATATCAGTTTTATAGTTCTCATCGCAGATCTATAATATGAAATTCCAGGTGAAACGAAATGGTTGCCACATACCCGCACTATTAGATTCATAATTGAAAAATGGTTGTGGTGAAGGCAGTTTTGTTATGTGAAAATATTTTTAAAACCTAATACTAGTAATGTTGATTGGAAGTTATAAAACATTTTTTTATTGTAGGTGTAAACCTACAATAAACTTCTAAAGGCAAAACGGAACATCGAAGTCGCCTACACATATTAAAAAAAATGTAAAGGAATAAATAAATAAAAGCGTGTGTGTATACATAAGTAGGCACGTAAGAAGCTATACCACGTTATACTTACCTCTTAAAAGTACCTCTCGCTCGCACCCACCACTCGACGCGCGCTAGTAATCCAAAACAACTCCAGAGAATGATGTGCGCCTAGTACAGCCTAGTATCATGCACCTTCATCATGTCGTTTTTTGGCTGTCGCATCGTAAAAATTTTACTCTCATAATTTTTCCTTACTTCAAAAGTTAAATTATACCGACTATTATTGATTTAAGTTCTGTAACAACAACTACCATAAAACAACTATACATGTGTGTGTGTGTGTGTGTGTGTGTGTGTGTGTGTGTGTGTGTGTGTGTGTGATTTTGAAAAATTTCTAATAATATGTATTATTTCAATATTATAATTCTTACCACCCGAAAAATTACCAACAGAATACATTTTGGAGAACCATACCAAAATAGGACACAATTTTTCTAAGTGTGGACACCCTACAATTGTAAAGGACAACCTCAATCCGGCCTGTGATTGGTTGAATAGCCCTTCGTATATGACATCATCGATCTTCAGGTCCCTCTACAAAGTCAGTGATCCAGATAGAGTAATATATCCATGGTTTTCATGGTTCAGTCCAATATTGACATTTGACAATTGAATTTAATTGATTGATATGTGAAACTCTACACTGACAGTTACTAATATCAAACTAGTTATTATTAGTTCATAGTAATGTTATTATTTAATACATTTACAACACCAATTTACAATGTTAAATATAATAGTTACGTATCGAAAACATAATAATATAATTCGTGGACCTCAGATATGTTCATAATAAAATTCATGAAAAGGACGTATGTACCTGTTAGAAAAAAAAAAACCTTTGCGTTCCTTTTCACCTTCAAATTGTGACGAACATATTTCATCAATTTTCTAAAATATGGAGGATCAATAAAATATACGTCTTAAAATTTCAAGTAGATTAGAAAATATACTTTCAAATGAAATATAAATTGCGGCTGTACAAATTTCTTCGCAATAAAGGGCCACTTTTGAAAATCTCCTTTTAGAAATATATCTTATTAAGGATAGATTTCAGAAATATATTATGTTTTGGCGTCTTTATCAATAACGGCTTTCCCGAGAAATATTTGCCGTACAGTTTGACCCCATTACACTTTTACTATTAGTCTTAGAAATACTCGCATATTTGGACAGAAAAAGTTCTCACAAAAGCCCGACAAATAAGTAATAAAGAATTATTACGACCAGTTAAGTCGCAATCAAAGCTGGAACTAATAATAACAGCATTAGAGAAGATGTATTGGGGTATCTTAACATCGCTTCAACTTACAAGGATAATGACCATTTTTCGTTGACCTGTACTTTGGGTGTGTTAGATAAAGCTGGCCATACACATTGAAGTATTATTACTAGCGTATAGAACCGACACCGCGAACACCATGTATATCCCAATGCTTTGGCGCCACGTGGCTTCAATCTTCAATGGATTCGTTCGATTTTGAAAGGAGAACGGGGGCTCAATTTTGAAAATCGAACCTCCCGGGCGGGACACACATTTTGTTCGAGATGTCTGTTCTATGACATTATACTTCAATGGCCATACATGATCAAGTTCACTTGTCAACTTACTTGTCGTATCAGGTCCGCTTCAAACTTGACAAGTAAATCAATCAATCACTCATAATCTTTATTGTGGAATACAGGTACAATTCAGTTCAAATGTAACAAGTCAAGTAAAGTATGAACTCTGTATTTCCGCCACAAACGGGCATGTACAAAATTACATAAAATTTTAATAAAAAAGTAAAAAATGATAAAAAACTAACATGTAAAAAAATAAATTTCAAATTCAAATTGTGAAAACATTAATAATAAAATAAAATGTGGTATTCAATTTATGACTAGTTACTTTCCTTATTAAATTAAATCATCTGTTAGGTACTCATTTATTGCGTAATAGCATTTTTAATTACGAAAATTTTCAATTAAACTTGGTCATGTATTTTTCTTTCATAGTCACAATTTATTAAGCTTTATATTACTTATGTCCTAGTTATCTTACAGTAATTACTGCAATTATTGTTATATAACTTATTTGATCCAGTTACATTTTGAATGTAATCACACTAATACACCCTTACTTTACAAAGGGTTAAAGATTGATAGAGCAGAATACACAATAAAAGTTTATTACCTATTTTAATGCAAATAAAATTGTTATGTACGAGATAATTAACTAAAGAAGTAACTGGAAATAAATCAAACGAACTATAGTTTCATTTTGATTTTACGTAGCACAGTGGGGATGTTCACACAAATATGGAACACGTCTTACGTGTACAATCGCTTTACGTACATTTCAAGTTATCGCGTTGCGTCGCGTCTCGGACGATTAATGTCACCTCTCAAGTACGGCAAGTACCTAGTTACTTAGATTACTTCTTTAGTTAAACATGCTTTTTTGTTTATTTGTAAATTACTTCTTGCCGCGACTTCGTCTGCATGGTCTTCACAGTTAGTTCCATAAAGAAATGGAGTGTGTCATCGATAAAAAAATAATGATACAAAAATTCGCTGATGTCCATGGGCGACGATAACCATTTATCATTAAATCGTTAGCTCGTTTGTCTGCTTTATCAAAAAAAAATTGTATGGTGGTAGCGCATACATACAAGTAGCCATAACATAAATTTTTAACCTGTGAACGAAACTTCGATACTAAATAAAATTATACCCCTTGTCCTGAGGGGACAGATCCATCTTCGATATAAAAATACCTTCTTTAATGCGGGATATTAAATAACTGTGAGCGAAATTTCATATTTATAAATGATATTCATTGAAGTATAGTTCAATGTCATAAAACAGACATCTCGAACAAAATGTGTGTCCCGCCCGGGAGGTTCGATTTCCAAAATTGAGCCCTCGTTCTCCTTTCAAAATCGAACGAATCCATTGAAGATTGAAGCCACGTGGCGCCAATGCATTGGGACATACATGGTGTTCGCGGTGTCCGCATCCTATACGCTAGTAATAAATACTTCAATGATGATATTACATAATATATTTACGTATCGTCTCGGGTTCCAAGTTATACTGGTCGAGATGAGTTTGAAGTACGCTCGTGAAATAATGAATTATGGTTGCTCTTCGCACGAAAAGAACACAGCCATCTAATGGCAGTTCTTGATTACACCTCGGATTGGACGATAAATTATTTTGACGTTCATTCCTTCTATTATTGGATCTATGATGTCTTCGATTACGGCGCGAAGTACCTCAGTGGTATGAGTAAATTGCGTGCTTTTCCCATTGAAGTATAATGTCATAGAACAGACATCTCGAACAAAATGTGTGTCCCGCCCGGGAGGTTCGATTTTCAAAATTGAGCCCCCGTTCTCCTTTCAAAATCGAACGAATCCATTGAAGATTGAAGCCACGTGGCGCCAATGCATTGGGACATACATGGTGTTCGCGGTGTCGGTTCTATACGCTAGTAATAATACTTCAATGGCTATCCCTGACATTACAAGACACGTACATCCATGGAGGATAGAGGCGAAGGAGAGCCATCTCATATGAGGGAAAGTTGAAAAAGTGGCCAGTTGTTTTCTGAAAATAGAGGTTCTAATAATGACCATTCCAGAATGGCACTAGTGTTTGAGGAATAGAGTGATATGAACATAGCTATTGTAGACGGAGTGAAGTTTGCTGAGTTATGCCACCCGTAATGAATGGCGCTAGTGTCTGAGAAATAGATATTCGAACATAGCTGATAAGCTGTTGTAGTTGTAGACCGCACCGCAGTGCTATACTACCCGTAATTGGACGCGTTTTTACGGACACTTTATTCATTACACAGAGATGGCTCTCCTATCTCTATACTCCATAATAATACCTACTATAATTAGCTATTTGCCATAATATATTATAGTATAATAAATTCCGTTTTTTGATGATCTTATTTGGTAAAAAATCTTGTCACTACTTTTTATTGAAATGTTGGTTTATATTCGTTTAAAAAATAATAAACAGTAAACAGAAATTAGTTTTAGTATTAAATTATTTATCTGTATTTTAATTCTTTTAATTTGATGTCAGCCTTATTTTTAAATTACAAATCGCTTTTTTTGTAAAAGGAATCAGTTATAAGCTAACGTCATCATGTTGTTTTTTAGCTGTCAGTGTGCACGTGTATCGTAAAAATTCTACTCTCATATTTTTTCCAAACGCGCCAATAGAAGTATACCTAACTTCCGCTCGCCGATCTACACGCGACTAACGGGTGCCCTGAAAAATCAGAGGACGTAGAAAGTACCTGCTACCTTCTACGCCGTAGGTACTCTGAGTGCACAGATTACCCCCAATAGATACCGCATACAAGGCAACTGACGCGCGCCAACACGTACATGCATTTGCATGTTCACGACATTAGTGTGTTGACCAATACTGACCCGTCAAGTCCAAGTATGAATTACAAATAGCCAATCACGGCGCATTATTTTGTCCCCCGCCAGCCGCGCCTTCCGCCAAATTTTGTGAGTTCAAACTCTAAGAAAATTTCACTTATGCGGTATCTATTGGGGGTAATCTGTGTCTGAGTGCGACCCTTTTCCGGCATATTGGTAGCTGCAACTCCGAATGCAGTTAATAATTGTTGTGTAAGAAACCACCGATTTTTAAACATTGTTGCTGTGCCTATGTCGGAATAAATGTTTCTTTCTTTCTTTAACTTCAAAAACGCTAAAACATCCAGAATTCAATTACCGTTTCAATGTATGCAAAGTAACAGTTTATTTATTTGTACTGGAAGTGCTGATTTTTTATTCTGCACCCGTATCAATCGCTTAAGAACGCGCTGAGACCCCCGTGCACTGAATTTTAAACGTGAAATATCCGAAAGGAACCCAATAAAGTAAAGGCGTAAGGAAAAGAGTGGCGTAATGGTCAGCATACTGGACTACCGGTCGTGGGTTCAATTCCGCGATGCAGAAATTTTAATGTTTAGTATGAAGTTCTGTTTTCGATCTGAGACCATGAGTTCAGCCGTTCAAGATTAGCTCGGACAAACAGAAAAACAGACAGACAAAGATTAAAAAAAAAGTTTATTTGTGTTTTAGTATCATGTAAATAAGCAATATCAATTTTATCTATACTAATATTATAAAGAGGAAATATTTGATTGTTTGTTTGCATTGAATAGGGTCCGAAACTATCGAACCGATTTGAAAAATTCTTTCACTGTTGTGAAGCTACTCTATCTCCGGGTGACATAGCTATTTTTTTGCTATTTTTCCCGAAGCGAATCGAGGGCGATTTCCTAGTTTAATATAAGTATAGATAGTAAAAGGCTGAGCAAATGAATCGCGCTCATTTAATTGTGATACGTTCAAGTGAAGTTACCCATTTCACCCCTGTCAATCTAAACAAACTAAAACGATTTGTTAAACTATCTGGGAGCACGGTCGTGCCCCCGCCAAGATGAGGGCACTGCCTACCTTTTCTCGATCGCTTCGTCGTTTTTTGAACCTTCATAACTTGGGTTTGGATTATACCAGATAAATAAACAAAATTTGCGGGATAGGATGTCATTGTCTGTAGTGGACTTATTAAACATAAAGTTTCAATTGCATAGCTCTTAAACTTTAGATTTTATTGCCCGATTTTGTCACTTACTGATAATCATCAAAATTCAATCATACTTCCTGAAGTCCTAGAAAGCTAGAAGTTTATATGTGAACTATTATTTGCACACAAATAACAAAAAAATAATCTAAAACATGGAACCCCCCATTCTTTAAACTAGGGGACGAAAGTTTGTATGAGACATTCACAAATTTTGATTCTAGAGGTCTGAGAATTGGTATAGGGGCTCCTTGTTATAAATACTAAAATATATATTTCAGGAGTTTTAGTAAATCACTCCCCACCCTTTAAATTAAGGGATGGAATTTGTATGGGTTTTAGTATTTTGTCTTATGCAACTTGCAAAAAGAAGTGATCTCCCAACAAACTTTTGACTTAGGTGTAGCGTAAGTGAAGATAGGACTTCGTGAAAAAACCACTTGACCCGCCATATGCTGGACCATACAAGGTGCTAGAACGACACCCCAAGCACTTCAAGCTGGATGTACGTGGTAAACCAGTAACAGTAAGCATAGACCGCCTGAAACCTGCTTATATGACCCAAGAAGCGAAAGCACCCTTACAAGCGCCTGAGACGCTACTGTCACCACCTCCTGCTACGACAGACGACAACCAGAAGACGACCAGATCTGGCAGACGTGTGAGGTTTCCTGATAGATATCGCCCGCAGTAGCGGTCTCAGCAGGGGAGTACTGTGGCAACACTAGCGGCCGAGCGGAAAATTCCATCGCCGCGAGCGCCCGGCCACCGACCTGCCATCACGCCGCCCCGCGCACCTCGCCGTCGCCCCATTGCGAGACCGGCTCGGACGGCGAACGCACGCGCTTCATTATAGTTACTAGTTACTCATTTCAACCGTTAGCCTATTTGAATCTATAACGATTGTAATTTCTAGTATTTTCAAGTTCTCATCTTCTCAAATAGTAATTTGTTTTGTCAAGCATTAGAATTCTACATAATATATCGCGATTGTAAAGTATTCATTGTAATGGAGTCGCAATACATAATTTGAATCTTAATTGTGGTTGCAAATTTATTCATCGCCTTCAACCAACCTCAACCACAATAGTTAGGGCGAGTAGAGTTAGAAGCTTGGCTCTACATGAGATCTGATAACTCTTTGATGTAGAGCCATATGGTCTTGGCAACATTTTACATAAAAATGTGTTGGTGGGTTTGTTTGATACTTTAGCATCAGCACATGTTGCCAGCTATTTACTAGGCACTCGGTTGTCTGGAGCTAATTCTAAGCTAAAAATCTGGTCATAAGTATAATTATCACAAATAAAAGTATAAAGCAGTATGTAAAATTTCAACCCTGTAGGATAAAAAGTACTAGTTCTAATTCATCTTTCAAAAGCAATTAAATTGTCCAAAAAAAACAAATAAAGTATCAAATATTGTAAAGCTATATAATATAAGCTAAATTAAAAGTATATCTCTTTGAACACCAAAAAAGGCTGGAAACTCTTAGGCATGACGACACAAGTGCAATATAAATTTATAAAAACACACACATATATTAACACACACACACACACACACACACATGCACACACAAACACGCTCACACACACACACAAACACACACAAAGAGGCACACACGCATATGTGGAATAGTTCGTGTATTCGTGGTAGTAATTATTATGACAATCGAGTTTATTTCTTTAAATTAAGTATTACCCTCAATCATCCGAACTGCACGATTTGAGGGTCACTCTGAAAACCAGCGGCCGTGGTTTTTCCGCGACCATAATCATGCTGAGCGTGAACCCTTTTCACCTATTATCTTACATTCTTTTCACCTATTACCTTACAGTACCCGGATGACCGAGCTTTGCTCGGTTTAGTGTTGCTTAACAACGCCATTTACTGAAGTAGCTTTAGTATTGCTACTTGCCAATAGATGTCAGGAAGAGTATATTGTAGAAGTTTATTATTGCCTGAAAACACCGATAAAACGACATTTTCTAAAAATGAATCCTAGCTAGATCGATTTATCGCCCCCGAAACCCCATATACTAAATTTCATGAAAATCGTTGGAGAATTTCGGAATCGGCTCCAACGATTTTCATGAAATTTTCATGAAATTTATATATATATATATATATATACAAGAATTGCTCGTTTAAAGGTATTAGATTTAAGTTTCGTATTATTTTCGTGTATAATTTTTAGATAATTAAGGTGAAAATTAAATAAACATTTCTTTCTTTCTTTCATAAGTATCAAAACTTAATTAAATGCTTATAAAAACCAAATAAATTACCATTGCTTGGAATTTCCTTCATAACACAGCAATTGGTAGCAAAACACCAACTTAAGGTTATACCATCCATAAAAAGCGAATTTATTATTATTTCATTGTCCAAAGCTTATGAATAACATGCTGTTGTTGTACAGACCTGCGCATAATTTTCTGTTTTATTACACAAGTACCTTGGCGCAAAGGCGTTGTGTTGTGGCATTTTATTTCTATATTATTAAGTATATGACCGAGAATTTATACAGGGCTAAATTTAAAACAATAACAATAAAAGTGTAAGGAGGCTTAATTTGCATAACGTATATTTTTTTATATGTATTAGCAAGTTTTATGCTGGCTATATACGATCAAGTTTACTTGTCAAGTTTGCAGCGGACTTGACGCGGCATCCAATTAACTTGACGGTGTATGGCCACGGTACGGCTATCTGGCCATACAGCTACCTCATGCAAACTGGAGGCCGCATCAAGTCAAACTGCAAACTTGACAAGTACACTTGATCGTATATAGCCACCTTTACGAACGTATAATTCTTTGACACCCACGTATTTAACATATTTTGTGCCCTATCGGATTTTTTGATAGCTTTTTGATGTATTATTAAGTCTTCTGTACTATAATGTGGGATTTGAGTCCTGAATTAATTTATAAAATTAGATAGATGTAGATAACAGCACCAAAAATGTTTATAGATATACCGCACCCTCAGCAAAAAAGGCGTAAGATGAAAACTGCAATTTTACAGGAGAGCAAAATACTGTTACGAGTAAGATATCAGTAAGTAGTCAAAGGAGTTTACATTACGATTTCTTGCACACAACCGTCAAGATTAATGATAAAAAATTTAGCTTTTTATGCAACTTTTGTCCCTCTTCCCGGTCGTATTAATAACAAAAATTCAAAGTAACACGACTTATGCTTTTTTTCCACTGAGAGTGCGATACATACAAGTTTGTCGATAATTAACTAGTTAACACAAATACTATGATTTGAATTTAACAATGAAAAAACATTAATGGGTACATAAAGTAAAAAAATTCTTCCAAAAATACAGCATCCTAAAAAGAAAAATTTCGCGTCAAACATTCAAACAATTTAAATTCCAGTAGATAAGTTTACAAAATAGTTTATTAGGTTCAGTCTCGAAACTTTTAGTTTTAAGTTCGGATTTTGCTGCGATAAAATAAAAATATCGTCTGTGAAGTTTTTATGGTTAGTATAATAGTAAGTTAAGTGACTAAAAATGCTCAGGTGCATTCTTAAATTCAAACTTAACATTGTATAAAAAATATAAAAAAATATAAATAATATTTTCAGAAATCACACTTCACTTAAATGATTCATAAGAGTGCAAGTTAAATTAAACCTTTAAAAATTGTTGGCAGATCTGGTAGGTAGGTACTATAAACTTTAAGTACGGTGGTATATGGTGGTACTATAATTTTAAAACTACAAGCAACACAAACATGTAGGTATAGAAACTAGTATAAATTTAAAAATAATAAATAAAACCGGCCTACTGCAATGAAGTATAATGTCATAGAACAGACATCTCGATCAAAGTGTGTGTCCCGCCCGGGAGGTTCCATTTTCAAAATTGAGCCTCCGTTCTCATTTCAAAATCGAACGAATCCATTGAAAATTGAAGCCACGTGGCGCCAATGCATTGGGACATACATGGTGTTCGCGGTGTCTGTTCTATACGCTAATAATAATACTTCAATGACTTTTAAATTAAATCTTTAAAAATTGTTGGCAGATCTGTTAGGTACTATAAACTTTAAGCACGGTGGTATGTGGTGGTACCATCATTTTAAAACTACAAGCAACACAAAAATGTATAGAAACTAATATAAATTTAAAAATAAAATTAAAAAAAAACCGCTTGCTGTCAAAAAAACCTATCATGATATACCTTTTTGAAATCCTTATGGACTTAAATTTACGCACTTTAATTTAATAAACATATTGCATTATTCGATTTATTTTTATTTTTTGATCCTTCAAGCAATGGCTTCTCACAGCTTCTCTTATTTGCTTTTTTTCAATTTCACTTATCCAAGAACACTTGATATCAAGAAGAATCTAACGATATCTATACTAATAATAAAGAGGAAAGATTTGGTTGTTTGCATTGAATAGGCTCCGAAACTACTGAACCGATTTGAAAAATTCTTACACTGTTGGAAAGCTACACTATCCCCGAGTAACATAGGCTATATTATATTTTCAAAAAAATTAGGGATCCTTAATAAAACTCCAATAATGTAACCCAAGGTGTAAAAAATAAAGAAAACCGAAGCAAAGCGAGGGCGGTTACTCGTCTTATATAAATCCATTCAGCGGTTTCGAAGATAAGAGCTAATAAAGAGTAATATGCATAAATACAAACATACATACATACAATCATACATACATACACACAACACAAAATACGCGTGAAAAACATAACCCTTCCTAGCAGTCCGGTAAAGAAAGAAGCCAAGAACCCAATCCCCCAGCCAGAACACGACGAGGCGTTTGATGGCTATCTCAAGGGTGTGGTAGGTTTCCAGCTAGGTTTCACGTAAAAACTTCAAAAACTCAGACCCCTAACCAATGTCAAACAGAGTCAATAAAATTGTAAGGAGAAAGCTGTCAAACCTCTGAAAGAAAGAAAAATACATTTAATTTGTAAAACATAAATTATACGGTGATAAAAAACAAAAAAAATTAAATAGTATAATATGAAATATTCTTAGATCCAAATTAGAGTCGTCTTTTCTTGCTCTTCCTTTAATTTAAGATTATATTATGTTGTTTAAAAGTAAGTTTTTTTTTAATGATCCTTTTGAATGATCCTTTCGATTGGTAATAAAAATACAGGTTGTTTTTTTTACATTTTACAGGTTTGATTCCCGGCTCAAGCAGGTGATTTATCAAAAATCTTTGGAATACAATTTCACTTAAGAAAATAAATGAATGTTTCCGTTATTTTGAAACGAAACCTGCTCAGCAGCAGGAGTCTGCAAACAGCCAGCACTAGTCTTCACAAGACCTGTTTTAACCACAGATGTATTTCATAATAAATAATAATTAAAGCAGTAAGCACTTCACATCACTATACGACGACATAAATCGTGTAATCAAGATCTCCGCTAGAGATGCGGGTTATCGGCGAGCACAATGAGCAGACGAGATAATCTCTGCAGCCGCATTCCTTTATGGCTCGCTGAAGGAGTGGGCGAACTCTCTTACATTCCTACTAAACACTTCAGTGTGATATGGATGTTAGGTACACTTTCATGCTCGGCGTTTTGAATAAAAAGAAAGGGGCTGATAGGAAAATGATTAAAATAAATGACAAACGTGGTATGACTTCTGGAGGACCTGAAGATGTCAGCGTATTCCACCACTTCGCTCCAATGTGGATTGGTGGATAGGTGAGAGGCCAACCTAAGCGGAAAAAGTTTTTTAATGGCACCGGAAAGTCTCTGACATAAAATAACAACTGCTATCTAATATCAACTGATATCGACAGCTTTATGTGGCCTCCAGAAGCAGGGCAGCTCTTAAGGCCAGGTATTCCTACAAAAGTATTTCCCGTCATCCGTAAGTCCCTGACTACGCCCGCAGTTGTCTTGGTCGGTCGATCACTTGTGATCAAGAAAAGCCACTGGATCATAAGCGTTTCATGTCACACTCATGTCAAAGATATTCTCATGAAGAAAGCCTATTACAAACTTGATGAGTATTTAAATGACAAGACTGCTTGGACATGAGTTTTTGGAACGAAGTTCCTTATCGCGCGTTGTGAAAGGGGGCTAGACGGAAAATTATGACACTTTCTGATTCTTACGAATGACGACACTTTTTTTGAAGTGATTCACAGAGTTTTACAGAGATGGCGCTGTACAACAAAACAATACTTAAATCGAAAGGAACTTCGTTCCATCCGGGTGTCCCTTGACACCTCTCATGTTTTTTTTATATTAAATAAAGTCAAAGTCAAAGTCAAAATATTTTATTCATATAGGTATCACTGATACACTTATGCACGTCATTTTTTGTTATATACAAATACTAGCTGTTGCCCGCAGCTTCGCACGCGGAAATTATGCTTATTATGTAATTATATTTGTACCCCTCACAGAAGAAAATTTAATAACAGGTTAATTTATATTGAATTCAGGACTTTATAAAGTAAAACCAACGATACAATCACAAATCATTCCTACGGCAGCGGGTTTTGAAAAATAAACAATATTTACATTAAGTAATTTGCTTTTTTTCTTTTTCATAAAAAATTTGAAAAATTCGAAAACATGTATTCCATCATTTAAAGGAGAAACGTTTGAAGCTTTAAAGCAAATTGTTGATATTTTAAAAATAATCCATACAAAGTTTCATCTTGTTTCCAGGGAAACATTTTAATTTTTCTGGATGAAAAGTCTTCTAAAATATGACCAAAAGTATAAGAAACAAAACTAATTTCCGTCGAAATCAGTCCAAGGGTTTTGATGTGATGCCCGGACAGACAGACAGACAGACAGACAAACAATAATTTTAAAAACAAATTTTTGGTGCTCTAACATGTTATTGAAGTGTTATTTATTGGTTAAAAATTTCAATATTAATCCCTCTCCCTCTTTTTCTCTCTCTCCCTCTTCCACTCATAGTCCCTCTCCAACTTCCTGTCCCTCTCCCTCTCCCGCTCCCTTTCTTTCTCCCTCTCCCACACCTGGTCTCTCGCCCGCTTCCTGTCCCACTCCCTCTCCCGCTTCCTGCCCCTCTCCCTCTCCAGCTCTCTATCCCCCTCCCTCTCCTGTTGCCTATCCCGTTCCCGATCCATCTCCCGCTCCCTGTCCATCTCCCTTTCCCGTTTCCTATCCCTCTCCCGCTTCCTGTTCTTCTCCCACTCCCTGTCCCTCTCCCTCTCCCGGTCCTGGTCTCTTTTCTGCTTCCTTTCCCTCTTCCCTCCCACTCCCAACCGTAGAGTCCCCTATACTAAATTTTTGTTTCTTACTATAAGCTTACATATTAATTTTCATAATGACAAAGTTCTTGTAAAACTTTCAACCCTTTTATTTGCCAATATTAGAGGATGAAATTCCTAAAAACATGTTAAGGTTAATTTTTGATTAATTTTCACATTTCTGAGTTCGATATTGACGAAGCGTCGTACAAACTTACATCCCTGGGTTAAAAACCCTCAGGGGATGAATTTCCAATAAAACCTTTAACAATTATTTTTGTTACTAATTATAAGCTTAAATTTTTACATTACTTCAGAGTTCAAAAATGACGAAGTTTCTTAAATACATTTACATCCCCTTAGTTTTGCCCCATAGGGAATGAATTTCGAGAAAACCGTAATACAGTTATTTTTTGTGTGTAACTATAAGCTTATATACAAAATCTCACCCTTCTTACTTCAAAACTGACGAAGTTGCCATACTAACTTACACACTTTTATTTAACCCTTTAGGGGTTGATTTTCCAAAAAAACACAACTTTAAAATTTTGGTTTCTAATCTTGAGCTAATATATAAATTTTCATGTTGTTAACTTCAAAAATGACGAAGTTGTGTACTGAGTTCCATCCTCTAAAAGTCTAAATTAACCCTTTAAGGGATGATTTTCCAAAAAAAATGTGTTAAACTTAATTTTTGTTTATTACTATAAACTTACATAAAAAATTTCATATTTATACCTCGAAAACTGGTGAGGTTGATTTGTATGTAGTTGACTACCAACCCCTATTTTTAGGGGATTAATTTCGAGAAAACCGTGATACAGTTATTTTTTATGCCTAACTATAGGCTTAAATACAAATTTTCACCCTTCTTACTTCAAAACTGACGAAGTTCCAATACTAACATGCGCCGCCTTAATTAACCCTTTAGGGGATGACTTTCCAAAAAAAGTAATACTTCAAAATTTAGTTTCTATTTTTGAGCTAATATGTAAATTTTCATGTTTTTAACTTCAAAAATGACGAAGTTGCCTACTGACTGTTGTCCTCTAAATTAACCCTTTAAGGGATGATTTTCCAAAAAAATGTATTAAACTTAATTTTTGTTTATTACTATAAACTTACATAAAAAATTTCATATTTATACCTCGAAAACTGGTGAGGTTGATTTGTATGTAATTGACTACCAACCCCTATTTTTAGGGGATGAATTTCGAGAAAACCGTGATACAGTTATTTTTTGTGTCTAAATATAGGCTTAAATACAAATTTTCACCCTTCTTACTTCAAAACAGACGAAGTTCCCATACTAACTTGTGCTGCCTTAATTAAACACTTTAGGGGATGATTTTCGAAAAAAACGTAATACTTCAAAATTTAGTTTCTAATTTTGAGCTAATATATAAATTTTCATGTTTTTAACTTCAAAAATGACGAAGTTGAGTACTGACTGTTGTCCTCTAAATTAACCCTTTAAGGGATGATTTTCCAAAAAAATGTGCTAAACTTAATTTTTGTTTATTACTATAAACTTACATAAAAAAATTCATACTTATAACTCTAAAACTGACGAAGTTGGTTTGTATGAAAATGACTTCGGACCCCTATTTTTGCTAGTTAGGGGATGAATTTCCAAAAATCCGTTCTTAGCTGACGTCTCCTTAGCACAATCTATCTCCCTGCCAAATTTCATCATAATCGGTTCGGTAGTTTCTGAGATTTTTTGTTTAATCAGTGGTGTGTCTCTTTTCAATTTTATATATATAGATTGCCATAAGTAGTATTAAGTGCCGTCTGTAAATGTGAGTAGGAAAAAATAACTTCAGTCTTCTCCCGGAACCACTCACGGTAGGAACTTCTTATCGGTTATTGAAGCGATGGCGTAGAGTGACTTTGGAAAAGCGTTTGTAACAAACCTATTTCGAATAAAAACTTATTGTATTTTATTTTATTTTTATTTCACAAAGCACGAGTTACAACTAGATAGAGATCGACAGCGTTTACACCGCTCTGTGTGTAAAATCCTTAGCCCAGATGTCACTGTCGGTAAACGCATTGCGGCTCCAAATGGAACTGAACAATTCGCCGAACCTCCGCCGTAAAATCCAGTTAATTTTAAACTTGAATGATTTACAGACCCGTAAATAACTGGCGTTCTAGCTTTTCTAAAGAGTTGGTAACAATATTAAAATGACGACGGTTCCTTAAAATTTTCTAAGTGTTTCACGGTTAAATTAGTGTATTTAATTTATGAGTGTAAGTACATAGGTATTGACGATCTCTAAAAATTCATAATGTATTGATTCGATGAAAAAACATGTGCTAAAGAAAGCTTCTCCGTATAGTTTTGATCAAAAAAGAATCATCAAAATCAGTTCACCCAGTCGAAAGTTCTGAGGTAACAAACATAAAAAAATACAGTCGAATTGAATACCTCCTTTTTTTTGAAGTCGGTTAAAAAGATAATAATAATAATAATAATAATAAATCTTTATTTCAGGCATCGAGGCCCATAACATAAATACCTTACAGACTAACATACATACAAAAATATAGACTTAAAAACTAATTCACTTCTTCGCGAAGTGAGACGCGCTTTCGGTGACTCCCGGTGTAATAATGTGTCCCGGTGTGTGTGTATAATGTTTCCCTCAAAATACGTACGCTTGTACATTATCAACGTGAATTATTCTAGTAATTTCAAAGCTAATCAGTCGCTCTCCATTAGATCTTCATTTGTCATGCCGAGACAAAGGCACGTGTTATAATATTAACACTGAATACGAAAGAGCGGTAAACTGGGAATGCGAATGTGTGAGCAACGACACAACTCATGCATTTTTTAAGAAGCACAAAACAGTGTTAAGGAGATTGTACACTCGAACATACTCATGTTTGTATCTTTTACGAGCCACGCGGTGCGTCGGTAACTATCGCGGAACGTCGTTGGAAGGGTTCAATTCCCAGTGAGGCAGGAATTTTAATCATTAGATTTTTTTTGAAAATGGCCTGTAACGAGCTAATAGTTCACCTGATAGTAAGTGACTATCATCGAGCATGGACGTCGGCAATACCAGTGGCATCACTGATGCGTTGCCGGTTAAGAAAGAGAGAAGAAAAAGAAGAAAATTATATTCTTGGTCTGGGTGTGTGTGTCTACTATGAGGAATAGCGAAAAGTGGTGAAAATAATTCTATTCTTGGTCCTAGTGTGTGTCTACTAAACTATGAGGAATAACGAGAAGTGATCAAATCAATGATGAGAAGTCTTGGGGCTGATTTTGATAAAAACTAAAACTGCATTAGTAGATTGAAAATATTTAATTAACAATTTTACTAATTAACATAGTATGTACGTGATTTTATTTGGCAACCTAACAGTGATATATCGATATTCATTTTATCTAGCATATATTGTGGATCAATCAGGGTATATATTTCTTATGCCGGATCTCCCGCCATAAGGATTCCTTTGTCTAAAATTTGCCTAAAACCTTCCTTCTCAAATTCCTTTGTCAAAAACGTTTTAAAAGCGCTTTGGGAAAATGTACAATCTCTACTACAACCCAAAAGCTGATGATTGAATAATTGACAACAGCTCTCGTCTAGCTCTGGAACTAATCCAGCTAGAACAAAGGAGTCTTGAAGGAATGAAGCCAAGTTAAACCTTATTCAAGATTACAATCGTTAAACTCCTGTACATATAAATTAAAACATTCACGCTCTCATAAACAAACACCTCTTCACTAGAATTCCTTATATCACTAGAACTTTTGACATTATTTAAATTATTATTTTGAATTGAATTGGATAATTGATTTAATGATATTCATTTTTATTGACTATGTTTTTGTTTAGTTTATTTTAATTATTTTAATACATCTGACAATTATATTTAATTAAATTAATATGAATTGAATTGGATTGCATGTATAAATAATTTGCACTGATGTTGACATTGTATTTCTTTTTTTTTTATTTGCATACCACACTGTGGTTAAAATTGAAAACTAATTTTATGATAAACAACATGTGTGTAACAATTTTATGCGAATAAATATATTATTATTATTATTTGACGACCCGTGTGGCGCAAGCAATGGTTACCATGCCGGATCGCCGCGCCAAGGGTCCTGGGTTCGATTCCCAGCGAGGTGGAAATTTGAATGATGAGTTTGAATTTCTGTTCTCGGTCTGGGTGTGAATGTCCTTGTCTTGTGTGTTGTTCATGGCACCCACGACACAGGGAATCCTAGTGTGGGGCTATGAGTGTGAAGCGTTATTTATTTATTATTTATTTATTATTATAATTCCCTGTATTAGTTGAATTCCCTATATCCCTGTAATGTGGGTGGAAGTGACGAAAAATAAGTAGCTATGACCCGGGAACAACCAGGAACCATTTTTTAATCGCTCCCTTTTTATCCGACTGCCAGAAAGGGTTTTTCGTGCGTATCTTGTAGGCATGTAATATTCTTTATTACCTCGATCATATCTTTAAAACCGCTGGATAAAATAATTAAGATATTGTTAGATGCGTCTTGACAGCCCAAGTGTTCTTAGTTATATGAAATTAAAATACAAGTCTATGTCCAGCAGTGAACCTCCAAGTGCTGATGGATGGATGGATGGACGGATGAAAAAAAAATTTGGTGGCTGTGAGATGGTTTGCATCAAAAAATTTAAATAAATAATGCAATATGGGTATTAAATTAAAGAGATAAGGATTTCAAAAAAGTATAACATGTTTTTTTGCAGTCGGGTTTTAATTTTTAAATTTATACTAGTACTGGCTGTGCCCCGCGGTTTTACCCGCGTTAATTTGTAGAAAAACGAACTACTAAAATAAATGATGTTATGCCTATAGCCTTCCTTGATAAATGGACTATCAAACACAAAAAGTTTTCCAATTCGAACCAGTAGTTCCTGAGATTAGCGCGTTCAACTAAACAAACCCTTCAGCTTTATAATATAGATTTGCATGCAGTCAACATCTAAGTATTATGACACTAATTAATATTATTATTATTTAATAGGAATATAAAATAGATCGGTCTGCTCCCACTACATTGCAATACCCTAATTAGGGTTCATATTATGTGCCTCTAAAAGATGTAAACACTAGCCTATTTCATATGTTATCCTTGTAATATCTTATTTTGGTGTACATTATATTGGTGTTGTAAATCTATACTATAATAAAACTCAAAGTGTCTGTTTGTCTGTCCGGGCATCACATAAAAACCCTTGAACGGATTTCGATGAAAATTGGTAAAGTTGTTATATTATATTACCCTGGGTCATATTTTAGACAACTTTTCATCCCGGAAAATTAAAAGGGTAAAACATAATTTCCGTATGCAAAGCTGCGCGCAACAGCTAATAAATAAAACCAAATAAACAAACATGAATTTCATATAAAAATTTACAACGTAAATCGAACCCGGGACCGCTCAGTTGGCACAGTAATTAACTAGGCTACCACTGTGACGGATGCCAGGACGAGGACGCCCAGCACACCTTAGAGGACTGCCCAGCCTGGGCGGAGGACCGTGCACAAGTACGTGCGGTCGTTGGGGATGACCTCTCGCTGCCGACCGTGATCAAATGCATGGTTGACAGCGAGACGTCGTGGAAAGCGGTGCAGGCCTTTGCGGAGTGCGTCATGCTCCGCAAAGAGGCGGCGGAGAGAGAGCGAGAGGACTCTACAGACCTCGCCATCCGCCGCCGGCGCACAGGGCGAAGAAGGCGGGCATACGGCCTGCACCTCTTGGCCCCATAACAACAGCCGGTCGGGTGACGGATACGGGAATTCGTCGTCCGGCGTAACGGCTCGGGTTGAAAGGCGCGCCAGTGTCGAGCGCGCCTTTACCCTAGCGGGAAATAGTAGGTCCCGCTGGCCGCTCCAACCCTCTCGTCAAGGAGAGGGGCTAGAGAGCGCGCCGTGCCGAGGCCGCCGTGGTAGCGGCCGCCGCGCCGGGGCAGTGGAGCGAGAATAGCACACAGTCCCGGCACCAATGCGGTAGGCGTCGACACCGTGTGGTTTTGGTGGGTTCAAGTCCCACATACCTGTCCGGCTTCCCGTGGCCGGATAGATGAGACGAAGGTCTTTCCACACGTAAAAAAAAAAAAAAAAAAAAGTAATTAACTAGGCTACAGGGTCAGAGACCAAAATGTATATATATTCCAATTTCTCAAAGTTATTACAGATGTAAAGGAGTACCTTCAAACAACGTTTGCCTGCAATAACAATAAGAACTTAGTATCAACAATACTCCGTTGAGGAAAGACAATATAAGGAGTAACAGTCCAAGGAGTAAGGTAAGATTAAACTATTATAATATTGTGGTTTGCTCCGGTTTCTTGGCCAAGTTTCTTTTAATCTCTGTACCACGGAACTATAGAGGGAACCATATTTTTGTATTTTAATTTATGTGTATTTATAATTTGAAGTAAATATTTAAATAGACTTAAGACATCTGAATGAATGAACTCTGATAAATTAACCTCACAACTATTTATTTTAATGAGTAAATTATTTAATGGTCATCATAGTGCAGTCATTGAAGCATTATTGCTCCGAATTTTTTTACTGTGAACCGATTTGCGTGAAATTTTGGAATTAGGTTCATCTTACCCTTAACTTCAAAAGTGAAAATGATTTAAACTCCGCACTCACCCTGGGGGTGGTTGCCACCCCTTCTCGGGAGTGGACATTTTTTTTTCAAAATAACCTCGGATATCGATAGAAGGGCTAATTTTAAGCAAAAAATCATCTATAAAGTTTTTCGAAAAATCCAATACTTTTCAAGTTATTGGCAAATGAAAAATCGCAATTTTTTCACGTTTTTCATCGGTCTTTTGCAAATATCTCCAAAAATATATGTTTTATCGAAAATTTTATAAGAACCAAAGTTGTAGCAGATAAAAAAACGAACAATTTAGTTTTTTTTAAATCATTCTAAGTGCAATATTAAGCTAGATATTGAAGATCAAAGCCGTTTTTTATTTTGTCTGAAATTTAATCTATGTGTTCAATGCCATCTAGCGGCGAACAGATGCATTTTATGCATTCTGCCATAAAGAAAGTTTTTGTAGTGCTTGAAATAAGCTTTAAAATGAGCACTGTTAAAGGTCTTTTGCACGTAAAATAAGTGAACTGTATTGAAAATAAGAAGACCATTTAATATTTTTTCTTTTAAATCAATGGGTTTCATAAGTGCCATTTCCGCCAAAATGAAAATTAATCGTATTCCGCCTAGAAATAACTTTATTATGAAGAGTTTGATAGATTGTATCAGTTTGGCTGCTTCAGGACACATATTTAAAAAAAAAATCAAGATTAAAAAAAAAGAAAAAATTTCAAATTTACAAAAAAAAACACCTTTTTTTCATAATATCTCAAAAATGACGACAGATACGTAAAAAAGTGTAGGGATGAAAAATTTAGGTATTTTTCTGACGAACAATTTGGTTTTTTTTTATTTCTGTCAAACAAAAATTGACGGAGATATGATTGTTTAAAGAGCGCGCGGCAGCGCAATCACAGTCTCTCTTAAGCCCTTTAACCCTTCACCGTTTAAAAAAAAGGTTTTTTACTATATATTGCAATAAAGGATGTTGTAGCTCTGTTAATTACCTTTAAAATGGTTTGTTATAAATTGTGATAGCATGAAAATTGAAGGAGTTATGGTCCAAAAACTTATCATATTTTTTTCTACTTAGTTACTGAAAATTTCGGAGTGTGAATATTTGGAGCAATGTGAAAGTACGCAGTATAATAGAGACCCAAAACTATTGTAACGTGTATATATATACATAATATGGCTCATATATTTTGGAAACGTAGGCATGAATACATACCAACGTTCTTACATGTATATACAGGGTGTCCCAGCGCGAAGTGACCGCCCGGCGTCTATTGATTATGTGGACAAAACTATCGACAAAATTCATTAAAGTAAAGGTCTTATCGGTTCGGTTTATTTTTTATTAGCTTTTTAATTTTTTTTTAGAGAAACCTGACTTGTTGCACTATTTTCAAAATATTTTTTTTGTTTTTACATTTATTTTCTTTCTGTTTTTTGTATTTAGTAGCTGTTTTCATAGTTTATCTATTCGAGGTATAAAATCTACCGTAAATTGAATACGACATTTTTTAAAAACAAATTAAGTAATTTTTTTTTTAAAAAATTACCCTTTCTCATTGAATTTCGCTAAAAAGTTAGAAAAATGCCCTATGAATATTATTTTTTTATTATTTATTATTAAATAACATAATATTACCTACAAAATCTCATTAAAATGTTTGTAGTTATCTCAGTCATTTACCGAACTACAAACTCTTGAAGTATGCACCCTATTTTCGATAATAAGAAGAGTAGACTTTTAAAACCAGGCTAGTGGATCATTTAAGTGTTTTACTATCAAAAATACCTTTTGCCCTTTGATATAATAATTTTAAAGGTAAGGAAACAATAAAAATAAATGGAAATTTAAATCATTTATTAAAAAAAGATCAGTAATTCATTCCATAACGTTTTCGAAACGACAGCCATTGGCATTAATACAAGCTAAGGCTCAAAATGACATCCTTTGAGTGGTTCTTTGCACTTCCAAGAGGTTCGCTCCTATTTTTGTAGCATCAGCATCAATACTTTGTTTCAATTGAGACCTTGGAGGACCATGCTACTGGACCACCTGTCTCTCTTGGTCTCCTGATTGGCCTCTTAATTATTATTTTTGGGGTCACATTAAACAAAAAGTGTATGCTGTGTCAATAGCTTCGAGAGAACAATTGAAACAGAGGATTGATGCTGCTACCATAAAAATAGGAGCGAACATTTTGAACTTAGCCTGTATTAATACCAATAGCGGTCGTTTAGAAAACCTTATGAATGAATTACTGTTTTTTTTAAATAAATGATTTAAATTTCCATTTGTTTTTATTGTTTCCTTACCTTTAAAATTATTATATCAAAGGGCAAAAGGTATTTTTGATAGTAAAACACTTAAATGATCCACTAGCCTGGTTTTAAAAGTCTACTCTTCTTATTATCGAAAATAGGGTGCATACTTCAAGAGTTTGTAGTTCGGTAAATGACTGAGATAACTACAAACATTTTAATGAGATTTTGTAGGTAATATTATGTTATTTAATAATAAATAATAAAAAAATAATATTCATAGGGCATTTTTCTAACTTTTTAGCGAAATTCAATGAGAAAGGGTAATTTTTTTTTAAAAAAAATTACTTAATTTGTTTTTAAAAAATGTCGTATTCAATTTACGGTAGATTTTATACCTCGAATAGATAAACTATGAAAACAGCTACTAAATACAAAAAACAGAAAGAAAATAAATGTAAAAACAAAAAAAATATTTTGAAAATAGTGCAACAAGTCAGGTTTCTCTAAAAAAAAATTAAAAAGCTAATAAAAAATAAACCGAACCGATAAGACCTTTACTTTAATGGTTTTTGTCGATAGTTTTGTCCACATAATCAATAGACGCCGGGCGGTCACTTCGCGCTGGGACACCCTGTATAACACATTTGAGTGAAGGGGCCAACGAAAAAGCCAGGTGATCAGCTGTGCGTGCTCCGTTTATTCGTTTTAATATGACCAGTTAGTTTTTAAATATGTAATCATATATATTTACTGTTTTAATTTAGGGGTAGTTTTAAGGGTAGCAAAGTTGAAGATTATGATAATCACTTTCGAGAGTGTAGAATAATATTTAAATCCTTTTCATTTAATCAAAAAAAATTTTTTAACAATTTTTTATCAAGGGGTTGTTTTTAAGGGTTGAAAGGGGGTTAAAAATTTGACTATTATTATAGAGAACAAAATAATACTTACTCTATACTTACATCTTTTTATGTCATACCAAAGTAATTTTTTGTGATTTTTTTAATTTAGGGGTTGTTAGCAAGGGTTATAAGAATTTCAAGGGGTTGAAAATGATTTTAATATGAGGTAATTGTGTTAGAAAACACTTTACAATTTCAAAACTTACTATTACACATGTTTTCTAGCGATAAAATGGCTCAATGTAAATTTTTCCATTAAGGGGTTGTTTACACCCCTTAAAAATAATTTGCGGAGTTCAGATTATTTTCACTTTTGAAGTTAAGGGTTAGATAAGCCTAATTCCAAAATTTCATGCAAATCGGTTCACAGTAAAAAAATTCGGAGGTAACACCGTATTTTTCGCTTCAATGACTGCACTATCAGTACGAAAACAAATATTATTTTTGAAGCTTACGGGAGAGGCTGGGAGACCAACGCGACGCCAAATCAAACCCTTTTTATTAGTTTACGGTGAGAAATTTTCCATGGTTATAGATTATAATATTTATTTAATAATTATTTATTACTGTAGAGAAGAAAAAATAAACTCATGTCGTTATGTACAACAAGTGTTACAAAAACGATGAATTAGATTTAAAAAATCTTCAATTTTTTTTAATAGAGTTAGTCGGCAAGTGAGCTGACGATCACCTGATAGTCGCCCATGGACATCAGCAACACCAAAGGCATCTCTGCCAGCCAAGAAAGAGAGAAGAAAATGAAAGAAAGAAAGGGTCTCAAGCCAGGCGAAACACGACGAGTTGTTTGGCGGCTGATTCAAACAAGACTGCTTTATGAATATTTTCATTCATGCTAATAATTTCAAGACAAAACCTTTTTTTAATTTTTTTTCTCTTTATTTAGGTTAACAAACAGTAACACAACAGATCTTAAGTATATGTATGTAGTTCTAACTTAATACTAGGTTGTGAACCAACACCGTTCTGCCCTCGTTATGATAAACAACGTATCTGACATTTTTGGCGAAAACGAGTTATTAGCATATTCGTAATCAGCGAAATTAGATCTATCTAGATCTATTATCTATTTTTTCGTATGTATTATAGAAATAAAAATAAAGGTAAGCATAAACAACGTATGTGCAAAATTTTCATTCTCTTCCTTATGAAGAACAACGTATTGTCCATTACGTTTAGAGTTATATTAGTTTTTATAAATTATTAACTTTGAAATTAAATAGGTAAGTTATACCAAAAATCTCGTCTATTTGACGCAATGAACTAATATACTTACGTACATTTCATTAATTTGATTAATTAATGGCACAAGGAGCCAATGCGATTATTATTTATAGGATTTCGTTAAACTATATGAAAGAAATACAAGGCATAAACATCGTAAGAGCACTTTCCTAGTGATAATTAACGTAACTGAATAATTTTCCTAGGTATAAGCAACGCAACTGCTTAAAAATTAACACTTTTTGGGTTCTATTAACTCAGAAAACATTTAGAAAACAGAAAAATGTAATGAGTCATAAAATACACACATATAGTAACAATTAATTTTAACAATTTTGAAAATATCTCAATTAGTGTAGTCGTGACAACAAAAATAAGTGTAGAGACTACAATACCTATGTATGAACTGAGTTAGCATAATGGACTGGCTGCGCCAGTCGTTCCCTCCGTGTAGTGACGAACGCTAGTGTAGTCTATTGTATTGTACTGTATCTATCTCAATATAAATATATATAATAAAAAAAACTTTAGGCGCGTTTATCTCGGAACTTGCTGAAATGCAGATACGTTGTTTATCATAAGGAGGGCAGCGTTAACCACAGATTACTCATAATAGTGTGCATCTGGACTGAGGGCCCACTTTTTCTTTTTTGGCGTAGCGAATTGAAATTTATAGAGGATTTAGTTAAAATTAGTTAAAACTTAACGCACACACGCATAAATTTCTTAAACGTAAATTAAAGATGTTATGGGCAAATGTTTTGGGCCCTCAGTTCAGATGCCTACAGAAAAAGGCATGGTATAAATCTCAGAAAGTACTACCTATGTTTCAATCATTTTTATTCTAGAATTTAGTTAAGAATTTCTTAAAATGATTTATGTTATTCTCAACTGGCTAGCGAGTAACATTACAGATTTATCGCAGTTTTACTTGGGCCCTCAATCCAGACGTTTATGAACTGAGGGCCCAGGCGAAACATAGGTTTAAAAGAAGAAATACACAAATCTGCCTTGAATACCCCCTAGATAACATCCCTATGAATTAGTTAAAAAAGAAAATAGTGAAAAAAAAGTAACGGCTGAAAGGTAAAACGGATTCGAGTTTTCGGATAACGTCTGATCTGAGGGCCCAATATTTTCGGCTTTATCGACTAAGTGCAACCTCTTAGTTTGAAATAAATTAGCTCAAAAGTTTTTACTAATTTTTAACTAAAATCTTACATACGGTTTTTTGTTCAGAAAGCCATAATTTATGAGAAAATTAACTTTACATTTTTAATAGGAAAAATTTTTGTAGGGTAACCATGATTCCAGATTTTTTTACTTAAAAATAAGTTACTACTTGACCACAATCCCACCTGATGGTAAGTGAAGATGTGGTCCAGGATAGTGAGCGCACTAACTTAATAAAAGCCTATTCACTCTTTTCTTCAAAACATCTACAACATAGGTGGGCGGGAATGCAGATGCAGGCAAGCTATTCCAATCCTTCGCGGTGCGCATGATGACGATGAAAACCACAATTGAAGAAAGAAAGAAAGAAAGAAAACATTTTTATTCAGACTAAATACAACGAACGAGGCGCTGCGAAGCTAAGTGACAAAAAAAATTGGTGTCGCTATGTCATTGGGGCCTTAGCTTGGAGACCGCGGAGACGCCCGAACCACCTCGGAGATTGCCATCAGGTCCCCTCATCCGGTCGCCAACCGGCATGATGGAGCCATCTCAGGATTTTACACAGATGGCGGTACCACTACTTAGGCCCCCAACTGTCTACGGTCAGCCAGCAGTACACCGCACCTGTACACGACCGTCGGCGGTCCCTTTCCCTCACCGGAATTCTCAAAGAATTCGGGAGGGAACAGGGGGTAGCGTAAAAATATCTTCTCGTATGTATGTAGGTAGGTGTAGACCGTGGTCGGCAAGCTACAGCGATCCAAAATGGAATCATGGTTACCCTACAAAATTTTTCCCTACTAAAAGTTGTAAAGTTCATTTTCTTATAAAGTATGGCATTTTGAATCAAAAACTGTGTGTAAAATTTTAGTTAAAAATTAGTAAAAACTTTTCAGCTAATTTATTTCAAGCTAAGAGGTTGCACCTAGTCGATAAAGCCGAAAATATTGGGCCCTCAGATCAGACGTTATCCGAAAACTCGAATCCGTTTTACCTTTCAGCCGTTACTTTTTTTTCACTATTTTCTTTTTTAACTAATTCATAAGGATGCTATTTAGGGGGTATTCAAGGTAGATTTGTGTATTTCTTCTTTTAAACCTATGTTTCGCCTGGGCCCTCAGTTCATAAACGTCTGGATTGAGGGCCCAAGTAAAACTGCGATAAATCTGTAATGTTACTCGCTAGCCAGTTGAGAATGACATAAATCATTTTAAGAAATTCTTAACTAAATTCTAGAATAAAAATTATTGAAACAGAGGTAGTACTTTCTGAGATTTATACCATGTGTTTTTCTATAGGCATCTGAATTGAGGGCCCAAAACATTTGCCCATAACATCTTTAATTTACGTTTAAGAAATTTATGAGTGTTTGCTTTAAGTTTTAACTAATTTTAACTAAATCCTCTATAAATTTCAATTCGCTACACCAAAAATAAAAAAGTGGGCCCTCAGTCCAGATGCACACCTCATAATACTATTATAAATTGAAAGTGAAGCAGCATCAAATTCAACCAAAAGGAAACTGAACTTTAGAAAAGAATATTGAACTTTAAATTTATATATAAATAATCTATATACTAACGTCTAACACTAATAATATTATTATAAAGCTGAATTTCAGGAACTACTGGTTTGAATTGAAAAATAAAATTATTTTTGCGTTTAATAGTCCGTTTATCGAGGAAGGCTATAGGCTATATGACATCATATATTTTAGGAGTCAGTTTTTTCCACAAATTAACGCGGGTGAAACAGCTAGTGTTTAATAATGTTAATTTCTAGTACTTATTTCTTATTCTTAGTACTTAGTTCTTGTTGACTATAAGTTAAATTAAACATGTCGTATCCAATTCAAAGATGGACTCTCAGATTGAAGGAAAATGTTTTGAACAAACAAAACCTCAGACCCCGGTCATCTTGTGGTTTCTTGTCTAAAGGGATTTCGTAATCTTTTAATCTCGTTACAGAATACGTCAAGATTCACTTTGGAGTTGGAGACCTTAACGTAGTGATATGGAGTGAACTAATGCAAAGGTTCCTTAACGTATCTTAACCACTGTCCCTTTGAGAAACAATTTTCTATAGCCTCTCTAAGTAAGATCATTACAGTTAAATGCTTTAAATGAAATTAGTTTCATATTTAATAATAGCAAAACAGAACACTTTGCGTTTTTATTACATCCCCTGAACGTCTCCTTTAATATATACTCGTAAGTATAAAAATCTCGTGTTACCTACAGTGTTATTGGTTGCACTCCTCCGAAACGACTCGACCGATTTTGATGAATTTTTTGTTCATATTTGGTATGAGAATAGGTCGTAAAGTATAGTTCATACTGCTAGGTGATTAGTGTCCCTATCCAGAATTTTTTTAGCAGAACATCGTTTGCCGTCAGCTAGTGTTTTTATAACTTCTACCGGCCCTTGAGGTCTTTACTAAGCTCACAAATAGGCTTTAATATTTAATGGCTACTTGGAAAAAGACCGACTTAATGAAATTATACACGTAAAAGGAAGAACTATGCTTAGTATTTCTCTGCGAAATCTAAACCAGAATAATGAAGTCCGTAGACGAAAAAATGGTCCCATAGCTCTAAGAATTAGCTGGCTAGCAACATTTAAGTATTATTACTATCGTTTAGAACCGACAACGCGAACACCATGTATGTCCCAATGCATTGGCGCCACATGGCTTCAATCTTCAATGGATTCGTTCGATTTTAAAAGGAGAACGGGGGCTCATTTTTGAAAATGGAACCTCCCGGGGGGGCATACATTTTGTTCGAGATGTCTGTTCTATGACATTATTCTTCAATGATAGTACATGAAATTAATATAAGTTTTGAAACAAGATTTAATATAAGTACTTAGTTAAATTTGCTATATAATACTTATCAAATAACTCAAAGGATCTGTAGTGTCTATGCATAGCAGGCAGTCTGTGGCTAGTTGCGAGGGAGTGCAGATGTGCGCTATGCGTATTCATACCTCACCTATTACAGAGTAAAGCGTGTATTATTGACCCTCCAAACACTACAGGATCAATAATATCAATATCCACTTGGGTAAATTAATTAAAATACAAAATGTGCTACCTAATTATTACGAGTATTAAGCCCTTTTTTTTCATCAAAACGGGGCGTTTAGTAAGTATTTTTTATGACTACGTCTAGAGGGCGCCATATTGAATTTACCGTTATCATTGAAGTATTGTTACTATAAAGAACCGACATCGCGAACATGATGTATGTCCCAATGAATTGGCGCCAATGGGCTTCAATCTTAAATTGATTCGTTCGATTTTGAAAGGAGAACGGGGGCTAAATTTTGAAAATCGAACCTCCCGGGCAAGACACACATTTTGTTCGAGATATCTGTTCTATGACATTATATTATACTTCAATGACTGTTATGGCGTTACCTCACAACTTATAACACTGAAATGGGTTATCATTATCTTACACACAAATCTTCAAGGATACGTACTCGTCTTATCTAGGTGATATCCGACCAAAGACGTAATAAGTGATAGATATGCCGCAAAGGTAAATATTTACGAACCTACCGATAGTAAATTATGTTGAGATAACGTTTTCATTAAAATAGGAAGCCATCTTAATCTTCGTTAAGATAATGTTAGCTTCAACCCATTAATAGCCCGCTACTGGTCAACCCAAGTGTCGGAAGTTTTCGTACCGCCCGAGGGCCTTCGAGATGGCTTAACGACTGTTATCTTACGATAACAACCGACGGCTGTTCGTGCCCTCCGTAGCACGGAAACGCTCAAGAAATTTAAGCCACTAGCGGTCACCCATTGAAGAATTACTCTATTCACTGATGAAAACCGCATAAAAATCCGTTCAGTAGTTTTTGAGTTTATCGCAAACAAAAAGACAGACGCAGTGGAAAACTTTGTTTTATTATATGTAGTGATTAATTGTTTTAAAGTTGCGTTAGGGAGTTTGACTTGAACGCAAGGATACATAGAGCACATACTAAAATCCATCAATGGTCTTCATCCGGTGTCACTTCTACGTATTCTACACACAACACCAATAATTCGCAGCGAAACGATAACAATAATTATCATGAAAACACACCTTCAATTGGTTATTCCTATCTAAGTTGTTTAGTATTGTAATGCGTTGTTATTTAATGTGTTTTTGTGTAAAGTGTTTTAGCAATGTGTGATCTGTGATGTTTGATTGATACGGCATCTACTGGATAACTATGGAGATGTCGGTCTATAAAGGTTCGTTTTTTATTAAGGAACAAACTCTTACAAAAATTTAAATAGTGATAGATACCGTTATTACATACGATTTCAATGATATGATATTCTTAAGTAGTTTTTGAAAGTAAGTAGTTTAGTTGTAAGAATTTATTTAGATATTATTTTATATCACAAGGTGACCTAAACACGAAGTTAGGTCACTCTTCCGTGCGTGAAATAGCCTTAAAGTGTAAAAAAATACGAAAACTTTGAGTAACTACAATACTGGTGCGTAAAATCTACTACGCACTTATAAAAATGAAAAATAAACCCTAGGACCATTGAACTATTACTAGCTTGTAGAACCGACACCACGAACCCAATGTTGGTGCAATGAATTGTAGCCAATTTGCAACTATTTTCAGTAGCTTCAATCGATTTTGAATAGAGAACGGGGGCTCGATTTTGAAAATAGAACCTCCCGGTGCGATATAAATTTCCTTCGCAATGTCTGTTCTAGTACTTTAGCAACTTCAATGTCGGAAATACTTTGCCCATCTTGGATTTAGAGCCTAGGGACCTGTAACAAGACGGGCTAAGCTTATTATATGCAGCATTGCCTTTTGTGGGTACTTTTTATGTAGGTACTTAAATAGCAGACATACATCCTATTAATTATTATAAATATGAGTTTGTGAAGATGTTTGGATATTTGTTCCTCAATCTCGCCGCAATTAGTTAACCGATTTGGCTGAAATTTGAAATGAAGAAAATATACAATACAATACAATACAATACAAATACACTTTATTTGTACACCAAATTAACAAACAAGCAGAAATACTTAAAAAAATAATGTGGCATACAAAAGGCGGCCTTATCGCTAAAAAGCGATCTCTTCCAGGCAACCTTAGCATATAGGAAACAAAAGAGAAAATAACAATGAGGCGTAGGGTGTACATAATGAATATCGTTCTACAGTTACAGTCCATATAAACTAAACTAAATAGCTAATACCAATGATGATAAAAAAAAGGGAAATTTATGTATACTTTTTGAGATATAATTCTTTCACCTGTGATTTAAAACAGTGAAGTGTCTGAGCACGGCGTATGTTTACTGGTAGTAAATTCCAGAGGCGAACAGCCTGAACAGAAAAGGATTTAGAGTAAAATGATGAAAGGTGGGGAGGAGTAAGGAGTGAGAGATTATAGGAAGATCGGAGCATGCGATCATGTGACTCAAATTTATAATTAAACCGCTCTTTGAGATACGAGGGTGTGATAGGATTGAACAGTACGCAGTATAAAGCAGAGAGAATATGTGCATTCCGACGAAGACGGATTGGGAGCCACTTGAGTTTATTACGAAATTCGGAAATATGATCATATTTGCGCAACCCAAATATGAATCTAATACAGAAATTTTGGAGACGCTCAAGCTTATTTAATTGCTCTTCAGTAACGTCCAGATAGCAAATATCGGCGTAGTCAAGAATAGGTAGAAGTAATGATTGCGCTAACGCAATTTTAGTAGCAATGGGTAGAAAATTTTTTAATCTGCGAAGCGATCCTATAGCTGCAAATAATTTTCTACTGACTGCAGTTATTTGAGGGCCCCAGGATAATGAACAGTCCATCGTTATTCCTAAGTTTTTGACCTGATCACTGTAGGGAATAGTAACATTATCAAAGACTACAGTAGGCAGACTTCCCCAGACTATTCTTGAGAGCAATCTAGAACTTCCAAGTATGATTGCTTGGGTTTTTTGTGGGTTAACTCGTAGACCGTGTAGTCTTGCCCAGTTAGAAATATAAGCAAGATCGCTGTTTATAGCATCGATAGCTTTATCCAAGTCTTGCAATGAGGCTTGCTGATAAATTTGGAAATCGTCTGCGTACAGGTGGTAGAGAGAAGTAAGTTGAAAACTTATGGAATTAATATATATTGAGAATAGGAGAGGAGACAACACGCCACCTTGCGGAACGCCAGCATGAACATCCAACCAACCAGAGTAAGAACCTTTAACTTGGATTCGGTGCCGGCGACCATGCAAGTAACTATGAAACCATTCGATCACAGCCGGAGATATGTTGAGAGAACGCAATGTGCCCAAAAGGATGTCAAAATCCACAACGTTAAAAGCATTGCTGAAATCCAACAATACTAATACCGTCAGTCTCTGACTCTCCATTCCTGCTCGAATATCTTCGGTAATTTTTAAGAGTGCAGTAGTCGTACTATGACCAGGACGGAAACCGGATTGGAAGGGATTCAAAACATTCTGTTTTGCTAGATAGAAACTCAGCTGGTTATACACGAGGCGCTCAAGGACTTTGGAAAGAAAAGGGAGAATGGAAATTGGTCGATAGTCAGCAAATGAAACCCTACCCTGAATACCCTGAATACCCTGAATACCCTGAATTAACACTTAAGCTATTTTTTTCCGAACAATTTCAGGGATCCCGCAGAATTTGTAAAAAATCGTTATTAATTAATTAAAAAAATCTTTTTGAAACCACTCTACGGCGGACAAAACCGCGGGTAAAAGAAAAAAATAAAAGAAACAACTGGCTTCAAGCCCCCAGCCGGGCCACGACGGCCATTTTGCGGCTAAATCTAACAAGAGGGTGGTAAGCCAGGCAGGTTTCACGCAAAGTAACATGAGTAATAATTGGTAATTCTATTAATAAACAATTAATTAATAGAATTTACGTTGGCAACATTAAAGCTAACGCCAAGTAACTCTTATAATATTCGTGAGTCAATTTAATTCATTTCTATAAAAGAAACGCTGAGTTGTCTTCTTTTATTGGCTTACTTAATATTCTGCTCCAGTGAATACTTAAGGCAACCATTGAGCCTATAAAACCTGTAAACCAACCAATAAAAAGTAATTAAGTGAAAGTGGGCTGTATGTGGTCGTGTTAATTGTTGTTTTTCGTTATAAAAGAAATTTGTCCAAAACAAAAAAGTCACAGATTAATGGAATGTAAATTTGGCGCGAAATTCTTTTTCGTTTTTATTGCTAACAACACTAAAAGTTACCAAACAAAAAACAATAGATATCTACATAAAATCGCTGTAAAAGCAAAAGGGCTGTAACTTTTTACTCTTAGCCTATTTATAGCACGATATTAATCACTAAAGCGACCTGACATTATCATAATGCTAAAAATACAGAAAATAAAAACTGATAGTCCATTCTTGGCATAACGCGATGACGCATTCGTGATTCGTGATTTTAAAAAGATAAAAACCACTGCTTATCGCCTATCTTCCACTTGTCCCTTTCTTATAATACCGTCCGCCCTTTATTGGAATGTTAACCTCAATGCTATTAGCTTATAAATTAAAAGTTACTGAAAATGAAATAATTTTTAGTGTCAATGTTTGCCTTTGGTGTTGATGATGTCTATGGGCGACGATAGCAACTTACCATCTGGATCGTCAGCTCGTTTGTTTCCATAAAAAAATATACTCGTAGCAAAGGAATTTGTGAACGTGTTGTTCCCGCATCAAGTCAAACTGCAAACTTGATATGTACACTTGATCATGTATGGCCATGGCCACCATAAGACATGCACTGTAAAAGTATGTGTCAGCACCAACTCATGTTTCGCCCCGAAACGGAGCTTCATCAGGATAAGTTGACTCTACGATGGTTAGTCGCAAAGTAAACAGTAAATGTAACTTAATAACAACAGATTCCCGTAAAATAACGACTGATATTAAACATTACAAGTTAAAAAAATCTTGTAAAAATAAAGATCTCTAACCGGGCATTCACAAACCATTATTGACGACTTATTCAAGTTCCCCAGGGCCCATACGTCCAACTTCGTGTTTAACCCTTCTCAGACCGGTACTTTGGGACAAAATTGTGATATATAAATGATAAGTATATGCTGATATCTATGATATGGCTTCAATTGATAATTGTAATGAGTATGTCCATTTTAGACGAATCTTGTTGAAAAATCTTGGTACTGCTTTTTTTTGGAAAACATTGTTTATAATAAATTAAGTTAGTTTTTCGCCGGATACTAGGTATTAAACATTACAAGATTTACAAGTTAAATAGAAGCTTGTAAAAATAGAGATTTCTAAACATCCATTCACCAAAACCGCTATTGACGACTTATCCAAGTTCCCCGGGGCCCATACATCCAACTTCGTGTCTAACCCTTTTCAGTCTTCGGTACTTTGGGTCGAACTTGTGACACATAAATGAAACGCCTTAGATTTCTTATTTTTCTTTACATGATTTGCTATAGTTTGAAAGAAAGAAGGCTTTAACCCATTAATGTCCCACTACTGGACACGGGTCTCTCCTCTTAAGGAGGCCTAGAGCATACTCCACCACGCTGCTCCAGTGCGGATTGGTGGAAGGGTTAGTGGCCAACCCGAGTGTCGGAAGTTTTCAAACCGCCCGAGGGTCTCCGACAGGCTTATCGACTGTTATCATATGATAACAACCGGGACCGACGGCTTTACGTGCACTCCGAAGCACGGAAAAGCTCAAGAATTTTTTGCCACTATAGCAGTCACCCATCCAACTACCGACCACCCGCTGTTGCTTAACTTTGTCGATCATTTGCGTGGCGAACTTGCTAATCCAGGTTAAATTACTTAATTGTTGAAATATAAAAAAACTAGACTACATAATTATACAACATATCTGCTTTTTTTGGTGATATCTATGATGTAGCTTGAATCGATGATTGTAATGATTAATAATTTGTGTTTGTTTTTGGTAAGTACATCTACACATGTACGACTCTACCTGTACCTATGTATAAAGTAAACAACATTTTATCGTACGACACGATATCTCTAGAAGCAAGGATTGCAAGGATTCCTTGAATTATTAAAAAGTTATATCGGTGTCGGTTCTATACGCTGGTTATATTAGTTCAATGGTAAAATACCCCAACTGAACACTCCACGTTACATTAAAAACATTTGTGTTAGCTCACGATACACAAGCCATGAAACACGATTTCTAACCGTCAAAGTGAATGAAACCTAGCGGTTTCATCCTAGCGGACACGAGACGAGAGTGATGTCTTTGAGGTAAACATCCTTTGTACACTTACAACCTATTGTACACCGGCTTTGTACTCTCAAAATACCAGTGGTTACTTTAGTAGGTTCAATTTACTGATATATTCACTAATGCCTAATCGGATTTTCAGACGACTATTCTCCAAAGTCCCAGTTCGAAATTTGACGTATTCGAAAAAAGATAGTTTATTCCTTGTTAGCATAGACTAAAATAACGTGAAAATAACTATTTTTATCCCTTGAGACCAAAAGTGATATATTTAAATTTGAACTATGGATATGGTTAGTAGAAATTCCAATAATTACATGAAGCGTGCTTAACTATCTATATCCCTCTCACTTGAGTCAGCCGCCAGAAGAATCTACGTCTCCCGTCGGGCCTTGAGAGTCAGTTCTTTATTTCTTCTTCTGCCTTTCTTAACCGATCAGTGAGTGATATATCAGTGATATCTTTGGTGTCGCTGATGTTCATGGGCGACGATAGCCACTTAAAATCAGGTGCAGTCAGCTATTTCCATAAAAAATGTGTTACAAAACAAAAAGTGCAGCTATTCTTTTCAAATAAAAGCAAATAGGTACTAGGACTACATAATTGAAGAGGGTTAGACTTTTGCCCAGACATACAGTCTCTGAGGAGGCGAGCCTGAGCAGTTATCGTTAATTTCCCGGGAACGGAGGTTAAATGTCAATCGTGGGAGTACGTCACAATATAGATAAAGCCTGTAACATTATTCTCTTGTCACTGGAGACGGAAAATTGTTGAAGTTTATTTTAGAAATAGCCGATAAATGCGACAACGAGTTACGACAATCTTTGTTGCAAGTTGTAAATGTTGCTGGGCTAACGCTTTGAGATATATTTAACACAGTCTATCACGCTGGCAAAGTATACATCGGCAGACTACACACTATAGATAATTTTAAGAAGGGATGGTTAAAAACGTACGTTATGAAAATAATGCTAAATAAATGCATGTAGAGCATATAGACATGATTTTCGTCTTGTCCATGTTCGTCAAGACCCACCCGTTGTTTGGCGTTGTTCAAGTCCCCGAACATTGTACCAAGTTCTTCCATGGATTCCGCTAGGATGACTATATCATCGGCATATCGCAGGTGTATGATATTTTCGCCATTGAAGTTAATGCCACGTCGTTTCCACTCCATCAGCTTGAACACGTCTTCCAACGCAGCAGTGAACAGTTTTGGGGATATAATGTTCCCTTGCCTGACACCTCTCTACAATTGGATGGGGTTCGTGGCCGTGTCGTGTACTTTGACGGACATGGTGGCAGATGAGTACAAACGCTTCAACATCTCGATATACCGGTTGTCGATCTGGCACCGATGAAGAGAATTTAGTACCGCCCAGCTCTCGATAGAATCAAAGGCTTTCTCATAGTCCACATAGACTTTTCTTAATAATTTAATATATGGAAATCTTCCACCAAATTAGGCTATTATGCCTAGGGAGCTACCGTAATTCTTCATGTTCAAAACTTATTATCATACCTTTGTAGAAAACTTCTATACCGTGATTCAAGTTTGTCGTGACGTCAATATGACGTAAAAGTGTCGTCTACCAAACAACAATGATGTTTAGCTGTGCAGTCTTAATAAGAAAGGACAAGGAAAAACAGAATTTTAAAATTATACCTTTATAAATATGTTAGTAGCCTTGACTCACCAATACGCGTAATGTTTATTCTACTCTGAATGACTCTGATAATAGACACTTTAGTCAAGCGTTAAGCCTTACTGAGGCTTATAGCGTTGCATGAGTTTATTTAAAAAGTGAAACGGTGATTTCTGTGCGATAAAATCATAAAAAATTGGTGATCTTACGGAGACTTCTGCTCTTACTTATTTAACACGTCTATATGATGTGTTATTCGTGTCGGTGAAATCTGTGACAAATATATAATTGTGCAACAGTGCTTCATAACGTGATTCTAAATAGTTTAACCTGCATTTTTTGCCATACAATCTTTTCTTGTTCTAATTCTAGGGCTCAAATGATTGCACCTTACAAATATTAATACAATAACTTTTAAGGGGGAAAATATTATTGTTTTAATAAAAGGTGTAAAAAGTAAGATATAATACTAAATATTTTACTTGTCAAATAGGTATGCGTATCTTAGGTAAGTTATACCTACCTAATTCCTGCTTAACGAAATATTTAAAAACTTAAAAGGGGAAGAAAGAAAATATTTTAGAGGTACGCAACGAGAGTTTAAACTTTATTTTTAACCGACATCAAAAAAGGAGATTTTAGATTCGGCTGCTTTTTGATTGTTAGCTCAAAACTCCGTCGTTTATTAACTAATACGGTAAAAACTTTTTTTATTCGGAAGTTAAACTTCCAAATAGTTCCATATTTTTCATATTCGGTTTCGACGATGGGATCCATTCGGATTTGAGAGAACTCCTTAAATATTATACGGCGATTTTGATGTATGTTTTTAGAAGTTAGTTATTTCTTTGGTTAAATTTTTGAATAAGAACTTCCAGTCTTACAATCAATAATTCATTAATTCTGTTTTTAACAGAACTGTTTAAATAACAAAAATATAAACTACCAGGATATCGCCCTCGCTTCGCTTCGGAAAAAATAGTAAACAATTATATAATATAGCCTATGTCACCCGGGGATAGTGTAGCTTCCCAACAGTGAAAGAATTTTTCAAATCGGTTCGGTAGTTTCGGAGCCTATTCAATGCAAACAAACAATCAAATCTTTCCTCTTTATAATATTAGTATAGATAAAATACCTTATAAATATAAAATACCCAGCACTAACCATCCAGACTACTACGGTACCTATAATATGGAAAGCCCAAACTTAATAATATTATCTAAATCGTATGTCCAAAACTCGATGAGTTCGTTAACTTCTAACGACGGGTCTCATGACCCTTCATATCAGCCGTCCATTAGGACGTGAGTCTTATGGCTTCATATGAACAGACCTTAACGCGACCTTTTTAGAGTCCCGTATTAAATGGTGAAAAGCTTTGAGATTTCAGTATTTTAATCACTAAGGTTGTTTTATATGTAACTTATTCACAAACGAGTATATGAGCCAGTTAAAGGTTTATTATGTGATAAGGATAGCAAATGACCTTGCAATGATACCATCCCCTACCGCCCATGGAGGCATGGATCAGTGACAGTACAGCCATACAAGCCGAAAAGCCCAAGTTACTATCATTACTTTACTATCATCACTCTGCAGCTGTTGAGACTCATATTATTTGTTGGTTAATATTTTACATATGGAATGGAGTGTTCTGTGTTGTCGGGCCAAAGATCCTGAGATCCTGGGTTGTAGGACACAACTGGGCTTGCCTTGTTCTGACGGCCTAGGCTCGCCACTGACATGGATAGGATATCTATGATATATCTATGACAAACCTCGATGTGACCTGTAGGAGGGACAATAAATCAATCAGTAGATCCTGTTAGTATTTGGTGTTAATAAAATATCAGTTACATATCGATGCTTCAAAGGAAAAATTGACTAAGCGACATTGAGCTAACTTTACAGGAGAGCAGTTTAAAGTTGATTTTTAGTTATAAGGTTAGTTATTTTTATTTATAAGGAAAACTATCACGGCTAGGTTAGTTTCAGCAGTTAATCAGTAATAGTCAATGAACTACGGAACCCTATATAGCGCGTGACATGACACGCACTTTTTATTTAATAACGCGCAAGAGTTTATCTACTGATGACTAAGATTATTCCATCTTCCTACAAAAAGGCAGTTCACCGTAGCCTTGCCGAGTTCATGTACCAAAGGACTGTAATACCTAGATAATAATCTTTTAAGTACAATATACATTGAAGTACGCTTCTAATAGTACTTCAATGACATTATGGTATATTTTATAAAACACTGACTTAAATGCGCCGCTTTCGAGTCTGTAGTACATTGTAATGTTGGGGCCACACTACAGGAAACGTTAATGCCTATCATCGCGATAAATATTGCGTTAATTATTACCGCGATAAAGTGAGTGGCTACACTTGAACGGTCAACGTGAATGCCCATTCTTGGCGATAAAATTGGCGATAATGTTCCATAAATAAATTTCATAAAATTCATAAATTTCAACCAAGATGGACGTTGACGGTGCGAATCTGTATTTGATGAGTGTAAATTATCTAAGTAATATATAAAATTCTCGTGTCACAGTTTTCGTTGCCATACTCCTCCGAAACGGCTTGACCGATTTTGATGAAATTTTTTGTGCTTATCAGGTATCTATGAGAATCGGCCAACATCTATTTTTTATCCCCCTAAATGTTAGTTACCACCCCTAAATTTTATTTTTTTATTTTTTAGACAAAATTTTTAATTTCTATTTTTTTATGATACAACATACAAAAATACATACAATCCTCAATTTTCACCCTTCTACGATCAACCCTTATTTTTTAATAGCCATTTTAGTAATTTAATCATTTTTCCTCTCCGGTCGATAACTGATCAATTGTTAAGCGATACGAAGTTCGCCGGGTCAGCTAGTTATTATATGAATATTTTTTATCATTACCGAACGAAGAAAAAAAGGATACAAAGAAAAAGAAGATGGTTTGGATTACTCCACTCAGCCATAGTAGGTAATTAAATGACAAATACGTGCGATCCAATCGCGCTCACGATTCACACTGACATACGTAGTGTGGCCGCTTCAACGCATTCATTCTCGCGATAATCTCTTTGATGTACCGCCATTTGAGCTATCGCCTACTGTCGAATGGCAGTGTGAATGCCGTTGTCAAATTATCGCGATAAGTCGTGGCTACACCTACGTTAAACGTCCATCATCGCGATAATTAATGGCATTTCCCGTTAGTGTGGCCCCAGCATAATGATCTATTTATTTTAAAGTCTAAACGAATAGTTATAATAAATACCAAATCTTTAATGGATGCTCGTATGGCATGTAGCCGTTACGAAATGAAGAAATTATAATATAATTAAAATGTGCATATTTAAATCAAACAACATAATGTAAAAGCACTTACCATTTGTTTGCTTTGTTAATGGCAGTTTAATTAGATAGCAAATAAGCAGCAGGATCTCGGAAAAAGATGATAATTCCCATAATTGCAAACCGTTAATGGCGCCCTACCTGGGACCATGTTTGTCTTCTATGGCAACATCTAAGGGTAGGGCACGGACGTCACCTTGTCTTATCGAGAGTGACGCCGCCCGCTTACCATGTGTGCGTAATTTTTAGTGCGGTCGACGCGGTAATGGCGGCCGATTAATAACAGCATGGTGTCAATGTGTGCGTGTGATACTTGTACGAATAGAGGAGTTGGTATTACTATGGGTGCCTCACTGAATTTTTTGTTGACATTCCGTCTGTTCTTTTTTAAGTCTGTGGGGTAGGATTGGCAACCTTTTTTAATATTAGTCGATTTTTCGAAAAGTTGCAAAAATATAGTAGTTGTGGGATATTGAAGAAAAATACAATACATTACTTACCCAAAGTAGGTACTATTAACGTGAAGTACCTTGATGTGGAAAAATTGCGGTATTTCTTTAATACTCCGAACAGGTTGGTGTAATCAATGATATTAATTTTTGTTTGGATAATAACACTAACTTATTAATTGAAATAAATTATTAATACCTAATTAATTACTTTGCTAACGATTCTAACTAATTAAATGTAATATGTGTGTTTATTTATTTATTTATTTATTCTTTTTGTAATATCTATGAACAGGTTATACATGGGCGGACTTAATGCCTAGTGGCATTCTCTACCAGTCAACCCAGGGTGATGGCGAGAAATTTGTGGCAGGTGGCAAGAATGAAAGATGTTATACTCGTATAATACTTATGAGATAGATCTATTTTATTTTTTATGCGATCATCGTATCGTCTTTACCACCAGTGACACAAGGAAACCTATTTTAGTGCGTGGGATAAATGTGAACACATTGAAACATTTTTAAACATAAAAAAATCGTATAGGGCAACACTCTTATCTGAAGGAGGTAATTCACGGCAAAATGACAGATAAAATAAAAACTACTGCAAATGTCATAATTATGACATATTGTGCCCCACCTTTCTCTATTACCGTAAAAGTGTTACCATATATGATTCTTAAGAATTTATTAAAATTTGTCATGTGTTCACATTTTATTTGACAAACTATAAGGATATAAATGTATGAACGATTGCACTAGATATAGATATAAATATAAATTATAAACGCACCATTCCAAACCGGAACAGTGATGGAGTACTCTCCCTCAATTACTAGACACAAATAGAATAAGACAACCAATTACATTCGAGCTAAGCACTCTTGAGCTACAGTTGCATTCCTCTAATTGCTGCAATTAGGGTGCTAGTCACATCAGTGCTGTCATTTCAAGCTCTTACTGCCTCTTATTTTAATTACATAGAATCAACATTAACATCGAGTTGTAAGCTTGGTTTGACAGCTAAGGTGTGATTAAAGACCGTTCTCAATATTCTTTCTATCCACTAACCTGAAGTAAGTTTCGTACTGTCAAAATTCTTAACTTTACCGTATTGCATTTCCTACTAACTTATCCAGACATATAATGGATAGATAAATTACAGAAAATGGCCATAAATCGACATTGAAATAGTCTTATAATTTAGTATTTCAAATCGCAATGCAAGACCGCTCAACATGCAAAAAACTAATCGAGAAATAAACACCTGTACTTATGTCTACTTTGGATATCTTCACGCCTGTGCTTATGTCTACTTGGATAGAAAACATGTGAGATTATTAAGTTACTATAGTATGCGGATTACCCGACAATTTTGAATTTTGTGGTTAAAGAATCTTTATTCTTGTGGTTAAAGAGTTGGTTAAAGAATTTTTAACTGATCATGTTTTTCTTTTCAGATATAGAACGTGGGATTCCTGAGGAATCAGAAGATAATCTTGTCCCACTGCTGTTGATAGAAGAAGGCAGCGGTCATAATGGAGACGTCCGATCCGCTAGGCCCACCAGACCTCAAAACTTGGATATTGACAGTAATATGACAAGGTAGTTAACTCACAGTTCACACGCTTATCTAAGTATAGGTCCTTAATAACGGTGAAGAGTTTTTTATTTGTTTGAACACTCTAGATCTGGCAGTCGAATTTGAAAAGTTATTTTTGCGCATGAGAGCCATATTCAATAGTAATATTAAGGTAGTATAAGCTATGTTATTATATTTTTTGTTACAAAGCAGATGCTTTAGTTGTACAGATACTGAGACTTATAATATTCGTGTATTATAGCGAAGCAAGAGCGGGTTACTAACTAATATGAAGATATTAGATAAGTTATTCTGAAATTTCTGCTTTCGAGATTTTCGAGCAGAACACAATATTGCACCAACATCCAAACATAGCAATTTATTCAAAATATAATATTTAATTTGGTATGTTATTGGACACACGGACACTTTAAGCAGTGGTCTTAAATAATTGGGTGTACACACAAAAATTTCGGGCTTCAAATTCTAAACAACAACTTCCTGCTAGTTTCGTTTCTATTTTTCAACCCCTATCATTATTATTTTTAAATATAAAATATCATCATATCAACAAATATAATCAAACGATATAAACCTATCGCCTATTTTCCCATGGTCCCATAAGTATATCCCATTAATTGCACCATGTGGGGCAATTTTCCGGCAGGCTTCCGCAGGTTGCAGACCTATTGTCATAACTTTGATATGAGCAGTAGAATTATCCGGAATACTGATAAATTTCATCCCAGCTTTTAGCCAAAACCGGACCGCGCAGCTGCCATGAAATAAATCTCCCTTGTCAATTTCCGTTTGCAAACACCGCTTGCCAACTTGTTGCTTGTCGAGAAAGGTTTTAAAGTAGGTGGAAATATGCTGACGCTAATCCACGTTTTGGGTAACAAAGAAGAGTACGTGTTCACTAAGTTGTCATAATTCCCTGCTGATAATAGAAGATATCTCCTGCTGGTGTAGCCTGACTCCTCTAATTTATTCTACTATCAGCGATCTTCTTGACAGCCTAAGACAGTAGGGAGGTTTCAGGAACTTCCTTAAATCCCCCCCTCAGTGTCTTATTAGGGTGATAAAGATTAACAAGAGCCAATGAAATGAAATGAAATAATATTTTATTCATGTAGGTATCACTGAAACATTTATGCACGTCATTTTTATAAATATTTATCTATGCTATCATAGCCCTTGCCTACGAGTTGAGTTTTTACACATTTTTTGAAAGTCTCCAACGCCAGTCACGTATTTGTTTTGGGACTTTATTGTAAAATTTTACACCGAGCCCCATAAAAGAACGCTGCACTTTAGAATGATCCTATGTAGAGGTATTTATCCTAAGTAGAGGTATTAATGAACGATCAGCAGGAAGCTACCGAGCCACCAGCAACTCAGTAAGCTGCTTGTGGAGACACCCTCAACGTTTTCCACTCCGGACACCACGCCGGTACCGGAAATAGATGGAACTATGCCCAAAAAATGGAGAAGAAGTGACAGAAGATTGAGAAGACTCAACACTGAACTGCTAGAAGCTATCGAGACCCATGATGATGAAGAAGTGGAGAGGTAGGTTTTTTTTACTTAACAGTTTATTTTAGATTTGTTTGTTTGTTTGACCGTGCGTAATCTCTGGCTAATCTCTAACTATCGGATTTGAACAATTATTTCTGTGTATGATAATTTATGATAGCTAAGGAAGGAAGGAAGCTAGCTTCATAAGGAAGGCTATAGACTATAACAATTATTTATTATAATTCCTGACAAAACAGAGTTGCTTCAGGGGTACTTGAACCCATAAGGATTTAAGACTTAGGTTTGTATTCCAGACTTTTAAAAGCCGGAGCTAACTCCAACGCAACATGCCGGTTGGACCTGGTCTCGGCGTGTCACATGGCGGCACTTTCTGGAGGAGACTCGCTAGCCCTCCTCCTCAAGTTCGGAGCAGAGAGGCACCGATTGGACCGACTGGGAAGAACGCCATTGCATCTCGCTGCGTTTGCTGGCAACTCCAGACAGGTGGCGATATTGTTGGATTTCCCAGAAGGTAAGCTTCCACTCTGCTTTCTCTGATAAATAAATCCTACTAATATTATAGATGCGAATGTTTAGATGCTTGGATGTTTGTCACGCAATCACGCTAAAAGTGCTGATCGAATATGGATGTTTGGCACACAAATATAATAAATAAATAAATAAATGCTTACACACTCATACATACACCTGCAGTAGGTTTTTACCCACTATGGTCTGTATTTACCTACGTCGCGAGTGGTAAGGTGACACATATAACACATCACAATAACACCTATGACCCGAGTACAAATATTTATCTGTCGCATAAATATCTGCCCCGGCCGGGAATCAAACCCGGGATCCTTCGCTTCGCAGGCAGAGTCGTTAGTTAGGCTACAGAGTCGTCACTAGTAGTTAATGAATTTGGGTAATGATTAAAATATATTTTCTTTGTTGTTCCGTACTTTAAACAAATTTTTGGCAATAAACTCATTGCTGACAAAGCGCAGACAGGTTCTCCGTCTTCTAGCTGATCTTATACCTTCTTTAATATATCTTCTATGTTCTTCTTCTATCTTCTAGCGGAACTGTTTGTAGCAATATTATTTTTAGCTGTTCTAGCCATAAATGTCGACTCTCCTCAATCTATCTCGATGATGCAATAAATAATTAATATTGTGGACATTCTCATGCTAGCGTAAATATAATTTCATATTAAGTCTGTTTCCTGACGATAAAAAACTATCGTAAATGACCGAAAATATAATTAACAATACTCTAAACAGGTACTAGTAACAACTATTCAGAGGTCTCCTTGCGATAAGTACACAGATAGACAGCCAGACGAACTGTTTTCGAGCCCTCATTTCCAACTCGTCAGATTTGCAACTCGATAGATATTCAAGTCGTCAGATTACGTCGTACAGATGATTAAACATCGGGGAAAGATTTCAAAAAAATTTGTAATAAATACAGATTTAAACTCTTACCTACAACTTTTAGTATAAATTAATACATACATTACCTACGTCACATAGGTAGGTACATACATTCAAATACGTCAATCAATACAGTATCTTGTAACAGCAAATATTTTCGTGATGTGAAGTGATAATAATTAGAGCCTGTCAAAGGTGTAATAAATACGGCCAACGACCTTCGAGGCCCTTATTTATTGACCTGAGTTCGAGATGAATTGTGTTTACTTACTTACTCATTGTGTTCATAGCACGACCTTGTTATGCAATTATCGGGGTTTCTCTAAGGATAATAGCAATCACATTACCGAATTTAGAGTTATAATGGAGAGTATGACCACCAATACAAACTATTCTTGTTGGTCATATCAGTATGACATGATAGTATGACCAACAAGAAACGGCCGAAAATCTTAATTAATCGTAACCATTCACAGTTAAATTATTACCATTACTAGGAAATCGCCCTCGCTTCGCTTCGGAAAAAATAGAAAAAAAATATAACATAGCCTATGTTACCCGAGGATAGTGTAGCTTCCCAACAGTGAAAGAATTTTTCAAATCGGTTCGGTAGTTTCGGAGCCTATTCAATGCAAACAAACAATCAAATCTTTCCTCTTTATAATATTAATCTTAGATTAGATAGGTCATTTTAATCTCGTTTCGTTGGACGTACCTACTAGCAATATCTATCTATTGCATTATATTGCAAAAAATCTTATTGAATTTGTGTTACGCCTGCAGAAAAGGTTTTTGTCAAATAACTGAAAAATATAAAAAAACCGTAAAAGCTGTAGAACTAATTATTACTGCAAATAAATACAAATAATTTTCCTGCCACCAACTTCCAGCCCACTCGGGAGTTGAACTTACTCCTATGCCAACTTGGTGTCGTCAAATTATTTTACAAATAAAACATTCTGTAGGTAAATGAATATCGTGCTTCAATATCGTTATATTCAAATTCAAATCATTTCCTCATAACAACAATCAAATGAAACTCGTGATCTGGAGCGACCACCGCTTCAGTCTTCTTGGAGACCAGCCTCAACACCATCAGATCATCTGTGACGTCCTGGAAAAATACGGTTTAAGAAGAACTTTATTTCTCATAAAGAATTTACATAATTCACTTACTGAGATCTCATATTATAAAAACATTATTATATTATATATGGTGCAAAAAGTTAAATGAATAAAAAAACATAAAGAAGAAAGATTAGATTTTGTTTGTTTGCTTGTAATGGAAAAACTCAAAAACTACTGAATCAAAAATTCTTTCAGCAATAGAATGCTCTATTTCTTCTGAGTAACGTGGACTATACCTACATATATTATTTTTATTATAATATACCAATACGAAAACCAAAGCAAAGCGAGTTACTGGCGGTTACTAGTCTTCCATACGAATATGTATAACAGCTTGACATTTGATGATCATTTCCTAATCAGGAGGGTGAACTAACAATTTCTTTGAGGGCGTTGCTAGCATGGTGAGAGAGGTTCCTCATATGCGTCGAATATGTCGCCGCAGTCAGACTGTCCAGTGTTGTTGTTTCCGGGAATCCTAAAAAAGAAAGACTAATGCAATTCTCCTCTTTATGGGTCTGCTGGAAGAGATTCCTCCATGGAATAAGCAGTGCCCTAGTACTAAATTTACTTTTGTAATTATTCTTTTAATTATTTGTGTGTACTAAATAAATAAATAAATAAAGAAGATAGATTAAGAGGCTAATATTGTAAATTAAAAAGGTTGTAAATCAAAATTGCATACACATAAAAGCACTTAAAAATTTGACTTGAAAATTTATAGGCGACGAACTCGTGCATATTATAAAGAAGAAAATTTTTTCAAGTACATTTATCTCAGAAATGATGATTCTTAATAAAATAAATGAAGAACAGTTTTTATAGATAAAGTTGCATAAACTATAAGTTTTGCCCATCAATTTATATGATAAAACTTACCGTTTAGCTGAAGTGTGAAAAACCTATATTTGCGAACTTTGAATATTTTTTGCAGACGTGGGATCGAACGTGGCTTTTCACGTTTCACTTAAGTACCTATATGGTGTTCCCCATATTTTCATATACTGCTCCGGCCAGGAATCAAATCCGTGCACTTCGCTACAACGATGGACTAGTAATAAGGCTTCTTGGTCGGTTTAAGAGCCATTTCGCGGTTAGACGCGCGGAATGAAGAATTTGACGTCAAAAATTAGTATCATAAGAAAGATATTAATGCTGGCAAATGAACACATAAAATAGATCAATCTATTATTATTGATATTGATAATCTAATATTCGAAAATATTAATTAGTTTTTGCGTAACTGTCAATCTAGCATAACTATTTTTCAGCAAAAGGACGACAGAGTCAATTTCATACACTGATTTTCTTTATTAAATCTTGTTAAATTGAGTAAAAAAAAATGTCTAGAGAAAACTCATATATTATATTTTGCATTTATTTGAAGAGATATACGATTACTATCATATTCGTTTCCAAATTAATTCAATAACATTACCAATTTTCATGGTTTATGCCATGACTTTACCATCGATTTTTGTATTCAATAAAGCGTATTTCCCATCAAAAAATTATGTAGTAATAAAATATGGTCTTTGTCGAATATGACACGTAATTATTTTTTTATCTTACTGCAAAAAATAATTTATTACAACGAATTTACTTTACCATATAAATAAACGATTTGGCGCGAATCAAATCAGTTCGGCTCGAGCCCTCTTGGACGTCGGACCTATGTCAATTTTTGCTTTAGCCATCTAAGGAATAGATTTCGTAAAAGTAACGTAATTATATTGCCATTGAACAGTCTTGATCTTGTGAGAATTTTTAGTTACAGTCAATTGTATTATTTTTAGTTTTCTATAATTTTCAGAGTTTTGTAGTCAAATCGGAATCATGTCTAGTCCGTTCGTTATTTCAACCGGCCGGCTAGCCCGTCCGGCCGTCCGTCCTTCCGTCCGTCCGTTTGTCCGTTCCGTATGATTTTTTCTTCGTCTACCCCTTAATGTGGGGTATCGTTGAAAAGGTCTTTCAAAAATATTATGGGTTTCAAAAGACCATTTTTCAATTCAGGGGTCCGTTTGCGTAATATTCTGCTTTAAACATCTTTGGTTTGAAGAAAACAATAGAAATTAAGTAACTATTTCTTTCCAATTTATGTAGTGTAAGTAGTAACGGAGAAAATCACGAACATACATATGTACAAAATATAACTATATCTATACTAATCTATACTATTACTATTGTAATATTATAAAGCTGAAAAGTTTGTTTGTTTGTTTGGTTGAACGCGCTAATCTCAGGAACTACTGGTTTGAATTGAAAAATTATTTTTGTATTGGATAGTTCATTTAACGAAAAAGGCTTTAGGCTATCGGATTTTTGGAAATTCAACCCCTATTGGGTTGGAAGTCACTGCTGTAATTTGAAATAAAACATTGTCCGTTTTTAGACATTAGTTACTGTTTACAGTATTTAGGTTTTTTGTTATATGTGTAAATTATATATTTACATAGAAAAAAAATAATAAATAATTATAACTTGTATACACATACCCTTTATTTATACAACTTTTAGATCAATTTGTACTTTATAGGGTTCCGTACCCAAACGGTGTCAACGGGACCCTATTGCTAAGCCAAAATGTTGGAATGATAGAAGCTCCGACATTAGTCAGCTATAGTCACTTATTATTAGTCAAAGATAATACATTCGTTGTTTGGAAACTCTCAAGCACCCAAGTTCCGTCAACTCCCCAAAACTCACGTATCTCAAATACACAACACCCTTTACCCTCTCTCACCTTCTCTCTTCACCCTCTCATTTTTTCCCTTCACAACCCCTCGCCTCCCCCTATACCCCCCCCCCCCCCTCAGTTCTTCACCCAAAAGTGGAATTTTGCGTCGGGATAATCTGGGAGGCATCCGGGCAAATACCGCACTCATCAGGTAGGCGCGGATCGGCAGATCAGGATATCGGGATATAGATTTTTGGAAAACCGGAAATCCCGGATATCTCGGAGACGGTGCGTCCTAGACAAGTTTAGACGGAAATTTCGACCCCCTTTAGGAAACCCCCAAACCTTATTGCTAAATCTTACTGAACCCACTTTTACCCCCCCCCCCCCCAAATTTTCCTAAAATACCATATATCTCCTAAACGGTACGTCCTAGACGATTTCCGACTGAATTTCCATCCGCCCTGTGGAACTCATACTTGCAACATTACCCAATCTTATTGGGCCCAACCTTAACCCCCCCCCCCCCTCCCAAATTTTCCGAAAACTCCTTATATCTCCTAAACGGTGCGTCCTAGACGATTTCCGAAAGTTTCATTTGCCGTGATTGAGTAACCATCATACTATTATACCTTACATGCAAACATAACTTTCGTATTAATTGTATGAAAGCAACACAATTGTATTGCACAATTCAGCACTGCTTGGACGAGAAAAAAGAGTTAAATCATCTTCATTTATATTAGAAAAATATCGATCTGGGTTGTGTAAATAATATTATATTAGTATAGCTGCTTCATGTAGCCGACGTTCTGAGTATCTTCTTTTTAAGGCTGTTATCATTTTTGTGTATGGATTGTATTTAACTTTATTTTTACGTTATCTTTTGTATCACGACGCGACATATTTTTATTTCCCAAAAGTTCAGAAAATCCCGGTTGTTTTATTTTGTTTCCTGGTTATTTTATTTTGTTTCCCGGTTCTTTTACTTTATTTCCCGGTTCTTTTGAAAAGTACCGTATTCCTTTGTAAATCCCGGGATTTTCGGTTCCGGGATTTCCCGGTTCTATACCCTCCGATTGATTTGAATTTAGGTATACCTATGTATTTCGACGCGCTGCGAATATCGCAGGCAAAATGGACGCATATTGCATTTTATAGATCACCTTGAAAAAACGTGATTTTTAATTTTTCACGTTGATTTGCCAAAATATTGATTTTTGCAATATGCATCTATTGACTTTTTATTGCAATATGCATCTATTGGACATCTTTATTGTGATGTACCTAAGTAGGTACCTAAAATGTATTATGTAAATAAGTTACCGATAATGGTACTACTACATTGTACTCTTAATTGTTATATAAACTTATATTGTCACAAACCAGATACATGTATGTGGTCACAAAGTGTATAATTAAAATTATATGTTCATAATTTTAAAATTTTTACGATTGAAAGTATCAAGAAGATTACTCGCACAGAACTGAGGTCAAGCGCGACGCGAGCCGCGCGAGGCAATATCACGTCCAGGAGCCGCTTCAAATACCTATAGTTTATCAACCGAGTTTTGCGAAATGGCTCTTAACTAAACATTATACTTAGGTACTCTGCCATCCTTACCTTCACAATTAACAATAATTGTACCAACAACGTTGCCATTTTCGTTGATACGTATCATGGTGTCTGTTGCTCGAGGTCCCTGGAAACAATGTCTGTTTATAATGAAAAACTTACATTCTCATAAAAATTTAAGCAAGTACTCCACACTCCAGTGGCTTGGTTCAACCTAATAATAGCGTAATATGGCACGGGTGTCTTTTCATAACTGAGGTGGCATTTTTACTGTCATAAGGAAGAAGAGAAGAAAAGGAAGTGAGAAGTTACTCATCAAAACATAAAGAGAAATGAGAGTCATGTTCAAAAAAGAATTAAGACCTAATAAGTGCCAAGTTCTGTGTAGAAAATCCTGAAAGTTTTGTCACAAGAACATGTAATTCAAGCTCTACATTTGACTTGACCAAGATTATTATAAAGGATAGGTTTAGCAAAACAAAGCGAGTGCAGGTACCTAATAGTATAATACTTAAATCTTTAATCTGAGACTTAAATAAACTCAAGATAATATTATCAAACATCGCTATTAAAGAGATACATCTTTCACGCTCCATAACTTGTAGCAGTTTTATAGACCCTTCATCAAAAATCGAATGCTCTCATTCTTATGAGTCTCAAACACTGCTCTTAAATTTTCATGAGCACTAACCATAAAATTCTGAGCAATTTCCATGATTCGTCTATAAAAATTCTTCGGTTATTTAACTAAAAAAAGTTATGTTAAGTAAATACTTTAATTTCAGCAATCCGCTAGACTTGTTGACAAACGTAGTGATTAAGTACTCTGTGTTGTTGACTTTACTCTGACTGAAAAAATATTTCAAGTTGCGATTTTAGTTTGTGTCTAGCCAGTTCTCTGTTTCCCATTAAATCTGATTTTTGCCACTGACCTATAACTAGAGTGGCTGTAGACATCGTCAAAATATGCCTATTTGATTGGGGCCATCTTGGCACAATATCCCATGAACCCTTTTTTATCTAGTAGTTTTTAGTTCAAAATTTTAGCACTGATTTGGAATTTTAACGTCTGTGGATTTAAAAAAAATTGATTTTCGTCAAGGATCTTTTAACGTAATAAATAAATCAATCACTGGCAGTCATTAGATAATAATAGACTTTTTACCCGAGTGCTAGGAAGGATTATGTTCGCGCGTATCTTGTATGTATGTATATCTATATGTATGTATGCATGTAATATTCTTTCTTCCAAACTCGTATCTTCCAAACCGCTGAACGGATTTATGTAATTATAATAAGATATCGTAGGTTCATCTTGATAACTCAAGTGTTCTTAGATAAGTGAAATAAAAAAAAACAAATATGGTGGCTTTGAAATGCCATTGTTTGAAGTATCAAAAAATAAAAATAAATCGAATAATGCATTATGCAATATAGGTATCAAATTAAAGAGCTCACCGTAAGGATTTCAAAAAGTATATCATGATAGGTTTTTTGATAGCAAGCGGTTTTTTTAATATTTTTTAATTTATACTAGTTTTCCTTAATATCCATTCTTGGTAGCAAATCAACGATATTTAAGGTGTTACTGGTGTCTGAAGGTGACAGTGACCACTTACCATCAGGTGATTCGTCTGCTTATTATTCTCATAAAAAGATACTCTTCAAAGATATCGTTAAGCTCTCTATGATACTTATCGAATATATTATTATTAGGTTTAGAAGTCATCAATCCCATTTACAGGATTTTTTTACAAAAGTTTGTCGCAGGATATCTTTTAGACAAATCAAGCCTAATGATTCTGGAATCGATTAAAAAGGGAACCAAAATCTGATAAGTTTGCAATTGTTTAGTCGAGCAGATTCAAAATTACACAAGTTTTTTACATTAATCTCCTGGCACCCCAATACAGCGATAAAACGCGCAAAATGTTGTAACGGTCGAGATATTAATCGAGGGTTGTGGAAAGAAATCGATATTGTAACTCGTAATTTAATGGTGAAGAGCTCAGCCCAGTGGCTTGTGTTGACTGTAATGTTCGATCCAGAAGCAACTGCTGGTATGGTCACAAATTGCATGGATGACCGCTTAAGACAAAATTTCTTAGGAGCTTTATTTCTTCACCTGTGCTTAGTTCGCCGACGATATAAACAAAACACTGAAACAGATTTATAATTAGTCTCGTCTCATCATTTACGCTCATCTCCTAGAAAAACGGATACACGTTGATTTAAGTGGTCCAGATTGATGAAAATAGATAGCAGTCGTTAAGCCATAGGAGAACATCTCAATTATGTACTTAATTCATCTGATTTTTTGCCATTGAGGAAGTGACGGAGGTATGCTTAAGTTTTTTGTTCAGACGAAGCGCCATTTTGAAATATTTTTATTAAAAACTAGGAAATCGCCCTCGCTTCGCTTCGGGAAAAATAGTAAAAAATACATAATATAGCCTATGTCACCCGGGGATAGTGGAGCTTCCCAACAGTGAAATAATTTTTCAAATCGGTTCGGTTAGTTTCATGTCTGTGTTTCGGAGCACAGTGTCGGAGCCTATTCAATGCAAACAAACAATCAAATATTTCCTCTTTATAATATTAGTATAGACAGGCGGGAATTGTACGTCAACAACGGGATATAATGAAAAACATACATTGAAGTGTGCCATAATGCCATTATAACCATATTCAAATAACTTCCAAAAACGAGACTAAGTTTTTCCAACCCAGGACGTAAAATTTTGGGCTATAAATTGGGATATCTGGAAACGTTGACGTCACGCCTCTTACAACAAGGACTTCATGGGTTAATTTGTTAAAATATTATATTATATGTATAATACCTAATGTTTGATCAATTGCAGTTATGTTGGACCGAGTCGAAAAAGAGAGCATGTCATCGGATTTAGAAGAAGAAGTTAAGAAGATGTGCCCGCTCACCAAGGAAATAGTCAACGTACAGTGTGACCTGGAGGAAGTCAGGATGATGCTGCCTAAGACCTGGAAGGACAATATCGACCATGACTGCAAACATATTAAAGGCAGTGTGAGTTTATACTAAACAATGATTTATTGATATGTACCTATTTCCATTTTTCTCTATAGAGGAAAGAACAGATTCAAAGGCTCAACATGGCTAATACCATGAGAACTGATGTGCTGCAAGCCAAACAGGATAGTGGAATTTCTTATTAATCCTTCAACTTTCTAGCCCATACACATGCTCTACATGATCCAACTGGGTAATTGGGACAAGTCTTTTGACGACCAGTCTGGCGTAATCCGTTACCATGGTGAACCGCCGTGCCAAGGGTCCTGGGTTCGATTCCCAGCGAGAAATTTGAATGATGAGTTTGAATTTCTGTTCTCGATCTTGGTGTGCGTCCTTGGCACCCACGACACAGTGTATCCTAGTGGGGCTATAAGTGTATAGCGTTATTTATCATCAGTTCCCAGTAATAAAGCCCGGCTGGACCCCTCTCCACGTAGCAGCTTCCTGTGCAAGACCACATTGCACCCGCTTCCTGCTCGCAGCCGGTGCTGATCCCAACATCTGTGACGTCACTGGAAGAACTGCGCTCGATGTCGCCGGCTCTGGCTTCTACTATGGCGAGGATATCAACCCTAACAAGTATGGATTTTGATTCATTCGTTTTGGTTAAGTTGCCCGAATATTTTCAAAGGTTTGAATCGTTGTTCGGCAACCAATTTCAAGGATAAATCACAAATTACGTCTTACGTATACTATCTTGCGTGCAAACTCGAATATTAACAGTCTTCGCTGGGTTTATGTGCTTACTACACTACTGAAAACCCTGCAGTATTTTTCAGGTAGAAGAGTTTTAGGTTACGTTAATGAGAACATTTATTTATTTTTTAAGTTATAACAAAAGAAATACAGCTGCTCAACAAATGCCTCCGTAGATTGTCCCCTATGTTTTATTATTCTTTAGGCACTTCGAACTCTTCTCCTAATTTATGTGTAAGTGTCAGGAAAGTTCATAAAAACAAACATAGTAATCGTCGCAAGACAGAGAGCAGTTGTCTAATTACAGATGGTCGGATTTCCCCAGAGGAGTTAAACGAATCTCCGTCTAATCTTGTTCCGGCTCGTTTATCATACCGACCGTAATATGACCGTAATATATCTCGTAATAGGCTAGTTGACAAAATTTGGAAATTAGTTTAAAACTATAGCTTAGCATCTATTTCACCCCAAAAATATATTATTCTAAGAAAAATAAGTCTTTTACATTAGTATTTTGAGTTTTTAGAAATGAACTTGAAATTGACCGCGAAAAAGGCCAAGACTGTCATGGCGTTTTGAATGACGTCACACCTCGCGAAACAGCAGTGTTTGTGTATGACAGTCAATTGTGTTTTTTAATAAATAATGAATTCCTCGTATTATAAATACTGTATAGTGCCCCAATGTAAAAGTACAACGATAAAAACGCCAAACAAATTATTCATATACGTTCCAAACAATAAACAAATACGTAGAAAGTGGTTAAACATGGCAAGGAGGCAAGATGCTCTTACTTTATCAACTGATTCCACAATTTATTTCTGTGAAGATCATTTTGATGTAAGTAATAAACACAACTTGATGTATCTATTTATAAATGTATAGTAAAAGAAATGAATTTTGCAAAATCTACCATAATATACCACACATACTTAACCTATAAAATGTTATGACTTGAGTAGGGTTTTATGATTTATTTGAGTTAAAATATTATTTTCGTTTTATAAAATGTAATAATTCATACTCTTCTTATTTTTTTAGTTGCCAAACGATATGATTAATTATACAGAGTATCATATTATGGGTAAAGTTGCGGAATTCCGATGAACAAAAGTCGGTGTTTATTGCAAAAAATTTGCCAAGCATAACGGCGTCAATTTTGGGCAAATTACTGCTGTTTGCTTTGTTAAATCCTGATTCCATAGCAAATTATATCTGTCTTTCAAGATTAAACTAAAAACGAACTGTATTAATTTAACGAGAATTGCTGAAAACTCCAAATAACCTGTTCATTTTATACGAAAATGACAGCTACAACGTAGTGTTTCGCGAGGTGTGACGTCACGCTTCCATGCGCTTCACTGATTGATGTTTAATGTCACGTGATTAAACGCCTCAATTTGTCGATTTTATTTTCCAAAAATATTATTAATCTTTTATTATTTTAATAGAAAAGCTGCATTTTTGTTTACTAATTATCATGGTTAATCATTAGAAACTCTAAGCCATTCGATTTATTCTTAGTGGAAACAAGCCTATTGTCTGGGCAACCGGCTACTTCTGAAATATTTTTAAGGATAATAGTCATTTCATATGCCCATGGCACTAGTTTCACCAATCCATTGCAGTAATATTGATTAATAATAAAATAGTAACAAATGTTAGGAAATAATACGTTAACTGTTACTTTTTTATGGAAATAGCCGGCATCGTTTGCCACGATCCACCTGATGATAAGTGGCTTTCGTCGCCAAGGCATTATTGATGCGTTGCTGGCTGAAAAAGAGAAAAAAATAAAGATGAAACAAATGAGTCTGAGTTTTTGTTTTCGTTTGGACATCAATACAAAATACCACCGACGGCTAGTACTACCACAATAAATATTATTAACACCCACGGCTAAAATATGTGCTGACGTTAGAGCGATATAAATCAACATTTATTTCAGACTAGCTATTGCCCGCAATGAACTATACTGGTTGCCCGCAGGTTCGCATATGGAAATGTTTTAACTTATTTGTACTTCATGCAGTTTTTTTTAACGGTGTATTGAAGTACATAAATTTACAAATTTAATGCTGAAACCCACGATACAATCACAAAGGATTTTTCCGTGAGCGGGTTTTGAAAAATAAACTATATTCACATTAATTAGTCTTTTTTTCTTTTTATGCAAAATTTTGAAAAACTGGTAAATACCTACATGTTCTATCAGTTAAGGCAAGGAAACAAATCGGTTGATGGTTAAACTTTTTCCATATTATTATAAACTCACATCGTGTTTTCCAGGGAAACCTTTTAATTTTCAGGAATGTTAAGTTTTCTAAAATATTATCCGGAGTTATATGTATTATTATTTGTAACAACTCTACCAATTTTCATCCAAATCCGTTCAAGATGCCCGGACAGACAAACAGACAGACAATAATCTAAAAAAATATTTTTGTGCTCCAATACATTATTGAAGGGCGGGCCCCTTAAGCGAAATTTTGTAAAAATATTCAATACACAGAAAAATTACCCTTTGAGTTTTATTATTCTTAGAGTATAGATGTTACTGGACAGAAGTAAAACGAATCGCGCCTCGATATATTCTGCCCGTAGTTGCCATCAATTGTAGCGAAATAACATTTGTAACTCCCAATTCAATACTATTACTCCACTTTGTTGTAAAAATGTTACGTGTTTTTTCTTTTTACGTGTTATTGTATTTCTACGTACTAATTTATTTTGTTATGTGGTACCTTTAGCCCTTCTTTCGCTTCACTTAAAAACAATTTAGGCTTTAATTGTATTTTTTATGTAAATATCATTATCAACCTTACATCCATAATATAGTAAGCAATGAAGAACATCATCTTTATTTTTTAAGACTGCTTATATTTCCTAAGTGCTAAAAATAAATTACGCTCACACTCTGCAATACAGATTATATTCAGTGACACTATTGATAAAAAAATCATCATTATTAATCATCTGCCTATTCTCAAAAACCTGCTCTTCAGCCAGTAACATTTAGTACTAATCTTATCATATGATAGGTATACATAAGGATACATCCTTATTTATCTCGTTTATGTTTGTACCTACTTGAGGTATAAAATTCCTCTCTACTAGACTACTCTACTACAATTTTGTTAAAATTTTAATCACAGCTTCACAGAAGTCATCAAAATGCTGCTCGCAGCCGGTGGAACCCACAATACCATGAGGTACCAGGGTCTCAACGACGTGGACACTCCACTCCATACCGCCGTGGAACTTAACAGCATAGAGACCATACATGCACTGCTCAATGCTGGAGTATCCATTGCTTGTCTGAATGCTGCTGGATTGACGCCACTGCATGTTTGCGTTAAAAAGGAATTAGAAGAAGCGTTGGCTGTAAGTTATTATTCATTGTTAATTTATATACCGACATTTCAAAGATATTCGGGTAGCATAAAAACTTCCGACGCATTTTCCGACGAAGAACATCGAACTAACATGTTTTGAATGTGAAATATGTTTTAAGGCTCCTCAAGAGACGATGCCCTTGCCGTTTATTGTTGTTATTTACTCAATGGGTTGAAGTCTTATTATAATGTAGAGTGAAGTACGGTAGTATTGTACTTCTTCTATCTTCAACTTACCTCGCAAGATTGAAGAAAATTGTAAAATAGTCAAAATATCCTCGGTTGTACAAATATAATAGATGATGATTTACCACCATGATGAAACGCACTACAGTCATGATGCTTTATTTATTTGTATTTTATATATATTTTTAAATTTTCATTTAAAATTATATTGATATCATCAAATTACCCTTCAGATTCTATCAAACTACATATATAAAGATGCAGATCCAATGTCAGCCACAGTAGACGTGAAAGACAGAGATGGACACACCGTACTGCAAGCTGCAGTGGAAGCAGCTTGGATACCTGGCGTCTGCGTTGCTCTTGAGACTGGAGCTGATGTCACACTGAAGGTAAGGCATTGGGTAATCTTTGAATAAGCAGTTCTTACAAAAGCAACTTTCACTATTTCCCATGCAAGCTAGAAGAAAACTCTATCGATCTAACTTATCTGAAACTTGTGTGACTGAGTTAATTATGTTTGTTAACATGTTCTTCATAAATTAACCTTATAATGGCAAGTATAGTGTAGTGAGTGATGAATTGAGAGTGTCTGGAAACCGGTCAATTGCTATAAGTTCTTTTGCACTTTTCAGGCTAATGACGGTGAAACACCAATACATTCTGCAGCAGCGGCAGGCCATTTAGATGTACTAACAGAAATATTGAGTGTTGCGAAACAGAAACATTTCATAAACTGTCAAAACGAAAAAGGCGAGACGCCATTGTTTAAAGCAATACTTAATAACCGTATTGAGTGTGTCAAAGCACTGCTCAACGAAGGAGCCTCAATTAAAATCATTTTGCCAGGAGATATGAACATACTTCACGTAGCAGCTGAAGAAGGCCATACAGAAATACTCAAATTTTTAATAGAATACGATGAAGCAGCAGCAAAAGAGATGATTAATGCATTAACGGCTGGTGACAGAAGAGGATTTGGACCATTACATTTCGCTGTTGCAAATAATCACGAAGACTGTGTTAAAATTTTATTGTCTAAGAATGCTGATGTCAGGTTAAGAACGACTTGTAGCCCACATAAATCTTCGACGCCCCTACATATCGCTGCAGTAAAAAATCATTCCAATATCGTCAGAATAATTCTGGAATTTGATAGAACTACAATTCATGAAGTAAATAGCATGGGTTGGTTTCCTTTACATAGTGCTGCTCATTATGGAAGTCGTGACGTGATAATTCTGCTACTTAGAGAAGGAGCAGATTTATCAGGATATACCGACGGTCCCAAAAAGTTCAAAAGATCAGCTATCGATATGATGGTAAATAACATGTCAAAACCCACACAGTTTCTAGAAGAAGTGTTTGATACATACATATCATCTAATAGCCAAAATTTTTTAGAGTCAAATTGTGAAATAACAGTAGATTATAGAATTTTAATGCCAACGATATGTGATATGGAACAAATGAAAGTTATTGAAGCTTTGATAAAGACTGGTAACAGGTATGGTCAACGCCGATTACTTGTTCATCCTCTAGTGGAAAGCTTCTTATTTTTAAAATGGAAGGCTCTGTTACCGTTTTTCTACACCATCATAGCATTTTATGCGCTGTTCGTATCTTCCTTAACCATTTTCATCGTATCAGTATTTTATTATAAGGACAACAATGATCAGGCACCGGTATTTTGGGACACAACTCTTTGGGGCTATATAGTTTATGCTACAATAGTCCTTATTATACTACAAGTAAGTTCATTTCTACTACCATTACGTCAGTTACTTTAATACGCTTTAAATTCTAAATACCAAGTTACTGAACTCGTATAATTTATAAAAAAACAATAATACAAATTACAATATTTAGTGCATTATTTTTTTCAGGAACTTCTGTACATGAATGTCAAAAGCAGTAGATATTTCCTTCAATTAGAAACGTGGGTGAAATTTGGATCCATATGCTTAGCAGCCATTCTTCCACCAGCAGTATTACTGGTTTCCTGGACCACAGGAGAATGGATAAGACATGTGGCTACCCTGGCTTTGTTACTGTCTTGGCTGGAGCTGATGTTCCTTCTGTCTAGGTTCCCAAATTGGGGATACTATGTTCTCATGTTTAGTAAAGTTGCATCAAATGTCATAAAAGTATGTATTTTTTATTGACCTGTTTTCTTTTACAGGCTAGAGTAAGGCCTATAGTAAAATTAGAAACAATAAAAAAATGTTATTGACAGCTGAAAGTAATAATTATTATAATTAAGCTTCCTTCGTATGGATAAAAAAAAATCTATAATGGTAATCTCAGATAATGTAGAAAATCAAATAATATATAATATTATAACTAGGCTTCAAACCTTTAATGGCCCACTACTGGGCACGGGTCTCTTCTCTTGAGGAAGCCTAGAATATACTCCACCACGCTGGTCCAGTGCGGTTTGGTGGAGGTATAATATACTTTGATCTAAATCTTTATATACCTACGTAATTTAGATTTACTAATTGACAGTACATATTTAAATCGACGCAAAGATATTCAATCCCTTCAGACTTTAAATTTCGTAGTACTTTTAATCTAAACGATTTTTGTTTCAGATTCTCCTAACATTTGCTTTTCTAGTAATCGGATTCTCACTCAGTTTTATGATACAATTCCATTCCCAAATGCCATTTGAGAGTCCATGGGCTGCCTTTGTCAAAACTATGGTAATGATGACGTCAGAGTTTGATTACATGGCACTTTTTGATCAGGATCATTCCAATGAATTAGCTACATCATTAATTATAGTCCGTTTGATCTTTCTCGTCTTTCTTATTCTAGCTGCTGTTGTACTAATGAATTTGTTAGTTGGTGTAGCTGTAAATGATATCAATGATCTAGAATTGCTAGGTAATATTGAAAGGTTAGTTAAACAAGTTGAATTTTTAGGAACTTTAGATAATCTTGTATACAATAAATTGTTTAGTAGGATCTTACCAAAGAAAGCAAATAATAGTATAAAAAATAAAAGGAAAGTAATGGGCATATTAACGTTATGTCCAGGCAAGCCAAGATGGAGGCATTATAAGCTATTACCTACGAAACTCCGAGATGCGATACTAGACAAAGCAGCAGCGCAAAAGAAACAAGAAAAAGATGAAATAAGTATGGAAACATTTGTGAAGAAAATTGATGATATACATGATGCCGTAGTTAATAAGGAAGATATCAAAAAGATCCTTAATAAAGAAATTGAAGAAAAGGCTAATATCCAAAAAGCAAGATACGATGACATTATGAAAAGTATAGGAGATTTAGATGAAGGAATCGCGGAAGTTAAAGAAAATATGAATGAACAAGGCTCAAAATCACAAGTTGAAGCATTAAATATTAAAATGGACCAAATGGCTTTAGAAATAGAGTCAATTAAACTGTTTCTTACCAGGCTAGAGAGTAAATTAGGGCGATGATGTAAAAACATTAGTATTACGTGCCAGAATGTCCTATTTTTCAATAAATATTTGTAAATGAAAGCACTTTTTATTTCATGCATAATTATATTTGTAAGCTCATTTTATTGACTATGATTTAGGAGAACTTATCATATAAGATAGGTGATCTCCACTTACCATCAGTTGTGATAGTGGTCAAGCATTGGCTTCAACCCATTAAAGGCCCACTACTGAGCACGGGTTTCTCCTCTTGAGGAGGCCCAGAGCTCCACGACGCTGCTCCAGTGTGGATTGTCGATCATTTACGATCAACACTAGCCGCCGAGCTATGAGTGCTTAAGCTTAAGGTCCAGCATTAATTTATACCCATTAAAAAAATGAGAATACTCTAAAAATACTGCAATTCATATTATTATAAAGCTTACGTAGGATTGGTGACAGGTTGAAAGTTACTTAACATTACTAATACCATGATTAAAAAACATTTCTCCATTTCCACTGTACAATATAAATCATTTCCAAGATTTCCGTTTACAGGTAACAAGCTGTAAGCAGTATAATTTGCATTTAAATCTGAATACGTCACCGGGAAATAAATCTCCAGCTGAATCCTAAGAGACTGTCTCATTCTGCAACAAATTGCATTAAGAAGCGCATTTATAGTATTCCAATGTTTCTCTAAATTCCTGATGCTTTCCATAAATTTATCTGAGTGATGTACCACGAAGTGTAGATGTCCTTAATCGATAGTTTCTTCAGCTTCTTTACTGGCTACGGGTCATTGATGGCGTCGTTACAAATATCCAATTCAATAACCACCATTCTGCTTAGTACGAGTTTTACTTGACATAACTGTGGCGTATCATAAAGTATAGGATCGAAGCTTTCTTTTCACTGCCGCTAGATGGCTCTGGTTCAGTCCTATACAAATATTATAGTACCCACGTTTACTTTACGCCGCCGTTATGTCAAATAAAACTCGTACTAAGCGAACTGGCTCATATGTGGAGTCGTTTGTCATGTTTGTTACTCTTTCACGGAAAACTGCTGAGCGGATTTTGATGAAATTTAGCACACAGGTAGACCATGATCTAGAATAAGACAGAATACTTATTATTGCGGAAAACAAGGGCAGAACCGCGGGTGGAGTACTAATAAAAATATTATCAACTTAATCTGAAATAATTCTTGACAAAAAATAACCGACTATAAAAATAGGTACAACTCAAAAACTGCTCGTCGAATCTCGTTCAAATTTAAGTGGAACTACATGAAAAGCACCTGCTCTCAATTAAAAAAAGAATCATCAAAATCGGTTCACCCTGTCGAAAGTTCTGAGGTAACAAACATGAAAAAAATACAGTTGAATTGAATACCTCCTCCTTTTTTGAAGTCGGTTGAAAATAAATTTGCCCTGCAGTAGATTTGGGACTTACGATGTAGTTAAATATTAAGCCAGTATTTGTAGTTTAAACAAAGTGGCCCAGCGGAAGACAAATATTATTTAACTCCAAGTTAAAACATGATTAAATAAATTAATCAAAATTGTAAAAATTTTTTAGGAAACGCTTTTATATAAAATTAGCTACAAGTTGTGAAAATTTCAAGTCTCTACGTAAAATAGAACATAGAGAATTATGCGTCTAAAGTCTGAAAATCGTTTTTTTTTTAATTTAACAATGAAAATTAGTTTAAAATATGATTTTCGTGTATTGTCATCGGAAATACACATGTCTGCCAAACATCAATTTTCATTAAAGGGAAGTCATTCAAATTAACGTTACAAGATTTGATGCTCCGAAGTGAAGCTAAATAAAAGCGTTTAAAAAGTTTACATTTTTCATCATTCCTTTACACGTTCTTGTAAAACAAATAGCGGTAGGGCAATTTAACCTTTTATGCCATAAAATACATAGTATCAGTTATTTACAACAGAAATCTGTCAACCAAAACTCCAAAATCTACTGAGTAAAAAAATAAAATATGATTTCACCAATCTATCTTAATCTAATTTTTTTATCAGACTGACTTTTATGACTGATGCAATGAAAACTGGCCAAGTCAAATCTAACCTACTTTAAGATCTCACTTTTTTAAATAACAGCAATTGTTATAGGTATCCAATAAAGCAAAGAAATAGAGTTTAATACTTGTTCATAATGTTATTTTGTTCCTATAAATACATATTTAGATTTTACATAGAACTTAGCACTCATTTAGATCTCCATTCTTTTTGCGGCGAAGCCCACAGCCAAGCATAATTTTTGTATTGAACTTGGCTCTCCTTTTTTACATTTATGTTTTTGGTGGGATATCATTAATTTTTGTAAAGAAAAATATAACTACGGTGTTCACAAATATTAGAGACTAAATTGACGTTTCACGGGTCATGGGGCTGCGGTGCGGTCTACAACAGCTATGTTCGAATATCTATTTGGCGGACACTAGCGCCATTGATTAGGGTGGCATAACTCAGCAAATTTTATAACTTATAATATTTTGTAAATGATTTATTTAGTGTAAATTTTATAACTTGTTGCAGTGCTTAGCAAAATAAATAATTTCTTTCTTTCTTTCGTATATCTATTTATCACACACTAACGCCATTTAAAAATGGCCATTACTGGAACCTCTATTTTTTGTAAACAGCTGGAAACTTTTTCAACTTTGCCTTCATATGAGATGGCCCTCGTTCTACCTCAATACTCCATGCGCTGAAGTATGTCATATTGAGCCCCGCGTGCACAGAGGCCTTAAGCCACGCGCACTTTGGACACGTTTTCGTACGAATTTTACTCGTAAGTACACGTACGAACACGCACGAACGATTCCGACCTTCCAAGTACTATGGGAGCGCGCAGACTGGGCGCGAGTTAATCGTGCGTATACGTACGTGTACATCCGACGTCCGAACATAATCCGAACTTGTTGGGATTTTAAAACACATTCGTACGTTGAAACTTAAAAAATGGATGTAGAAAAATTCATTAACTATGTTTACGGACATAAATTAATGAATTTTCTTTTTTCATACGTACATAACCATGAAACAGTGTGTGGTCATTCTATAAGTCTTCCATAATAATGATGAAATTCACCAAAATCGTGTCTTTTTAAATATATTTCTCGCACCCATTCGGTTCTACGACTGTGACGACGCCACCGCAGTCTCCGTGTTATAAGAGAATTATCGTGAACATATACAGATTATTTCATCGCGCTCCAACCAAAGAACTTTACAAATGCGTTGTCACTAGAAAACTACCTATTTGACGGAGAAAAACGTATTCACTGTGCGCACTCAATTCGTACGATCACGATCGTAAGTATACGTACGATATGAATTCGTGTCCAAAGTGCGCGCGGCCTTAGTGCGAGTTTTACGTGACATAACGGGCTCACAATGTAAATGCGAGTTGGCTAAGATTTGTATGCGGCCGAAGCTTTTCTTTTCACTGCCGCTAGATGGCTCTGCTTCGGTATCATACAAATTTTGTATGGGAACACCACTTATTTTTCGACTTTTTTAATTTTTTTGATTTTTTCCTACGCTTACACACAATTACCAAGCTGGATTCCAAATTTCATCGTTCTAGGTTACCTGGAAGTAGGTTAGATTTAGGTACTATATGTCAGTCAGTCAGTGCTAAAATTTACGACTTTTTGACCTTCATATCTTTGTAACCGTTTGAGCTAGCTTCATGAAATTTGGTCTTCTACATGTCCATGTGGATATAATTAAACACACATAGTTTTATGTGTTTACGTAAAAGAGGTTTTGAGTTATAAAAGGGTCAAAAGTGGGACAAAGTGGTTCGTGTAATATTACACTCGGCGCTGGCTAGCCAGTTCCTTTGCTTGAACTTGGCTTGACACGCTGCCGCGTGTCTAGATCCTGTATCAAATTATTCATACAAGAGTTTGGATGTTTTTAATCAATCTTGTCGTTCGGACATGATTGATTAAAAATTTAAATTAAAGGACCCCGCACTAATTGTTTGGAAATTGTGTTTCAGCGGATTGGTCTGAATTTTTGGTATGTTGTAGCCCTAACCGTACTGATCAAAAGTCTTAATGGGCACGACCCCCCCAAATGCGTATTTTGTCCTCCAGGGGGCACTTTCCCCCCAAAGTCTATTTATTCTATTTCTGCGGAATCATATTTTTAGTATGTTGTAGTCTTAATCATGCCAAACAAGAGTTCCAATGGGCACGACCCCCCCAAATGCGTAATTTGTCCTCCAGGGGGCACTTTCCCCCCAAAGTCTACCTATTTATTCGATTTCTGCGGAATCATTCTGAATTTTTAGTATATTGTGCCAAACAAGAGTCCCAATAGGCACGACCCCCCATATTGCGTGTGTTCTCCTTCCGGAGGCGCTAACCCCCCCCCCCCCCCCCCCCCATTTTCTATTTATTTGATTTTAGCGGAATAATTCTGAATTTTTGGTATGTTGTAGTTCTAACCGTGCCAATCAAGAGTCCCTATAGGAACGAACCGTATTCCGTAGGCGTATTTCCGCCATCTGGAGAAAGAAAAACCCCCCAAAGGTTTAACACATCACTAAAAATCTTAAACAACAAGATCTGAATTTTGAGTATGAAGAAAAATGTTGAAGTTCACACGAAAAACAGGGCATTAAGGACTTGCAGGATTTCTGAATAAATATATGCAGTTAAGAGATCGTGCCCATTAGGGATTTACATTGCATTAGTAAGGGCTACAACATACTTAAGAATTTGGAACGATTTCACTTATATCACATGAATGAACTTGGTAGGGGGAGGTTGCCTTTGCGAAAAAAACGCTCAGAAAGTTATTGAAAAAATGTAGGTTTTAAATGAATTAGCTTTTGGGAGTTTTTCTTTCTCCAGGTGCCGGAAATACGCCTACGGAATACGGTTCGTTCCTATAGGGACTTTTGATTGGCACGGTAAGAACTACAACATACCACAAATTCAGAATTATTCCGCTAAAATCAAATAAATAAAACATGGGGGGGGGGGTGTTAGCGCCCCCGGAAGGAGTACACACGCAATATGGGGGGTCGTGCCTATTGGGCCTCTAGTTTGGCATGATTAGGACTACAATATACTAAAAATTCAGAATGATTCCCCAAAAATCGAATAAGTAGACTTTGGGGGGAAAGTGCCCCCTGGAGGACAAAATACGCATTTGGGGGGGTGGTGCCCATTGGGACTCTTGTTTGGCATGATTAGGACTACAACATATTAAAAATTCAGAATGATTCCGCAGAAATAGAATAAATAGACTTTGGGGGGAAAGTGCCCCCTGCAGGACAAAATACGCATTTGGGGGGGTCGTGCCCATTGGGACTTTTGATCAGTACGGTTAGGGCTACAACATACCAAAAATTCAGACCAATCCGCTGAAACACAATTTCCAAACAATTAGTGCGGGGTCCTTTGACGCTTATCTATACTATAATAAAACTCAAAGGGAAAATTTTTCTGTACATTGAATATTTTTAAAATATTTCGATTAGGGGGCACTTCAATAACATTTAAGAGCACAAAAATATTTTTTTTAGAATTATTGTCTGTCTGTCTGTCTGTCTGTTTTTTGTCTGTCCGGGCATCACATAAAAACCCGTGAACAGATTTAGACAAAAATTGGTAAAATTGTTACTAATACTCTGGGTCATATTTTAGTAAACTTTTTATTCCAGAAAATTAAAAGTTTTCCCTGGGAAACGGGAGCCATGACGGAGACCCTCGGGCGGCATAAAAACTTCTAACACTCGAGTTAGCCAGTGTTAGGTTAGTGACCTCTCCATCAATCCGCACTGGAGTAGCGTGGTGGAGTATGCTTTAGGCCAGTTTAGGCCTCTAGTGAGCCATTAATGGGTTGAAGCAATACAATACTTTCTATCCCGCATTAGGAGAGGTCCTGTCAATTACTTATTGATAAATGTTTTGTAAAAATGTTATTGCAACTAACTATTTAACAAAAACTTACCCCTAGAACGATGAAATAGCACCTAATGGCGTAATGATTACCATGCCTAACCGACGCTTGCCTAAATGACGTTCATAGATATTTTCGATACAGGTAGTCCGGAAATATATTTTTATTCCTATAGCCGATGGGTTGCCTGGAAGAAATCGCTATTGGCGATAAGCCCGCCTGATGTTGTTAAGTAATTTTCTGTTTGTATTGACCTTTCTGAATATACTATCAGCTATGATTTACTAACAATAAATAGTTTATCTATCTATCTATATATCTACTACACAGTCCTGGATTTGTCAATAGGCCGTATAGGCCGCGGCTTAGGGGCGGTAGATTTCAGAAGATGATATTATTATAGATGATTTTGCTGTTAAAAAGTGCCTTAAAAATTATTAGTGACTAATTCAGTGCCTTCCTTACTATGAATGGAAAATTATTATTTTAGAAAGGTACAGGGCGGCGGGAATAAATTGGCCTACACTGATAAAAAACATAAAGGCACTGCTACTACATACAATGCTTGAACGAAGGCAAATTACTAGTATAATATCAAATCATCAATACTCAGGGCTTCTCTTCTCACTAAATCTGAACAGCAATTAAGGAACGAATGATTCACATGTACCAGAACCCAGAATTTAGTATGCAACAGCAATCGTTCAATTGTATCAGAATTATTGCTTCCAGTAACGTAATTCACCCCGCAACTACAAATTGTGACATTTGTGACCAAACTAGAAAACGAATCTCAATTAGATTTGAGAATCTCATCTTTAAAATGTCCACACTCATAAATAGAAGTTGAGCATTGTTGGAATAGTTTTAATTAATATTAGTCTCAGATTACTGAACAACAGATTATAGTTAAACATTATCTTTGTTTTGCGTGTGTGAAAACTGCCAGTATTTTTTTCGAATGAAACAAAAGATATGCACACAGATGCAAAACAGGATGAAGTTACTCTCCAAAGAGTATTATTTTATAGTTAATCGTGCAAGTTGCCCAAAATATTTATCCTATTGTTATTCGAAATGCATTTAACACGAACAGATTTGATATAAATGGACATAATAATATGTTTATCTGTGATTTGACGCCGGTAGGTACTTAGAAGTTTTTGCCTGAATGTGGCAATTTCGTTAACCACAAGCTACTAAAATCCGACAGAAAACAGAAACCGAAAAATAAAAAGTAAACACTGTGACACAAACGCTCTAAACGTATATTTTTATGATAAGACTTATTTACCTACCGTTGTAAGCAAATTGAGCAAAGCTTTTTGAAAATTACCAATAAACTAGAAATTGCCAATAAGAACATAGCAATTGACAAACTCAAACATGGCTCACCCAAAAAACGCCGACTCATAGCTACCGAGACATATTGAAACTGTTGACGCTTTTAGCCCGATTTTCAATCAAGGGTGTTTTGTATGCGGAGCAAATGTTTACTTTATTTTGTTTGGATTTCCTATTTATCCTCGTAACCATAGCGAGGGGTTTAGTTTCAGAACGGATGCAAAACAGCCTGAGGCAAGGTCTATACATAAATGTATCGATAACCATGTAATGTCATACGCATTTATGATCTCAAAGCGTTTGACTCGTTCCGTCAGGACGGAGAAATCCCATCATTCATTAGACCCATGCGGGGTCCGAATTGTTACTTTTTTTTTACATAAAATAAGTTAATGCTTGACCATAATCCCACCTGATGGTAAGTGAAGATATGGTCCAGGATGGTGAGCGCAATAACTAAATTAAATTGTTACTTTTTAATCGATATGTTTTCTTATAATAGGGCTCTCTACTGATGAAATTCGACCGTAATTAATTTTGTGTTAGTTCTGAAATCAGGTTTTTAATTAAAGCAAACTGAAACACGTATGATAATTTGGAGCAGTCATCGAACGAGAGCTTTCTGTCTCTTTCTAATATATTTCGAATAGATGCAATAAACTACATTAAAATTTGAGAAATATGAGGCACTTAGGTAAGTACGTAGTTTTCAGATATTATCAATTACCGAAGATATTAAATAATTTATTTCGCGAGTATATTTACTTGAGGTAATAGCAGCTGGGTTCCCGCGCTAAAGTGATATCCAATCCGCTAGGCTTTCATTGCTAACAGAACCTTAAAACATAAATAAAGTCTGGCTGTCAGTTCGACTACAATATACGAAAATGAAAAACTCCAAACGTCAGTAATAAAAAATTGTATGGACACAGTACAAGAACTAACAATAGTCATACACTTTTATTTTGAAAGAGAAGCCAACAATATCGACCAGCGTCAGGATTGCTGAGAATTCGGTTTTTACAGAACTCCAATGTGACACTTTAGCTGACTGTTCAGTAATAGCAGTTCTGACAAAATTACCGTAATATGAATGATTTCGCATTTTATTCAAAATAAAACAGTGACTGAATTTATGTTTAAACTAACTACTTACATGAAAACACAAACACACACAAACAAAGCTATTCATTAAAGTTAGGTATTAGCACTATTAAAAAGGTTGAAAGGGATCTCATTTTTCTCGCATCCTTGATTTTTTATTGCCATAGCAGCAATAGTGGCAGACTAATATGCGAATTCATTGGGCTATGGTAGCATGTGTTGATTTTTTCACAACGTTAGGTAGGTCCCATGTTGGGCGCCATTTTTGCATAGCGTTTTTAGTTTTCCTCACGGAACATAAAACTTCACGCGTCAAAAACTGGTCATCATTTCTAAAGATTGCCCGATGATTGGACTTTCAATCAATATTGTTCGTAAATATAAAAGTTCGATATTTACGATGTATCGATGTTTACTCATTTATTACTTACTCCTGCATATAAAAACTACTAAATGATTTTCATGAAATTGAGCACGTAGGTAGACCATGGTCTATTATAAAATAAGACATAAGGTACTTATCATCCAAGACACAAGTAGAGCTGCAAGCAGAAAGCTAGTAATAAAAAAATTTGCTCCTCTAATACCTGAGAATTTGCGTCTTTCATGTAACCCTTGAGCATGAGTCAGCCGCCAAACGACCCGTCGTGTTCCGGCTGGGGGCTTGAGAGCCAGTCCTTTCTTTCTTTTTCTTCTTTCTTTCTTGGCCGGCAACGCATCAGTGATGCCTTTGGTGTTACTGATGTCCATGGGCGACGATAGCCACTCAGACGATAGACAATCAGGTGGAGCGTCAGTTTGTTTGCCGGCTATTTCCATAAAAAAACCAAGACTTCCCCAATTCAAATTGTAATAAAGTACTCTTTTATATCCTAAGGTTAATGGAAACTGGATGGTCATGAAAACCCTAAACGATTTAATGTTCTGCAGGCCCTGAGGAGATCTAAATAATTCTACGCCTCTTTTGAAGAAATTCGCGTTATAGCACTTTGGGAAAACCTCTGAACGTAGCTCATTCTTCAATTTACACGTGAAATATTTCATTTCCCAAAATGGATCTGTACTGTCGCAGGATTCCAAATAAAATACTGAATACTACAAGTATTAATTTTATATACAAGATTATGAAAAAAATAAGAAATCTTTCATATTACTCGTAGCGGTTGGTGTCAAAACTAACAAGGCAGAATAATTTTATCTGATTCTTTGATTTTTAAATCAGATCATGTGTAAAAGTGACGTTTTTAAGATCTGAGATCGTGGTCTAAAACCAAGATCCTACGTACGGGCCTTAGAGGCTAAGAAGTTGGTAGCTTCTTCTTTTTTTAATTACCATAGATTACATATTCTTTTTAGTTTAATACTCCTCGTTATTTAAACAAATCGGTTAACAATGTTATAATATACAATTGTGAGACCTAAAATATTTAATTACACAAAGCAACTACCTCTGAAGCTCAATACCAGAATAGATACAGATACAAAATTCAACAGGGACAAGTTTGAATCAAGTTTTCCAAAATTTAGTAGTAGCGGGACTTTAAGGGATTTCAATACATCTACGGATATGGATATATCTGTTAAACAAATACTTTATATAGAAACTGCTGACTTTCAAGCAAAAGGTTTAAGTGATCACCGCCGCCTAAACAACTTCAGAAGCATCACAAATCTGTCAAACCTTGAAGAAATGGATTTGAAAACAGTTTTTTTTTAACATGAGATAAGTAAATGGTTGACTGCAATCCCACCTCAGCTATGCTTATTTTATTTATTACACTTTATTGGACACCATAACATATTATATAGAAGTACTTAAGTATATTAATTGTGCACAAAAGGCTATCTTATCGCTAAATAGTAATTTTTTCCAGACAACTTTTCACTTCAAAGCTTTACTTGTACTAAGTAACACATTTATATTGTTGGTATGCTAAACCCTTTAGTTGTCATAAAGAGTTTAGCATACCAACAATGTAAGTTGTCATCAAAGGCTGAAATTCGTATCGAAGAACGGTTACTTCATTCACAGAAACCCGGAACATCACTACAAGCGATAGGGTACTCAAAATGGCAGCAACGTAAAACGACAAGCGTCATGTAAGGACAGACCCACAGGAGAGGCTGCAGATTTGATTATATCTCGCGGTTTCATACCTGTAGCTGAGAATCATGCTATACATGTCTATTAGAAGTGGCACAAATCAGTTCAGAAGTGGGATCAGCGGGCCTATTATGAACTTTTATAAAACCATTCATGTTCCAGGCAATTCATTTCTCGGGCTTTGATTGGCTAAAAAGTGTCACGTCCGTAACACGAATTAGACGTTTACACTGAAACTTGGCTGGAACTAAGAGTTCTTATTAGACCGCCAGTAGTGAGTTCTGAAATGACATCAAATAAAGGATAAGAAAAGCAGGATCATTACTTCTTGTGACTGTTACGGTTTCAGCGGCTGTATCGTATGTATAATATTCATAATAATATGAACTTATTCAAGTAAATGCGCCTTAAAGTACGGTGCATCATTAAGTTTTGCTGTTGCTTAGTTCGCACGTGTTAATAAAAATGGCTGACAATTTAGATGTTGACTTTTTAATATCATTAATGGAAGCTTGCACGTCCCGTTCTCTGGGACAAGATAAACGATGATTATAAGATAAAAATATGAAAACAGAAGGCTAGAAAGATGTGTGTCGAAATATTATTCCATCTTTTGACAACAAGGATAACAAAGAAAAACTTGACAAGTGAAAATCGTTGGAGCCGTTTTCGAGAGTCCGAAAATATGTATATAAATATACAAGAATAGATAGATTGAAGAAAGATAGAAAGATAGATTGAATATGTTACGTACTGTCAAATACAAAACCATCAAAATTTCACCTCATACATGTGTAGATGTACTATTATAATACACGCATATATTGTTCTTTTATGAAACGAAATGTAGCAAATAGCAAAATTATTTTACACTCTTTGCCATATCTACTAGATCCAAAACTCTGTAATCTATCTGCCTATTGCCCTGAATATACAAGTGAAATGTTTGCAGTTTCTTTAGTACCGCTCTAGGTTTGCTGGAGAATACAATCATGTGAATATTGAATCCGAAGTATTACAGATAACCAATAAAATACGTTATCGAATCAGTTGCAATACGTAGCAATTGGATTATCTATCGATAATTTTCTGTAAGCTATAGTATCTAACCATAATCTCTGATTATGTTAGTCGGTAAAGTAATAATATATTCTAGTTCATTTACTAATTATCGTAATTGTATTATAAAAAAAAAACTATAACTATACTGAAAAAAGTCAAACTAAAAGTATCTACTCTACTTTTACAAAAACTATAGATAATTACAAAATTCCTAAGTTGGACATTGTTTGTACCCAGAACCCTGGTAGCATGCATCGCCCCGCGCTGTACTGCTAAACTAATTATATTTTTTCTATGTTTATTTTTTAGATAATATCCAACTTACGCCCCAACTCAGAGTTACAAATGGTTACTTAAATCGCTCCTTAGTAAAGAATTTGTATGGTGATTCTTTACTAAAGAGCGATTAAAGTGGTTACTTTAATCGTCACTAACGTTTGTTAGTGACTCTGAGTTGGGGCGTTAATGCAGTAATAAATGCAGGCTGATTTAATTAGCCTTATTTAATTAAACCCTTTTTAATTAATTATTGATTTAATTAAACCCACACTAACCTCTTTGCTGGTATATTCCAATTCAATTGATTTCAAACTTAGTAGGCGCTTTGTTTCTTCTAACAACATGCACTTTGATATTAGTCCTTATACTAATATTTTACAGTATTGATAAGAAGGAGGAGTAATTAGTATAAATTATCTTTTTTCCGTTTTGATTTTTTGTTTGTTTGTTTTTAAGAATAAACTCAAAAACTACTAGACCGATTTCAAAAATTCTTTCACCAATAGGAAGCTCTATTGTTTCTGAGTAATATCGGCTATATTATATTTAAAAAAACTAAGGCAATAATAAGTATATAATAAATAAACAAAATAAAAAATTAGCCCAACCGGGAACTAGATTGTAAAAAAGATATGCACTATACATCGTAATACTTTACAAGCCTTTAAAGTTTCAGAATGTATTCGAAGTCGGCTCACGTCTAAGACTGGTGCCTTCCTCGTATTATTCAGTATGCATCGCCCGGGTGTATATTTAAACATCTCACTCCAGAATATTTGAAGTTCTAGCCTCATAGAAGAGCAATATTTTTGTCTTTCTATCGGTTTCAATAATCTCTCTTCCTGCTATTTATCTTCTAACTGCTGGTGAAAAGATAGCGTCATCTTTTTGTTCTGAGTACCTACTATAAATATTAGGGGATGCATTGAAGTATAATGTCACAGTCATGTAATATTGACGTATTTAAAAATTTATAATGATTATTTTATTATCAGGATTAATTTATTACGTTACATTATTATTTTGTATGTTAAATAATTCAATCAGAAATTAAGTTAGAAATCAATTATTTAATTTATATTGTATTAGTAATAAATATACGTATAAGTTATGTGAAATACAATAACGCATTAGGACATGCCTGTAATGTTAGTGGTAATATTATGGAATGACATAAAATAAAATAAACAAATAATAGAACAGACATCTCGAACAAAATGTGTGTCCCGCCCGGGAGGTTCTATTTTCAAAATTGAGCCCCCGTTCTCCTTTCAAAATCGAACGAATCCATTGAAGATTGAAGCCACGTGGCGCCAATGCATTGGGACATACATGGTGTTCACGGTGTCGGTTCTATACGCTAGTAATAATACTTTAATGAATTTTTTCTATTTTATTTATCGACATGGGGGTGTCCCTTTCACCCTGCTGCCAGCATCTATGAAGATCTTCCACTTGAGACAGATTAGCTGCGCTACCATTAAGGAAATGGATTAAACAGATACAGGGTGCAACCCAATTACCCTCATTCGAACCTCTGTCTCCCAACGTTTTATCTTCTGCTCACTCGATTTTCTAAACTGCATCAAACTGTCATCAAAGGAGAACGAAGAATTCAATAAATTCCGCGTATTATTTAAATTGAAACATCCACACAAATGAGACTCAATGCATACATATATCCCGATCTATATGATTGAACAAATACATTTAATAGGACATTTATCTACCGCACCGTTCATCTACCGTATTATATTAAAATCTACCGTATTTCATAGAAGAAAATACCGTAATCCAATTTTGGACCTGCCAACACTGGATGGTCCGTTCCATGGCTTCAACCCATTAATGGCCCACTTCTGGGCACGGGTCTCTCTTTTTTGAGGAGGCCTAGAGCATACTCCACCACGCTGCTCCAGTGTGGATTGGTGGAGCGGTTAGTGGCCAACCCGAGTGTCGGAAGTTTTCAAACCGCACGAGGGCCTCCAACATGGCTTAACGACTGTTATCTTATGATAATAACCGGGACCTACGGATTTTACGTGCCCTCCGAAGCACGGAAACGCTGAAGAATTTGTTTGCCACTAGCGGTCACCCATCCAACTACCGACCGTTCCATACTTTTTTGAAATTGGCATCGCGTCATATTTTACTTAATAGCAGATTGTTGAATTATTATTTTTTTCACTCTCGAATGGGAATCGACTTCAATCTAACCATTACGTTACCACTTGCGAATAGATTTGTTAGTAACAAAAACGCAGCCGCAGACAGAGACGAATTGCCTGACACTCGCACCTCCTCTTGGGAGCGGCGGTAATTGAAAATCAACTAGACCGCTGCATTTCATAAATAGAAAACTTTCTCAAGGAAAGCGTTTCATGAAACTTTTCTGTTTGAAGCACTCTGAGGATATTCTGCTTTTTTACTTGAGATTAAATCAAATATCATTATCGGTACGGTAACTAAGCTTCGAACAATCGAATGAAAGATATACCAACGAAAATAAAATTCAACGTATATAACTACGATTTAACACATCGCGACGCGGCAACGTCGTGACAATTTAAAAAAGCCTTATGGTCATAGCACACATATCAACTCGTAAACGGAACGTAAACGTATCAACTCTTGCATGTCAGTATTCTTTGTATGAAACTCCCTACTGTAAAGCACACTTATCGGATTCGTAGCGTAATCGCCTCGCCTCGAGACAAGCTCACGAACCGCGGTACGGTGCGTGGACGACTTGCCGTACCCGCGCTTACGTCTCACCGTACGCTATCCTTCGACTTTCCGTTTCCTAGTGCACGCCCCGCGCCACGTCGGCGAACTGCTGTCATTCGAGCCGTAAGCGCGGCGTCGCCTAGCCGTAGCCGAGTCGATTTGGAGCTGTTGGTCGGTTATAACGCGCTTACGTTAGGTTGACGGCGCGGCGGCAAGGCGATCCGGTGCCGATCCCTTTCCGAGTTGATATGTGCGCTACGACCATTAGATAGAGGATTGTAGTAAGACCAAAGATATACTCTGAACATCACTAAACATCATAATCTGTGTGAAATTAAAATGTCTGAAATTCTATGATATTCTCAAAGGCGCCTAATTTCTACCGAATTGGCCAGCTCCTTTTAAATTTAAATTCAAAATCATTTAAAAAAGATTATTTTTTTTCAATATTATTATGAACGTCATTCAACCATGAGTTCTGAAAAGCTTTATTAACGAGAAAAAAACGGTAAAAGAAACTCCTCAGCAATTTTTCTTTTTTTTTAAAGAATCATAGCAGGTATGAGTTGTGTTCTAATGAGGTTATGATAAAAAAGTGAGAATACTTTTTTATTAACTTTATTTAATAACTTTTTGTTTGAGCTTGTGTCTAGCGTGCTGCACAACTATAATATCGAACTCCCGGTGCGGTGCGATCATCATTTCTAGTTTCTTTGTCTTTATTCTTAGTATTAAAACTTCATCCAATGGATCCTGCGGAAGGAACAAGTAAGTTTAAGCCATTGAAGTATAATGTCATAGAACAGACATCTCGAACAAAATGTGTGTCCCGCCCGGGAGGTTCGATTTTCAAAATTGAGCCCCCGTTCTCCTTTCAAAATGGAACGAATCCATTGAAAATTGAAGCCCACTGGCGCCAATTCATTGCGACATACGTATACATCGTGTTATTAACGTATTAACGTATAAAGCAGGCTCAAGCAGGTGACTTTTCAAAAATCTTTTAAAATAATGGAATATTTCCTTTCAGTTAATTTTACCATCAATATTCAGGGTACTTTTCCTCCAACTACCGTCTTTTTTTCCACCCTGTTTATAAGAGAGTATAATGTGGTATAATTACTGTTATCTCTTCTGTGGTAAACCTAATAATAATGAACTAACAACTTCTGTGACACATATCTGTGTGAGGAGTCCCAGGCGACGCAATGCAACTCCGTAGTTCGTGGCCGCTGTTAAATTGACGTTGGTCAATATTGGCGCACCTGAAACGATCGTTGTTTAAATAACGGTTTGTAGTTAACAAACCTCATTATTTGCCGGCTATAAACTGTTATATTCTGTCTTAGTTCTTTTTAACCGACTTCAAAAAAGGAAGCGGTTCTCAATTCGATTATATTTTTTTGTGTTAATTGTCTTCCTCAGAAGTCAGAATTCTGCCATTTAGCAACAGACTTGTAACCATTGAAGTATTATTACTAGCGTATAGAACCGACACCGCGAACACCATGTATGTCCCAATGCATTGGCGCCTCGTGGCTTCAATCTTCAATCTATGCCGATTCGATTTTGTATAACAATCGATTTTATTTATGAAGAAGTTTAAATCGATTTAATATTCGTTGATTTATTACATAATATAATATTTTATTACAATTCTGCTTATTTCGTTCATTATGAGAGACGGAATATCTTTCATACACTGGGTAATTCTGTGATGTATTTAATTACAAAAAGAGTAGTTTACCATCCTTGTTTGTCATGATAACGCCTTCCACAGACTCATCTTCCATAATCCGGTCTACTATTGGATTCACATTGTTAATTTCAGCCGTCTGAAAGAATATCCTTCTGTAATATGAAGTCGTTGTTGCACATGAACGTCGACAAAAGGTTTTTACGCAACTTGTTTTTGTGAACTACCCTCATGGTGTTTATAAAATGTGTAAGGATTGTTTCTTTTTATTGAAATATGTAGCACGTAATGTTAATTTATATATTATTACGAATGTTTATGTATGTATTTCGACGGCGCAGGGTGTACGGTAAAACTCAAAAGAGTTTATGTTGACACCCAATTCATATGTTTACTATGTTACTTTATTGTCAATGAAATAAATAATAAATAAATAATAATAAATAAATAATATCGATTTCTCTATCATCTGTGACAAACTCGATTAGGACTGGGATTGTACTTAGTCAGATAGTTATTATTCGTTAAGTCCCGTATATACGTATTAAGTAGTTAAGTAAATAACTAAATTGTAAGGGAATAATTTTAAGTGCGTGTCCAAACGTAATAATTTAGTAAAACACTTAAGTTCATACAATTCTTTACAAGCTACTTGATTACTGAAGCATTTTACAAAATTTTAACTAATTTTTAATTAAAAGTGCCTGTCCAAACTTGTTAAGTGATAAGCCCCGCCTACCTACTTAACAGAAAATAGAAAAAATTCTAAATTACTTGTTTACATGCGTACTAAACTAGTTAAGTACTAAATTGTCCGTTTACACGTATTAATTTATTTAAAATTTAGTTAAAATTCAGTTAACTACTTAATACGTGTAAACGGAACATTAAGAAGAGGTTACAATTATAAGTCTAATTACAAACGGAAATTGTGAACAAGATTTTAGACACTTTTAAAATATTTTGACGTTTGGTTCCAGTGTCGGTAAGCTAGTTATGAAGTGAACAATAGGGATGTTGACTAAATTTAGGATTCAATTTTATTTTATAGATATGACCTTAATATTCACGAAAAAAATATTATAAAAATAATAATCTTCAATTTAAAAACGAAAATTGATAAATAAAAATCACTATCAAATTTCCCACCAAAAACGTCACGTGACGTCACTAAACGATATTCAATACTATCTGTCTGCTAAGTTTGTTGAATTTCCATATAAAATTGTTCCAATGACGTCATATTCTCAAAATGGCGTTTGAGGTCACGTGTCAGTGAGTACAATTTTTAACATTTTAAATTAATGATATTTAATTTATTGTGATTGATTTCAATAAAAGAATCATATTTTAGGCCTTTAAATGTTACCACTAATATTTTAGACATAAATTTATATTAATTTATAATTAGTGTCAACATCCCAATTATTATTTTTCAGGTTTTCTCTAAGTCTTGTAATGAACCAATATACTTACCTTTGATACTATACAGCTTAACTTACCGTTCTAACAAGCCACTCATCTTTTGAATCCTTCAATAAGTTCGTAATTATCTTCATAATCTGTTTGTGTTTTTGTTTGTGATTCTGTAAAGATAAAACATTGAAGTGTTCGAATTCAAAGTAATAAAAATAATTTTATGGAGTCGGCCTGGTTTAATTTATCCGAATACAATAGACGATAAAGGTTTCTAGGGAATTTGGATATGAACCTCGAAAAGTGAGAGGAATGGTCTTTTAAAAGCTTTTTTTTAACTTATAAGAGAGGATATAACCCCTCGTTGTTGGAATAAAATTGTCCCCGACAAATGCATTAGGGCTTACTGTCGGATTCTTTCACAGGCTGATTATTATCATATCATTAGTATTGGCAGGTAACCTATTCATTTTGTTTACCTACATCATTTATTATCGTCTGGCCTACAATATTTATCTCGACACATGTTTACGCCTCGCATGCTGTTACATCAAATCTTTGGATATTGTTATTCAAAGAATAAAATATTTTGGAATAGGCATAGTAATGACAAAATTAAAAGACCTTTTAAAATTAAAAGACCTGAGAACCTTTGCATTTTATCAGGTTGGTCGGTTTATTTGGACGTCTTACAATTAAGAGATTTGATTACTTACAACACCTGTTGTTTTTATTTTTATTTTTGCTATGTATTCAGTAATGCTTTCGACTTGTTCTTCTACTCTCTTTTTTCGTCACTTTGAATACAGCGCATGTGGCAATGTCTTGACTCACAACCACCGCGATTTCACAAGTTTTCGTTTGTATTCGATAGCCTTTTAGCTCGTCTAAAATATCCTGTTGGTCATGGAAGGCATATTAATAAGATATAATAACTAATAAACTTTTATAAAAATCCTTTCACGTTGAAAAAAATATTTAGGAACCTTGTTGCAGGTGGAATTAATATAGGGTACAAATAAGTTGAAAATAGACTAAAAAAACTAAGATAAATACGAGTAGGTACATGCTTTTGTGAAGTCAAATTACTAAAGCAATAAAATGTGACTGTCTTGTTAACCATTGATTAATTCCCTCGTCTGAAGACAAACCTAATTGTAGTATCAGGTCGTGCTTGTAGACATGATATTATAAGTAAAAAAGAGGTAGATATGTCACTAGCGCGCTGAAAATGAAGATCGCAAGATCGGTCAATTGACCTCTGCTCGTAGTCGCTCTGTCAATAAGACGATATGGACGCTTTTGTTGTCAGAAGTGCTTGAGATTTGACATACAACGTTAAAATGCCTTCGTGTATTATTGTAGTGTGATTGGTGTAGTGAAACAAAAGATAAACGTATGTGTGTTGTACCTCTTTTCGGAACAGATTTTTTGGTTGATTTGTAAGGGCATGACGTATCTATATTTTTTTAAACATCATTGCTTGTAGACACATTATGTGAAATTTCAACTCTTTAGGACAAAAAGAATTAAATCTAATTACCTAAGTTAGCAAGATTTGACCTACACAACCATTGTAACCTAAATAAAAAAGTGTTCAAAAACATGTACCTTTACCTTTACACACTTTTTATAATCTATAGACGGTAACCTTTATTGACAATGAGAGTTAGCCTTTCAATAAAGGCATTGTGAAAGCCTGAAAGGGCTACATTCATTGAGCTACATGATCTAAGTATATAAAAAAACTGTCAAGATATCGTTTCTGGAACTACAGCAGTAACGGTTCTCTATTAAACTCTTCCATTTATATTCATTCATGTTATGAGTATAAACTAAACCAACAAAATATCCGATAAGCCCATTACAACTACAACACCCTGACGTTTTAGCCACATAAGCAGTTGTCCTATATTTAATCCTCTTAACCGAAGTGGGGACTTCTGAAGTAACTACATTAGTGAGAGTACTTGAGGACACTGGAAACGACGTATTTGCAAAGTGCAAGCAGTAAAGTGGATTTGTACGAGTGACCCGATTTCTCTGCACGCAAGTGTATTTCTATGTAGTTTGACGCCTGTGTTCTTGTTATTACTACTCAACAGGGCCCTTGACACGGCGATCCGGCATGGTAACCATTGCGCCACACGCTTGACGACCCGTCAAGCTCAATTACTCTACATACTTAAAATAAATTACTCATATTATAATATTTATGCATTACATTATACGACGGCAATCCTCAACGAACTTTTATCCGCGACATGAATACCTTTAGGTACTACGCAGAAGACAAGTAGCTCTGTGCATGTCAAAAGCTGAATGCCACAGAGCCCACCTCAAATTGGTGGAACTGGAGGTGCCTTTTAAGCATTAATTATTATTACATCGTACTAGAACAGACATCGCGAACAAACTTTGTGTACCCCCCCCCCCGCTCTCTTTTCAAAATCGACTGAATCCACGGGAAACAGTTGCCGATTGACAACAATTATTATAATTGCGCGTACATCAGGTTCGTGGTTTAGGTTCTATACGCTAGTAAAAAATTATAGAAGGATTAACAGTCCCCATTGAAATTTTACAGGGATGCTTGGGAAAAAAAAACAAGATTTGATTGGTTGAAGAATGGGTCCCGACTGTTAATCCTTCTATGGTGTAGTTGTTCAGTGTTACTTTTAACAACATTCTGAACAACTGGGCTTGTTTTTTTTTAGTTCTTTTACGCCGTCAGGTTTTTATTGTTTTTTTTTATTTATCAATGTAACATAATCAAGAAGTTAAACGCATTATCTATTCTGTAGTATACTTAACGATTTCTCCCAAAGCCCTTTGAACGAGTTCCGTGAGTGGTGGCAATTCTACTGACAATGGCTGAATCATGTTCAGGGGAACCGTGCACATTTCCACAGAGCCTGAAATGACATTAAACATCTAATTATGGTTAGACTTTCGTTGAAAGATCTACCGTCAAATCTGTCAGATCTACCTTGTGAATATTTTTGTAACCGTAGGTAATTGATGGGTGACCGCTAGTGGCAAAAAATTCTTGAGCGTTTCCGTGCTACGAAGGGCACGTAAAGCTGTCGGTCCCGGTTGTTATCATAACATAACAGTCGTTAAGCCATGTCCGAGGCCCTCGGGTGGTTTAAAAACTTTCGACACTCGGGTTGGCCACTAACCCCTCCACTAATCCGCACTGGAGCAGCGTGGTGGAGTATGCTCTGGGCCTCCTCAAGAGGAGAGACCCGTGCCCAGTAGTGGGCCATTAATGGGTTGAAGCCAATAGCAAACATTAAAAAAAAATATGCTTGGTTTGAGGCATAATATCTACGAAAAAGGTGTCAATCGTTGGAGTGTCAACAATAGTAGACTTTCACCTACCTATTTATAAAATTTCCTTCTCAAATGTTGATGAAACATTGACAAAAATACATAAAAATACATTGACAGAACTCACAACAATTGGCGGTAAATAAATTTTGGTGATTTGAATAACATCCGCAAACCTAATTTATTACATCTGTTATTCAAAGAAAAGTTATTCAGGGAAATATCGGTTATGGAAAAAATTTGATTTGCATGAAAAACACTTGTTTTCATGTTCCCCTGCGTGGAATCACCGGTGATTTTAATATTTGTGGCGTTAACGTTCACTTTGTTTACATGGCAAAATGGCTGAATTATGCATTGAAGTATTATTACTAGCGTATAGAACTGACACCGCGAACACCAGTTATGCCTCCAATGCATTGGCGCCTCATGGCTTCAATCTTCAATGGATTCGTTCGATTTTGAAAGGAGAACGGGGGCTCAATTTTGAAAATGAACCTCCCGGGCGGGAAACACATTTTGTTCGAGATGTCTGTTCTATGACATTATACTTCTATGGAATTATGATATATTTTATTTATTATACGTACGTAATTTTAATATCTAATTATAATAGGGTGTATCTGTATATATTTTTAACATAGGTTTTATGCAATAAAAGCATGAAACATATATTTTGTTTGGAAAATATGTTCTGAAAATTTTAATAAATCATGTTCCTGAGCCTTGTTACCCGGCTGCCAGGAAGTGTTATGTTTTTCTAAGTATGAGCACGGTAATAATATACAGGATGGAAAATAAAGACGGTAGTTGGACGAAAAGTACCCTGAATAATTTGTGATGGCAAATTTTACTGAAAGCATACATGCCTTTATTTTCAAAACTGCATTCAAAGATTTTTGAAAATTCACCTGCTTGAGCCGGGTATTTTAAAAGGTAAAAGGCGACACGAAGAGAAATCAGTCGAAGAATAAATCTGTGCACACGTGGAAATGGGTCTCATTTTGAGCGATTGTCCATCAAAAGTAAATTCGTGTAAAACTTTACACGAAAGAAATTTCAAACTCATTTTTCTTGATCTTCCCTTAATTTAAGACATAACTTTGTCTAACAGATATTGATCTATATGAATTACCCTTTCAGTTGTCATCATAAAAATACAGGATATTTTTTTTCACATTTCACCAGTTCAGGCAGGTGAATTTAAAAATTTTTTTTAATGCAGTGCTAAGTAACACTATTTTGAAAATAAAGGAATATTTCCTATCAGTAAAATTGGCCATCATCAATATTCACGGTACTTTTCCTCCAACTACCGTCTTTATTTTCCACCCTGTATATAATATACTAGGAAATCGACCTCGCTTCACTTCGGGAAAAATAGTAAAAAAAATAAAAATATACTTAGGTGTAGCTTCCCAACAGTGAAAGAATTTTTCAAATCGGTTCGGTAGTTTCGGAGCCTATTCAATGCAAACAAACAAATCTTTCCTCTTTATAATATTAAGTATAGATTACTTTATCGTGGTAAGAGCTTTAAGTGAGTAGACTTGAGTTTTTAGACTTACGACTTTTACGGACGAATTGTTATTATAATTTTCTCACCATGGCGATAGAACATGACCCCTAATACAAAGGGATTGTCTTCTATTCGTTTTATCGTGTTTACCACTGTGCGAGGGAAGTACTGCAATTAAATAATAAGTTGAATCCAAAAAAAAATTTTTTTTTTAAACGCTTTTATTTCAATTTTTTTTTTTGATTTTCGTGTATTGTCATCGGAAATACACATGTCTGCCAAATTTCATCAATTTTCATTAAAGGGAAGTCATTCAAATTAACGTTACAAGATTTGATTTGATGCTTTGATGCTCCGAAGTGAAAGTAAATAAAAGCGTTTAATAAATAAGATAAACCCCACTTAATATATTAAATATAAATGTGTTTGTTTCAGACAAAAAAACTTGGGAGGTGTTAAAGGACTTACTTCCAATGGAATAAGGTGTAGTACCTCACTTAATAGTTTTTAATAACTTATTTCCATTAAAACAATGGCGTATCCGAAAAGTGTACTAATAACTTAAATGAAGATGATGGTGGAAGACGACTCCTCAGCTCGTTCACTTCGCTCTCAAGAGTTGCGAGGTTGATTCGACGGTAACTTATCTTCATATTAAAAGAAAATACTCACATTTGGTATTATATTTTCAGAGCTTTTTAACTGGTGATATCTTGGAGACATTTGTAAGCTAATAAATTGCAAACTATTTAGGTAATCAATGTATAAATATTATCAAAATATACAATAGTAAACTCTTCAAAGAACAACATTGATTAGAGAAATCTAGTTGGTTTCATTACACAGGATAATATTTTGCTTATAAAAAATATATTTGTAACCATTGAAGTATTATTACTAGCGTATACCATGTATGTCCCAATGCATTGGTGCCATGTGGCTTCAATTTTCAATGGATTCGTTCGATTTTAGAACAGACACCGCGAACACCATGTATGTCCCAATTCATTGGCGCCATGTGGCTTCAATCTTCAATGGATTCGTTCGATTTTGAAAGGAGAACGGGGGCCCAATTTTGAATCGAATTTGAATTTTGAATTAAATTTTCAATCGAACCTCCCGGGCGGGACACACATTTTGTTCGAGATGTGTGTTCTATGACATTATAATTCAATGTTTGTAACACATATATTTGTATGTACCAAGATATCTCAAAAAAAAGTGATGTATGAATGCCGACATTTAGTGAAACAATACATTACTTAAGTCTCATAATCAGATCTAATAATATTTATTGGTATTTTATTCTAATTTGATAAGATGATAATTTTTAAAATAAAATTTCCATAGCGTCGTGGATAAAGTCAAAGTCAAAGTCAAAATATTTTATTCATATAGGTATCATTGATACACTTATGCACGTCATTTTTTTGGCTTTTTGGAAGGTGCTTTGTCATGGAGGAGAAGAAAAGCCTAAAGAAACTCCTCAGCACATCTTTAAAAAAAATATTACAAAAAAGGTATTATCATACAAAAGTTTACTATTCTGAGTGGAACTGGTTGCAGAGCTAATCATTTCCATGCGTCTTTGTCATTTAAATACTCGTCTACACTACGCCTGCCTTATCCCTTGCCTAACAATTGTGTTTTTACACGTTTTTCTGTTGGCAAAGATTCTATTGGCAAGTCACGTATTAATTTTGGGATTTTATTATAGAAATGTAGGTACAACAAGCCCTATGAAAAATCGTTGCACTTTACTTAGGCGGAACGAAGGCGTAATTAATTGATACATTCTTTTGTTCGTTAGGGCTATCTGCCATAACAGCCCTTTTTTGGAGTATGAAAATTTGTTCTATATTGGCTGCTTTGCCCCACAGCAAGATGGCATATGACATAACACTGTGGAAATAAGCAAAATAAACTATCCTAGCAGTTTCGACGTCAGTATACTGCCTTATTTTCCTAACAGCATAAGCCCTACCAAGTTTTGTTGCGAGATTTGTTATATGTGGGCCCCATTGAAGTTTACTAAGGTCACCCCTAAAAAGACCGTTAATTCCTCCATATGCAATGTTTCATTATTTTGTTTAAGAGATTTGCTGACTTTTTTAACATTAGGTAGCACCAACTCTAAACATTTCGTATTTTTTGCATTTAAAAGTAAGTTATTGATAGTGAACCTACGCGACACATGCGAAAGAGCACTATTTACGTCGTCGAAATTTACTTTATTCCTTTCACACTTAAATATTAATGACGTATCAACAGCAAATAGTACAATATCCGCTTGGTTCTTTACATAATGTCGTAAAACATTAATGTAGGTATACCAGAAAAAGAAACGGACCCAATATCGAGCCCTGCGGCACACCCATCACAGCTGGTGACCCCGAAGACTTAATATCGTTTATGCTAACTTTTTGTATTCTATCATTCAAATAAGACGCGATCAAGCTAAGGGCCTTGTTTTTTATACCATAGTGGTTAAGTTTAAACAGCAATGTTTTGTGCTCAACACAATCAAATGCCTTAGATAAGTCACAAAATACTCCTATGGCATTATGTGACGCCTCCCATGCTTCAAATATATGCTTTAAAAGCCTAGCCCCGGCATCGGTTGTACTCCGGCCTTTAGTGAAACCGTATTGCTCAGGATGTAATAATTTATTATTATTGAAATGGGTTAGCATTTGATTCAGTATTATCTTTTCGAAGATCTATCTATACTATAATAAAACTCAAAGTGTCTGTTTGTCTGTCCGGGCATCACATAAAAACCTTTGAACGGATTTCGATGAAAATTGGTAAAGTTGTTGTGGATACCCTGGCGCGCTGCGAGTGCTGCGACCAATAAAAGCGAAGCATCAATGGAAAATGTTGCAAAAACGGGAAAAATTATTCCTTTTTGAGAGCTTCCTTTGCGTGCGCTGCGTAAACGATTTAAGTTACGCAAAAATCATGTATGATGGGAGTAATTACTCCGGAGAGGGTGAGGGAAAGGGAGAGGGAGAGGGAGAGATTTTAAACCTACCAAAACTATTAAAGTTCAAAGTAACAACAAAGTATAATAAACATTAGCCGGACCAATAAACGCAAAATACAATCATTAGCATGCCAATCACTATACTTGGGTATGCCAATCTTTATACAACAAGGGCCAATCATTGTACTTTTGACCCGATTTTATGTACCTACGATTAATGAAATGAAATATGATTCAATTTAAATTGTCAACTTCCCAAGGAACAACTTAATAAAATGTTTCATAATTAGGAACCTTATTTTATAACAAGAAATTGTCAAAGTCGATGATCACCTTAAAGGGCCAATCATTGTACTGATTATTATACCCTATAATGATTAAATTATTTTGAATTTTGATATCGTTTTTAATCGAATCATCCGAAATAATCTTAAACTGTAAGAAATAATAAATAAAAGATTTTTTTCTGAAAATAGGTAAGTGATACAGAAAATCACAGGCTATAAAATAATTTAATTATTTTTAAAATAACCTGTTGCGTTAGACTCGCCATACGTTGGAGAGCTGAACAAACTGAATGGCGGACCTGGAGTATGAATTTTAATAAACTTCCAATCAAAATTAATTAAAGCCTTCAAGCTGGCGGGATTTTAACGAGACTTTGCTTTATAGGTAAAGTTATTTTACGTATGTAATTTAATTTTGTGTAAGTAAAATTCACGGCAGTAACGTTGCGTACATTTTTTGCTATAAAAAATAGCCGCAATGCATTGAAGTAGGTATATCTAATGTCATAGAACAGACATCTTGAGCAAAATGTGTGTCCCGCCCGGGAGGTTCGATTTTCAAAATTGAGCCCCCGTTCTCCTTTCAAAATCGAACGAATCCATTGAAGATTGAAGCCACGTGGCGCCAATGCATTGGGACATAGTACATGGTGTTCGCGGTGTCGGTTCTATACGCTAGTAGGTGGAGAGCCCAGGGCCGCCAGACATCACTTATTTTCTGACGGATGAAATGTGGACGATTGAGTAGTGTTGGTATGTACTATGATCGTATGCCTACTTGCTAGGTTGGAAAAACGGCCAATTTCCAGGTATCAGGTGATCAAGGTACAAAAAATCATTACTAAGTTCACGTATTTTCTCATGGCTGATTTTCACGTATGTTCTAGACAATATAGTTAGAAATAAGTTGTCAATACTCCCAGACACATTCCGTGGGCCATTTTGCTTTACAGACACGTTGAACCTGCCAAAATAATGAGTTAAGTTCACGTATTTTCTGACGCTCCATTTTTATATTATGTTCTCCAGACAACTATTTTAAAACCTTTGACAAGACGACAGACAGATCCAAGGGGCCAATCATTCCCTAAATTTATTTGTAAATCTTTTTCCTCTGGAGCCTAATATTACCCCTTTAGTATTTAATTAATTATGATCAGTACCTATTTTCGTGGACTCCCCAGAAAGGCTTCGCGGAGCCCCAGATCTCCACAGAACACACTTTGAGTATGGCTGCGGTATTGCAGATTTGCTCGAGTTCCTTTCGATGTAAACAGGCGCCTTTCTGAAGGGTAGTACCGAATATAAAATAATCTTTATTGAAATATTTATAAAAAAAATTATTTTGAGTGTATCTTTCTAATATAAAACCTATAAAAGTTCTATCCGACTTCAAAAAAGGAGGAGGTTCTCCGTTCTCGATTCGGTTGTTTTCTTTGTCATTTTTATTTGAAAGAATATATTTCGGGATTGCTTGTGTGCCGGTTTCTGGAATATTTCTTTAGTGATGTGCGTGCAGAAGTGTTTACTGCAGAAGTGGCTATAATTTGTATGGAACCGAAGCAGAGCCATCTAGCGGCAGTGAAAAGAAAAGCTTCGGTCCCATACACGGAATACAGAGATAAGAGGTCTGTATTCCGTGGTCCCATACAAATAGCCAACTCGCATTTACGTTGCGAGCCCGTTATGTCACGCAAAACTCGCACTAAGCACACAGCTGTTTAATCTTTTCACCGCCCACGCCGCCTTCTCTGTCATGTCTCCCGCGCCGCAGCGGCGCAGGCAGCGCCTGGCATAATAATTCATAATTATTACGATTATGAATATGATGTCAGAAGCGAGTCATCTTTTTCCGACTCTGGCGCTGGACGTACTAACAACATTCATTTCGATCGTGGACATTTCACTACATAATTTATTTATTTTCAAAGGAAATTATTAAAATACACACAATTCTTTTGTAAAAAATATTTTATTACCAAATGCTATAGTTGTTCTATGGTAAATTAGTAAAGATAAAGAGAAATATTTTGATTTATGTTCATTTTTGTTTCGGTAAAACTTAGCGTTAGTCCCGCCCCTACTGTCGGATTTTTCCAACACCATCCATTGATTTAACTTAAGTAATCCATCTAAATTCAGACACTATTTTTCTGAATATTAGATAAAAGTTAATGCATTACATTGTAAATGATGACTTAGTTAACTATTTACTTAATGTGTACATCTTTTTAATAGAACGCAACGTAATAAAATAAAAAACAGATTAAACGAGCATTGATATAATATTTTTGTCGTTATACGGGTCTGGCGGAATGGCCCCGAAAACTTTTATCGGATTAATCCGACCCAGGCGGTGAAAGGGTTATGAACTATAATGTTTATATACTCTATGGTTCACAGACAGATGAAAATAAAATTGGCGTCGGCTTTTGGCTTCAGTGTTACCAGATACCACATAATTACCGTATTCAGCTTCGATCTATTGTAACGATTTTTAGTGTATTTAGTACATTTTACCTTATTTTGACCCACACAAAAATCTGATTTCAGTAGGAAAATACCTCAAATCTCATTCAATCTACCATATTTTATAAGAATCTACAGTATTTCACGGAAGAATCTACCGCAATCCAGTTTTTGTATCTGGCAACACTGGTCCGTAGTCGGCTTTTGGCAAATGCAAATGCCAAATCTCTCTGACTCTGTAGTCTGTGGTGGTCGGCTCGGCTTCGCTTTTCGCTTCAGTTCATTGATATAGTGAATAAATGTTTTAAATTACTTCTTTCTATTTGTTGTAGAAATAATATTTTTCTATCCGCTACGGTTAGTCAATAAGTGATGGCAGATAAGTACGACAAAAACGGTTACAACAGTAGTGATTTCAAACGTAACTCTAACCAAGACATGATGAAGACGGAACATGACGAGAGTCAACAAGATGGCGAAGAAGATGTGAAATTAAATAAAAAGGCCGGAGAATACATGCAGGAGTTATTGGGAGAGAAAATCAAGTTGAATCATGCAAAATTTCCTTTGTCCTCCACACTGATCGACCAAGGTACGCTAGCTAGTTTTGGCAAAGTACCGTTATCGCAAAGGTTATGGCGTGACAATTTTACCGCTATTTTCTCGTGTGATATCTTAATTATTGTACACAATACAAAATAATCTACTAATTCATGAGCGTCATTTCTTTCGATAACGTCGCAATTTCTTTCAAACGAGTGTATAAAAAGAATATTGATTTTTATCTGGATAAAAATATCCGGGTCATTTACCTTTGTAAGTCATATTCAATTCATTGAATCAAGCCCTCTTGCGGATGAAGGGGGAGCTCTCAGTGTCCCCGCCGCAATCAAAACTTTAGGTGACCCGTAATTTAAGGAATGAAAATTTCCAGTTCCCTAATCTAACATCCTTTATTCAGACCAGATCGGCTTCATAGTCCACGATATCTGTCTATAGCTGATATCTGTCTATTACCATGTTTTTCAGAGGTGACCAGAGTGCAGACAACGGGCAGGGTCCCACCCCGGGATAACAAATATTTAGATGTATACAGAGAAAAACCTGTGAAACTCACCGTCAAAGTCCTTGTGCCAGTAAAGGAACATCCAAAGGTATTGAATTAAACTTTTTGGCCTGATAATGAATAGACTGACGACATTAGTAATAGAATTAATTATATTATTAATATCTGTCCAAATTGAATCCTAACTTTACAATAAGTTTGTATTAAAAAAAATTTAACAATGTCGCTAGAAGGATACTTTATAGGTCTTAAAACCATTTAGATGTGTTGAGTAGATCAAAAAAAATGCTTCATTTCCCACAATTTCAAGAGAGGGGTTGAGATGAAAGCAACACTAGAAGCATACATTGTTTGTATTCTATATTCCAAGATTTCCAATATCATAATACTTAACAAAATACACACATTGTCCACAGTTCAACTTCATCGGCAAGCTGATGGGGCCCAAAGGTAGCACGATGAAGAGCCTACAGGAGGAGACCATGTGTAAGATGGCTGTGTTGGGTAGGGGTTCAATGAGGGACAGGTAATAATAATGCTACTCATACTGCTATGACAACTAAGTTACTTCTCAACAGGATTTATATCGACGTTTGAAAGGAAAAATTGACTAAGCGACATTGAGCTAACTTTACATTTTACTTTGCTTTACATTTTACATACTTTATATTTTTCCTTTCAAGCGTCGATATATTACTGGTGTTACTGCCTGTGTTCACTTATATGACTATAATTTTCAATGTATTCTACATAGCCAACACTACCAAGTAAACTCCATTTTCTTGGCCATATTTTGGCCACTGGACACACGTGAACGTAACAGAAAAATGTACATATTATGTGCAGATAGTTATTTTTTTTGTTCTTTTTCTAAATTTTATTTTTTGTTATCCATGTGTTTGTGTGTGTATTGGCTCCGGAAATAAACATTTTCTATTCTATTATATAGTTAAACTTTCATTGCTGAAATCCTCCTATAGAAGTTTCCACTGGTGGGAATTTAGTTATTTTTTCTGGAAATTCCCAAATTAAGCTGCATTAATGCACATACCAACTACAAAATTATTGAGTGTCAGCCATTAAATTAACTGTTACATTGCTTGTAACAGACAAAAAGAAGAAGAACTACGCAACTCATTGGACCCCAAATACTCTCATCTCTCTGATGAGCTGCATGTTGAGGTGTCAGCACTAGCCCCACCAGCTGAGGCCCACGCTCGCATCGCGTATGCCCTGGCCGAGGTGAAGAAGTACCTGATACCAGACAATGAGCCGCCCATGTGGCCAGGACCCATGAAGATGATGGACAGAGGTGAGGTTTGGCTTCTTATCTATTTTTAACCGACTTCAAAAAAAAGGAGGAGATGGTGAAAAAAAGGTGGAATTTGACTGTATTTTTTTTGTGTTACCTCATAAATTTTTACTAGGTGTACCGATTTTGTTGATTCTTTTTATATTTCAAAGCTGGTGCTTGTCGTGTCCCATTTAAATTTGAGCGAGATCTGACAAATCGTTTTTGGGTTATCCCTAATTTTGAAGCCTTTTTTTTAGAAGAATTATTTAATCCTGTAGAATGATTGGACATTTGTGTTGCGATTATTTTTTTTGCTAACTTTGGACATGACTTTGTGGGACTAGATGTAATACAACATAAGAAACTTTGACATGTTTGCCTTTCACATTACTCCAGGATAAAAAAGAACAGATTCTAGTTGTTTGGGAAATAATAAAAGCTATGAGACTGTGTTTGAGTTTCAACAATAATTTGATGTGATTGAAATGGTTTGGAGTATCCACCCATAAAACAGAATAAATCTTGATATTCATTTTATTTTTTGATGAACAAAGGTTAAATAATTCAATGCATGTATATTCAGCATAATTGCCGTCTAATTTTTTACTCTTGTTTTGCTATCTGCTAAATACCATACCTTATACAAATAGATTTGTAAATAAACTTTCCATCCCAGCCATAGTTTCCATACAAAGCTTATCATTAGCTTCCTGTTCCGCTCCTGTTATCATTCAAACGGCTTCATGTAACACCGCTTCTGCTTCTCCATTAGATCCTGGGCATGTGCAGCGTCCTGGTCCCCTGGTAGGGCCTGGCCCCAAGGGCGGAAAACGTCCTCCAATGTATAATCCCCAAGGTACGATCCCATCTAATCCTACTAATATTTTAATATTATATAAATGTCAAAGTTTGTGAAAATTGGGTTAGCATTATTGTTAACCGTTGTACAAATTAAGATGAAACTTGTCACACGGACAGACCATGACCAGACTTAACAAATAGGGTAGATTTGATCCTGGTTTTACGTTCCCATGGGATGATTTGGACATATAAATGATTGAGAAACCACTTCTGCTGGCAAAGCCACGGGCAGAATCAAGTTAGTTTAAACCAGATACAGAAAACAAGAATGTTTTACAATGCTAGTAACATTCAAATAAGATATCCTAACTAATCTTAAATGTGGAATTATAATGTATTGGGCAGGATGGTTATTAAATAAAATCAAAAAAATTTGCAAAAATACCTATACAATAAAACTTTTATTATTTTAATTTTGTAAATAAAAAACTAAATACATACATATGTAAATAAACTGTTTGTGTGAGCGATTATCTATTTAATTTCACAAATGTTCATCACTGGTTTTGATCATTTCAATTTGCAATTTTCCATATAATCATGCCTTCCATCACCTTGAAAATTCAACCGACAGCTCATAATTATGATTTTTTTTGTTGCTATACATTTAATTAAAGTTTTAATTTAGTCTACGCTGAATATATAATCATAATGACAGAAAAGAAAATATTTTGTTGCCATTGCCATTTTTAATTTATTTATGCTTTTAAAAAATGATACATGTCGCCTTTTTTATACTAAATAAGCTAATGATTGACTACAGAACCACATGATGGTAAGCGGCAATGAAATCATAGATGGTAAAGTGCACTTAGTAAAAGCCTATTCACACATGACTTGACACTGACATTATAATCAAATGTGAACACTGACTTGTCTTTAAGAGTCCCTGCAGACGGCAGACTTTAATGCAGGCTATGTCGATAGTTTGATCGGGTTTGTAATCAGTATAAGGAGCGAATCCTAGCAATGTGCGCAGTTACATTCCTCCCTATACTGATTTAAAACGTCGCACTTATATTGATTTAATAGGGATGTTGACACATATTTACGTACAATGGCCCAACTTAGAGGCTAAGTACGGAAACTGGAGCCCATCACCATAACCATAACCATAGGGATGTTGACTAATTTTAGGATTCAATTTTATTTTATAGATAGAACCTCAACATTCACGAAAAAATATTATAAAAATAATAATCTTCAATTTAAAAACAAAAATTGATAAATAAAAATCATTATCAAATTTCCCACCAAAAACGTCACGTGACGTCATTAAACTATATTCAATACTATCTGTCTACTAAGTTTGTTGAATTTCCATATAAAATTGTTCCAATGACGTCATATTCTCAAAATGGCGTTTGAGGTCACATGACAGTGAGTACAATTTTTAACATTTTAAATTAATGATATTTAATTTATTGTGATTGATTTCAATAAAAGAATCATATTTTAGGCCTTTAAATGCTACCACTAATATTTTAGACAAAAATTTATATTAATTTATAATTAGTGTCAACATCCCTATTGGGCCGATACTCGGTGCATATTATTTAACTGTGAAATATTCTGACGGGCATAGACTGCTATCATACACTGCTATCCTAACAAAACATCTCATTATAGGAGGGCCATCCCACCCGCCGTACCAGTCTCACAGCCCTCACCAGCCGCCGGCGCAGCGCCCCGCGCCGCGTATGCAGCAGGCGCCCCCCATGCGAGCCATGCCGCCCCCCAAGAACAAGGTGCTCAGCATACTAGACCGCGCCCGCTCCGCTATGGAGACCAACTACACCGGCTTCGACGATGGCTACGCGCAACCCGAGCTGGTGAGTTCTGCCACAAAATAGACGGACAGAAGTATAGCTCCGTGTAAGTGTGCTTGAGGAATGGGCATGTAGACACTGGTCATAGATAGGAAATATGAGAGTGAAGTATATCAGAATAGCCACTAGGGGTTGGATAAACCATGCTCCGGCTTTGGTCAAACTTTAAATTATCTGAATTAAAAATAATAAAGTCCTTTTCTTCCGAATTCGCTACAATTTTGACAATACATATTTTCAAGTTCTATTTATTATAGACGGTTTCGTAATTCGGCGTGCCTCTTGGCATAGGCCTCCTCCAGCTCTTTCCACTGAGCTCTCTTCTGCTACTCTGGTCCAGTAAGGCCCCAAGGTTTGGCTTGTTTTCGGACGCCCCTTTCTTCTAATGTCCTCTCGAAAATAAAAATAATGGTTCTAAATCAATCCTAACGTTAGCCAGTTTTACATGACTTTCAAAGTGTCAGTCATTTAGTACAATTAACAGTTGTCTGAACAACTACCAAGTCTATGTGGGGTTTATAGATCTCACCTTAGAATTTCCTGTATCGTGAGTGCCATGGACAATACATAAATACTGTAACGCACACGCCCTGACCGAGGACAGAAATTTAAACTCATCATTCAAATTTGTGCCTGGGAATGACCGGGACCCTTCGAACGACCGTCTGGCATGGTAACCACTACGCCAAGCGGGTAAACAAATGAATACAGAGTATACTGTGTATTACTAAAAATGTAATGTTAACCTGAAAGAAATAAAGTATTGTTTTTTTTTTTTAAGAGTGCGTCAAACGTGCCATAATATATTTTCCAGCGTTTCTCGTATCCGTGAATGGTGTCTATGTGTGCGTTACTAGAGTGCGCTTGTACGGAGTTATCCTTTTGCGTGTATCTATTCTGTGGTTTCACCTTATGTTGCTCGAGACCCGGATGATGTTAGCAACAGTCTCAGTAAGTATATAATAGTTTTAGTTTTCCGCCGGCTCGAAGGACCAACGTTGAATGATGTATCGACACGTCGATTTGTCGTGAGTATTGTAGTGGCATGTATATCTGTGATGGTTCGCTTTAAGATGATTCTGACGTAGCCTTTGAAATTTTAATTTATTTTTTATTCATTATACGTCGCAATTCGATTTGTGAATATAACTATGTTATAGAGACCAAATAATCATCAAAAAAATTTACATCCTTTTTACTAGGATGTTTTATGATTCCCAGATGTAATTTTTTAAAGAAATTTGTTAGTAAGTTTTACTATGATTGAGTAAAAAAACAAAGATTTTATTTAATCCTGAATTTCCTTTTGATCAGAATATGGTTCAAAAAGGTATGAGTAAAATTTGCAGAAAAGTTCAGTAAAGAGGCTACGAAAGAATCAGTTATATGGACTTAAAGTTAATGTGTGCTGTTGTATGTTTATATGCAGCAAATGTTCACTGAGGAACATAATGCAAAGGTATTTATTTATACTGTCTTGCTGTTTTGTTAGTTATTTATTTTTACTTATTATTTGTATACTCTGGTGGTAAAGAATAGTCTTTATAGTAATATTAGCTGACTCGTACCCACTTTGCTGGGCGTCAAACATTTAAGTTCAAACAGTTAAATTTAAGTATATAAGTTTAAATACGATGGTGGGTAGCAGTATTCTGGGCTGTTTGTTTAATTTTGTTAAATTTCTTTTAAAATAACCTCAAAGAAACGCAAATTCTCTGTCTCATTGAATGTGCGGCCATGCCATGGCTGAATCTATAGGTACTACATCTACGCTAATACCACTGCAAATAACACTACGTAAAGTCGTATTGTACTACTCTATTAAAAGTGCTGCCCTATCTGATTTTTAAATGTATGTTAAAATTTAACATGTCTTCACATTTAACCAATGCACCATACATTCAAGAGTAAATTAGTGTTCGGTTTCTAAATCTAGATGGCGTTACTGAGCCATATTCAATTAGATACTCTGTGGTCCAATATATCTACTCTGTAATTTTTACTCTATGGTTCACTTCTCGTTTGACAGCCCGCGCGCGGCCCCCGCGGCGCGCCCGACTCGGAGTTCTACTACGACCGCGGACCGGAGCGGTTCTATGAGGACGATTACTACAAGGAGGACACGCGCGACTACGAGACGGCGACTCGTGACGTAGGCACGCGCCGCCCGCGCTTCGGCAACCGACCGACGCCGTACGCGCGCACCAAGTAGTGACATGTTGGTGGTTTGTTTTTTTTTGTGCACAGTCTGGTAGGTTTGGCGACTAGGGTTTTGAGTGGATGCGTTTGTGTTTTAGTTTGAAGATTGGGATGTTTAAATGATTTTAATATAAAGTTTATGGATGGCTGGTAGCAATAGCTCCAACTCTATCTTCCTATTGCAAATTACGTGATATAATATTATAGTATGACATTTTATGTAATGAGCATTGATACAATTTTATGTATGTCTCTGTTTCTGAGATTTTTTGGAGTACTCAATTTTTATTTTGCTTATTTTTTATGCCTTACATTATGTTTAAATTAAATATCTCCAGAAAACCCTACCATTACTAATCATACTATATTTTCAGGCCTGCAAAGAAGCGTTCCCAATAAATGGTGAGTAAGTATGTCAAAATAGGAAGCACATGAAAACCGGGTTAAATTTGACATAAAAAGAAGAAAAAATATAATGACATAAACAAGAAGAAATAACAAAAACTTTAGAAGAAAATACATTTCCGGTTTCTCAACAGTACATAATATTTAATAAGTTTTTTACTAACAATCTAATTATGTTATGGACCAAAACAATTTTTCGTTTTAACAAAAACACATTAAAATGTTTTAAATAATTGTAACTGGATGGAGTTCCACGAAGGCGATTAATTTTTTAGGATTGAAATATTTAAAAATATAAAAAAATAACTAACTAAGCATTCGTGCCAGTATTTTATATACGCATAATGCAAGGAATGTATTCAAATAGTTGTATTGTTTTAATAGGAACAAAATCTGTTTGCTTTTATAACCAGTTATAAAATGTCTTATAAGATTCACTTTTAAATAAGTATGGTATTAGACATCTCTCTACTGTTAATCTTAATCTTATTCCCATTATTATACATTAATTCTAATGTATACAATGTGTCTACACATTTTATTAGATCTATAAATATAAAATAAAAGAAAAAACTTACTCAAACCAATTATTTGAAAATTGTTCGATAATCTTAAAAATAATGTACTTTTTTGTGTGACTAAATAAATCTTCTTAGAATTAAACAATGATTTTTAATTGAAATGAACGAAAGCAGAGCGGAAGCCCTAAACAAACAATTTGTAAACAATTGCAAACAATAGGGGACTTGCAACTTAATGTCAAGTATTATCAAGTAATTACAAAAATCTAAATTCAAGTTATGCAATAATTTTACTGTAGACTGGAAATATTGTAGGTATTTATGGCCGCTTTTTGGAAAGAAAGATTTGTTTATTATTTAAACGCAAAACCATATGTATTAGCACAGACATGTTAACTTACTTAAGTCTGTATCAGTGTAATAATAATTATATTATATCGAATAAAAAAATAGGGTTAGTAAACTTTGTTCCAACAGCTAAGGATAGGGTTGCCATAACTTCTAAGAACCAATACGGGACGTATCTCTTCCGGTGCCCAAAACCCGACACGCGGCTTTTCAACTAAACCATACATAGTGTGCATGTGTACACAGTACCTCAACCGTATCAAAAGTATAAAAAAAAATAAAAAAAAAAAATATTATTATTCGAAATGTTCCATGTTGTCAATTTTTCTCACCTCTATTTCCGTATTTTGTCGAAATACGGGACGGGATGGTCAAATACGGTGACAGTCCCGTATACACGCGATATATGGCAACCTTAGCTAAAGAGAAAGACGAAAAATAATCCACTAAAGTTTTTCAAAAGAGTATTATTATAACCTATAATATTTTCTGTCCACATGTTAAATTATTGATAGTACATTTAAATACCTGAGTAATGAAAAAATGTCAATGAACAAATATGACAAATTGACAAAATCAGAACTTGTTAAATACAAATACATGAAAATATATATAACTTATGTTCATTACAAATATTACAAATAAAATTCAATTTTTAACTAAAAGTTATATGCAAGAACCCTATTATATTGGCAATAAACATATTACTACCAATTTGAGAAAGAGCTGCATGGATTTACTCAAGTAATTTTCACCATTTGATATGCAAATCATTAATAATCTCGCTAATAAATAAATCTATATTAAATGGCAAATATCTTTATTGAAATTCGCAAACTATGCAATAAAATGTATCAATCAGTTCAATAAATTTGTTTAATAATAAAATAATATCAAATGGTATAAAATGCTTGGAGTAACAATCCAGTGTCTTTCTTACTTTATTACATGAGAATTAATTTCATCACAATTACTTAGTAATTACTATATAAGTTTTTGAGTGACAAAAGACAATGAATGAATCAAGGCAAGAAACCAGAAAAATATTTCTGTAACAAAATCCCAAAAAGTACCAGGTTTTACTCAATTACACTTACTGAAAAAAAAAATTAAAAGTTAGTAAAAAAGTACTCTTTTCAATAATTGGAACCTTACGTTTCATGAGAAATGAAGAACTCTAATCCTTTAGTAATTCCATACCTATGAGAAGAATGTGGATTGGGTAAAACTGAATCTATTGCAATATATATTTTTAACTATATCGCATGCAAAATGGTATGAACATCAATAAATTATTTTTTTATACAACAAATATCATCTAGCTCTCGTTAGAAAATAATTGTGATAGTATTTAATGGGTAATTCCCTATCATATAATCTAGCCAAATGAAAAATATCTGCCCTAAAACATAAGGTCATAAATTACTTCAATTGCATGATATAGCAAAGCAAAAGCATTTGTATTTTTTTACATACCGTAGAAGAATAATGTTTCTCTAAGAATAATTCGATAATAATATTTAATTTCAAAATAAGAATAATAATTTCCGGCTACGATGAATTATTAGACTACCCCGTAATTTTGGGGATGCCTAACAGAGGTCAACATTCTTCACACCCAAAGAAGAAAATAGTTAGATAAAACATGAATAAAATGGACACAAATCATCAGAAATATTAATTAAATAAATGTATGCAATTATTAAACTTTATCAATGCCAGTGGACTCCATTGAATAAACCTGGATTCAAACAAAAACGGCAAAATATATTAAATGTAAAACCGAAGAAGAAAGAAGATCTCGTGTAAGTATTAGAAGATAAATATGTGTCATTGTTGTAAAATAAATCCCACCAAAAACATAAATGTAAAAAAGGAGAGCCAAGTTCAATACAAAAATTATGCTTGGCTGTGGGCTTCGCCGCAAAAAGAATGGAGATCTAAATGAGTGCCAAGTTCTATGCAAAATCTAAATATGTATTTATAGGAACAAAATAACACTATGAACAAGTATTAAACTCTATTTCTTTGCTTTATTGGATGCCTATAACAATTGCTGTTATTTAAAAAAGTGAGATCTTAAAGTAGGTTAGATTTGACTTGGCCAGTTTTTATCAGAATTAAAATGTTGAATAACTTTATAAAATCACTGATGTAATGAAAACTGGCCAAGTCAAATCTAACCTACTTTAAGATCTCACTTTTTTAAATAACAGCAATTGTTATAGGCATCCAATAAAGCAAAGAAATAGAGTTTAATACTTGTTCATAGTGTTATTTTGTTCCTATAAATACATATTTAGATTTTGCATAGAACTTGGCACTCATTTAGATCTCCATTCTTTTTGCGGCGAAGCCCACAGCCAAGCATAATTTTTGTATTGAACTTGGCTCTCCTTTTTTACATTTATGTTTTTGGTGGGATATCATTAATTTTTGTAAAGAAAAATATACGGTGTTCACAAATATTAGAGACTAAATTGACGTTTCATGGGTGGAAACGCGTAAAATTACGGGTGGGGCTGCGGTGCGGTCTACAACAGCTATGTTCGAATATCTATTTGGCGGACACTAGCGCCATTGATTAGGGTGGCATAACTCAGCAAACTTCACTCCGTTTACAACAGCCATGTTCATATACACAACAAAGGTCGTACTGAAAATCAGTAGCCGTGGTTACCCTTTTTTTCCCCGGGGGGAAAAATGCATTACGCATACCACCCGGGCGCAGGGGGTACTCGAGTGGTTATGTGGGACTCCCGTATAGGCTAATGAGACCCACGGTATACCCACTAAAAACCCCCCCATCTTCCTTCTCGCCGCCTTGTAACGGGGTTACGGGAACGCTTTCGCACACATCCGCGACCCCGCCAGCGGCAGCCGCCCACAAGCGGCTCCATCGCGAAAGCCCTCCACGATGGGTGCACCAGTTGGTAAGGTGCGCCTCCCCCCTCGGCCTCCACCAGTACTGTAGCAGACTCCCCCCGAGTCTGCTACTAGGAGGCCATGGAAACCAGATAACTGGTACCCGGTGGAAGATTAAGTCTGTGGTTTTTCCACCGACCACACCTCGGCCGCAGAGGATAGGGCAAGCGGCGCACCGTAATACCGACATACCTCTTCTTCTGCGGCCCCACCAGTGCCGTTTCGGCGGAACGGCCCCGCCAGCTCGCAGGGGGTAGGGGGAGTGGCGCACCGTAATACCAACACGCCTCTCGCCCTGCGATCCCTCCACGGCCGCAGAAGATAGGAAGAACGGCGCACCGTAATACCGGCACTCCTCTTCTTCTGCGGTCCCACATCCACGCGCGTCCGCAGCGAACTTGTTCAGCCCGCTGGGAGCGCCCTTCTCGGGCCAACCGGCGGCCCAAACTGGCCGGCCCTGGTTGCCTCTAAGCTTCACCGTGGGTGACCAGTCCACGGTTACTAAGCCCCCCCGCCACGACAAGGCGGGCAACCCCTGGGGGGGAGCCCGCGGCATATGCTGAGTGCGTACCTTTTTTGTTGAGCAGTGCTGCAGCAGGTTATGTCGATTTTATAACTTATAATATTTTGTAAATGATTTATTTAGTGTAAATTTTATAACTTGTTGCAGTGCTTAGCAAAATAGATAATTTCTTTCTTTCTTTCGCATATCTATTTGTCACACACTAACGCCATTTAGATATGGCCATTATTGGAACCTCTATTTTTTGTAAACAGCTGGAAACTTTTTCAACTTTCCCTTCATATGAGATGGCCCTCGTTCTACCTCAATACTCCATGCGCTGAAGTATGTCATATTGAGCCCCGCGTGCACAGAGGCCTTAGTGCGAGTTTTACGTGACATAACGGGCTCACAATGTAAATGCGAGTTGGCTAAGATTTGTATGGGGCCGAAGCTTTTCTTTTCACTGCCGCTAGATGGCTCTGCTTCGGTATCATACAAATTTTGTATGGGGACAACACTTATTTTTCGACTTTTTCTAATTTTTTGATTTTTTCCTACGCTTACACACAATTACGAAGCTGGATTCCAAATTTCATCCTTCTAGGTTACCTGGAAGTAGGTTAGATTTAGGTACTATATGTCAGTCAGTCAGTCAGTACTAAAATTTACGACTTTTTGACCTCCATATCTTTATAACCGTTTGAGCTAGCTTCATGAAATTTGGGCTTCTACATGTCCTTATGTATATAATTAAACACACGTAGTTTTATGTGTTTACGTTAAAGAGGTTTTGAGTTATAGAAGGGTCAAAAGTGGCACCAAGTGGTTCGTGTAATATTACACTCGGCGCTGGCTAGCCAGTTCCTTTGCTTGAACTTGGCTTGACACGCTGCCGCGTGTCTAGATTGTATTAACATGACAAAAATATATTTGATGATGGGAACAACAAAATATAATAAAAGTTAAATAAACATACAAGACTGCAGTAAAGATATTGTGATAAAAATAAAAGACTACTTAAATCAAGATAAGACTGAAAGAATTATTATATCAATAAAATGTAGTCCGAATATTTTAAAGATAGTTCTGAAGATGCTTGCAGATTCGTAACCTGATTAAATTTTACTGAGGCATTTTCTTAACACTGACATAATTCACAGTTTTTTGCTTATCTACACTGACATAACACTTAAATAACTTTTTATATACCTACCACAGACTTATAAAAAGAACCAGACGGATTGTCAGCAACAAATTCATTGAAGCGCCCATAGTAATACCAATGAAGCATCCATAGTAATACCAACTCCTCTATTCGTACAAGTAAATATCACACGCACACATTGACACCATGCTGGTATTAATCGGCCGCCATTACCGCGCCGGATTGGTCGGACCGCACTAAAAATTACTCACACATGGTAAGCGGGCGGCATCACTCTCGATAAGACAAGTTGACGTCTGTTCTTTTTTAAGTCTGTGATACCTACTTATAAAAGATGAATTATTAGACTTAGTTTTTTACTATCTTGTCCTCATGAAAAAATCTGTAAGCTTTCTTCATCTTGGTCTATTACTGTTTTCTTTTAGTGTATTCAGCTGTTGCAATACCGTTAGCATTTTATATTACTGTAAGTCTGGGCCATCAACGCTTACAATTTAAGTACACACTGAGATCTTTCGGATGCGAACTCGTGAGTTGGTTACATAAAGATGTGCCGTGGCACCATTGACCATTTAACATGCAACAAGAAAAGATATAAAATCAAATAAATCTGCATCAATCAGTGAACTTGCAGATCCTATTCATACTATTATACTATTCCAGAATTCCTTAATGCCTTTTGACGTTAGTACAGCGTTAATTTACATTTCACATTACTACATACATACTTATTTTACCCATTTGTATTACTGCAGAACAACTATCTGGGTAAGTTCCATTGTTGTACTTGTCTAATCTTTAACAGTGGAGAATATCACTTATATTAGTCCTCACAATCACCAATCAACTGACCTTATGTAGAATGAGGTTCAGAGCCGGCGCTTGGCGGTGGGACCACGGCCTAAGGCGCCAAATTTGGAGGGAGCTAAAAAATTAATGAACGTTCCCATTGGGTCAGCTCGATTTTTATTTTCTTATGTGGGCGCAACAATATTCTTGCCTAGGGCGTCAATGGCTCTAACGCCGGCCCTGATGAGGTTGTTTAGTTACTACTAATGCTGGAAAGGTTTTTAGTGCTTCGAGGGGCCCCCCGTCTAGGTTGATAGCAGTCGTTTTAATGTTGGAGGCCTTTGGGTAACATTAAAACTAGACTTAAATGGGGCAGTAATCCGCAGTGGAGCTGCGTATTGGAGCGTGATTCCTCAGTTATGAGGACTGAGGAGAGACATGCACGAGATGTAGACTGTAGTGGACCATTAAGGTGTAGAAGCCATGAGGTTGGTTATCAAGGTATAAAACGATATTGACAGGTGATTCGTACTCATTATCTTACAGCATATAAATCATATTGCAATAATTATCATGAGTGATCATTTCGTGTATCATTGACTGCTAATAAATTTTCTATTTTAATATCAAAGTTTGTTTTATTGTATAAAATTCTAATTAAAAAAACAACTTCAGTTACAAAACTTTATTGTTACGCTTAAATATAAGAATGTTTCTGTAAGTAATATAACAAATTATACACTGCTATGCTACCTATAATTTCGAAGCAAAATTAAAGCAAGACTTTAAATCTACATTATGTAAGGCCAAAACTGATGTGACGACGCACTAGAAAAATCTACGACGTCGCACAACGCATGGGCCGACGATGCATGGCATTGCGGGTGCGTCGTAATGGTGAACGCACATTTATCGGCATCGTAAGCGCTGTCAGCATTCGCATTTGTACGATGACAGATGCCGACGCATCTGTCATCCGCATCGGGCTCTCATATGATTTCATACAAATGCGATGCTGACAGCGCTTACCATGCCGATAAAATATGTGCGTTCACCATAACACGGCAGTTGTGATGACGCCGTATTAGCTTTTTTGTTATAGTATAGCTGTTATAACTCGATATATAGTTTGCCATAAATAAAGTTACAATAAAATTGCACAAAACTATGCAATTCATTCATAACTGTGTTCTATACTGTGTCAATATTGATATATTTCCCGTTTTCACATAAGTTCAATAGCTTTTTGCCCTATGTTTAATAAAGGTGCATCCTGTTTAATTTAAAAGTGACGGAACCAAAAAATACAGCGTACAGGAAATTTAAACAGCGCACCGAAAATATAGCGCTGTCATTCGTCATAACAGTATGCAGCATATTAAAATAAAATGTCCTATGACCTTTTTTTCATAAATCCACTTAAGCATGTATTATTTAGCTGGTGGGATTTACAGTTTATTTTTTAAATATACCCACTGTTAATTTAGCTAGAGGGGTTTCCAGAAATGAGTACATATATCCCTGTGATTAACATTACATTTTTTCTTGCGTTTCTTATTCGCTTATCAATCTCATGGGCAGAAATGCATGTTTTTATGGCTTAAAATTGAATAGTCACAGAAACCAGCTGTAAGTAAATACTTATAATTAAAATAAATAGTGTTTCTACCAATCACAAAATAATATAACATCATTGAAGTATTATTACTAGCGTATAGAACCGACACCGCGAACATCATGTATGTCCCAATGCATTGGCGCCACGTGGCTTCAATCTTCAATAGATTCAATCAATTTTGAAAATGGAACCTCCCGGGCGGGACACGTCAGTTTGTTCGAGATGTCTGTTCTATGACATTATACTTCAATGTATAACATAGATAAAATGCTAATACAAATATGTTTTACTTAAAATTAACATTAAACTTAAAAATAGTCAAGTGATTTGTGATCTCACTTGTAAGCAAATTACTTATTTCCTCTCTATCCTGTTGACTAGTCTGATGTGTTTTGAATTACAATGAGGATGAATTCACGATCTGGCGCTATCAGAATCTCGTGTCTTCTACTCCTCACTCGGAGGAATGTCAGCTCATTTGTGGAATCCTGAAAAACATCCAGAAAAGCTTGTTAGAAAGAAAGAAAGAAAGAAAGAAACATGAAAACATCAAGCAATCCTACTCCTATTAATATTATAAAGATGGTTTGTGGAATACATTTATGGATGTTTCTTTTAGAAGCAAAAGCTACTGAACATATTGTCATAAAAGCACACGGGTACTTATTAAATCGGAAAAAGGCGGGAAGAGCGCTAGTGCAATTTAATAATTAATATTCTAAAGAAAATTTTTAGATTAGTCATAAAAAGGAAACGGTCTTTTGTGCATTTTTGTCGTAACTAATTTGTAATTTAAAAATAAGGAAGACACAAAATTTTAGAATTATTATTTAATGCACAAACAGGCTCAAGAATATGTTGAGCAATTGTTCATCAAGTCCAAGTTAACCTCCGTTTTCTTGTATGGCTGATGATGCACCTGATGAAAAGTGACTATGGTTGCCCATGGACATCAACGACACCAAAGGCATTACTGGTGCGTTGCCGGCCAAGAAAGAGAAAAGAAAAATAAAGGAGCCCCCAGCCAGATCATGACCGCCGCTTTGAGGTAAGCCGGTTGCCAAGCTGGTCTACTTTGGCAATCATTCAGATGAGACTGTATGGTCTAATGAACTTTCCGATTGCGCAGATCCTGTCGATCCTGACCAGTTGCTTGGTCCAGACAGCAGGTGACTCAACGGGAGACCAGGATAGATGCAACTTGAGTTGAAATATCATGAGTACCCACGGGTCATTCTTGAATTTATTTATTTAATTTACACTAATGAATGACTACCCTATAGTTTGTTGCAACCCTGCCTGCGAAGCGAGGGGACCTGGGTTTGATTCCCGGCTGGGACAGATATTTATATGACAGATAAATATTTGTACTCGCGTCATGGGTGTTATACCTATGTATCATCCATGCCACCTGCGACACAGGTAAAAACCTACTGTGGGGGTATGAGTGTGTAAGCATTTATTTATTATTTATTGACCCTGATTATTCAGTGAGGGGTATTGTGCAATTCCAAAAGTGCACATGAACCACCGGATGTTAAATCCACATCTATAGACATCAGTAACACGTGTCCATCTGGATTGAGGGCTCATTTTTTTGGCGTAGCAAATTAAGACTTATAGGGCATTTAGTTAAAACTTAAAGGAAACAGAAATCAGTTATGTTTTGTTGGAATGAAGTTCCTTATTAAGAATTATACTATGCCACTATAAGTAGGCATCTGATCTGAGGGCCCAAGATATTTGCCCATAACAGCTTTGATTAGCGTTTAAGAAATTTGTCTGCTTGCTTTAAGTTTTAACTAAATCCCATAAAAGTCTCAATTTGCTATGCCAAGAAAAATAAAAGTGGGCCATCAATCCAGATGCACACAGATATTTGTAACATAAATATCTGTGCTTGGGTCATGGATGTTATAAGTCTAATTTGTGTTATCCATGCCATCCAAGATAAGGAATCTGCCAGCAGGTTAATAAATACAAGCATTTATTAGTATGGTATCCAGATTTAAGTTTTAAAATGAATTCACACAAGAAACTGCAATCATGACAATAATTTCAAGTCAAGTAAATAAAACATACCATCTCGCGTACAACATTCCGGGCCTTCTCAGTGAGTTGGCCTATCAGACCGGAGTACAATACTGACGTAGCATTGTCCAGAGAACTTTTGATAGGTATGCCTGGAAAATATCAAATAAGATCATTGGAAAGACATATTTTATATGGATTTAATTTAGGAATCTAAGATAGAGTCATCTTAGTTATGTTGAAATAAAACAATTTATAACAAATAAATTAATAAATAGAGAAAATATGAAAAAAATTGAATCAATTTTTAAAGCAAACATTTTTGTCTAAACACTCAAAAATATGAGTAGGTAACTTTAATGAAGTTTCTAGAGTTTAGGAATGTAAGTTTTTCTTCATTAAAGTTACTATGGAAATGAAATTATTGACCAAACCTTCGTGATTTACGATGACGACACCCATAACACCTTTGTGGGCTTGAATTCTTTTGATGGTGTCTTCTACTTCAGTCGCCTGAAATGGTGAATTTAATCATTTATATGTTCACAAGACCTACGCTTGACAACAAGAATAATTATAAATCAAATACCATTTTACTTTCTCCAAAGAAACAACTTTAATAAGTACACCAAAATATTTTACTTTTCCCAACGTCGACACTCAGTCACTCGACCACAGATTACTATACTTGCACTCGACAGACAGAAGTGACAGAACTGACATGACAATTGACATGTCATGACCAATGTGACCATCACATAAATGAAGAATCTGCCACAAGGCATAGACTGGGCCAAAAATCTGCCGCACTTGGCGCCAAACATATGCCTTCATGGAAACGAAAAATATAGTAAAAATACACAACAAATTTAATGAAATTTCTTTATAGCCAGGTCAAATTAGCCCAAAAATAGGTGTAAGGAAACATAAATTCCAGGACAGCTGTTTTGTACGAATGTTCGGAACACCATAAATGAAATATGAAAAGTCCCCATTGTTCCACCATTCGCAAAAAAAAAAGAAATTCGAGGTCAATATGACAATATTCGCAAATATGAGATTTTTTAGTTTTTCAGGCAAATGGTAAGTTTTTTCAAAAAAGTATGCAAACAGAAATTGTAGCTCATCTATAAAAATTGTTTTTCACTTTTTTTCTTAATTACCATTAATGAAATATAGCGATGCAAAAAGTTAAAAATTCATCCCTACGTTAACTGTATGGGAGCAACCCTGAAAAATGTTTTTATATTCTCTTCTACAATTTTGAAGTTTTCATGAATATGTACATACATGCCAAATAATTACAGCTTTCTAGCATTAAGGGTCTCATCGCCATGCTGCGGTCAAAGGTCAACCGTCAAAGTTCACAAGATTGTTTTTTTACGATTTTCAGCCTAACGGTAAGCTTTATCATGAAAATAGATGAGACTTTAAGAATGCTATTATCTATAAAAATTGTCTTAGCCCTTTTTTTCTTACAAGTCTAACTTTCCTGGACTAATTATTATCAACAAAAATATTTAACAATTTTCTTACGCAAATCAATTTTATTTAATTATATAATAAACCTGATATTATTACTATAAAAAAGATGAGTACATCAAAAATTCTAATTAGGTAATGTGAATTTTTTTAATGAATAAGTCTTTTAAATCTGTCACTTTTGTAAATCGTCAGCATGATCTGACAGACAAAATTTAGGAGCGGAATCTGCCAATATTACCATATCTGCCACTAATGGTCACACTAGTCATGACCTGATTGAATTGACATAAGGATCCATGAATTGACATGACACTGAGACCCATAGATATGCTGAGACCATGGATTTTATTAGCATTGCTCTGTGATAATTACAGATTACAGAACATGTCAATGTCACATCGCTAACAGATGACAATTGACACTTGTATGAAGTTGCTTGACATTTGTCATGAAATGACATTTATTGTGAGGTAAAAAGCTGCATCGAAATCTAGATCTTTGGGCTTTGTGTGATCTTTCGCCCAATATTCGCTTTTTAGCGATGGCGAAGTGGTATATTTTGTAATACTTTCAGCAAAATATTAAAGAAGCATTCTATTGTATGTAAATCGCGTTAAAATGCGTTTGTTTTAAGATAAAAATGAACGAAAACACTGCAGATTGTTCGGAAGCTTTAGACCCTCGCGTACAGGTAAAGATAAATCAATAACATAAATGTTATGCGAGTATTGAAAGTCTTACGGGCACAATGATCTGGTTTTACCGTTGTGTAGGTTGTCAGCGTGACTAATTTCCAACAATATATAATATCTGTGCGCTAAAATTTGTGATTTTATTATAGAAATAATTAGATACAATGCAATTAAAATTAATTAAAAAAGCCGGAATATTTATCAATATCATCGAAAGTATAACGCACTAAGATGAACATGAAGCAATAGTTCGTTCCTCATGCTCGGCAACTCGTCGGAGACCGAGTGTTTCCGGCGTCAATAGGCGTCAGTGACTTGGCACCCTCGGCCGGTTTCTTATTTGCCGGTACCTTGCATTAAAAAAAAACAAATCTTTTTCAAACTGCTCTTCAGTCGAAAATCGACCGTAATTCAACCTCTCTTCACAATGACTTTTTTCAATGTTCTATTTTCTTTAATAAATGTAATTTAAACAATTATTATTATACATGAAATATAGCACTTCTTTGTAATTCTAAATGTAAACTTTATCCCAAATCTGATCTGCTTTATTCATATTATAACGACCTGTGTGGCGCAATGGTTACCATGCCGGATCGCCGCACCAAGGGTCCTGGGTTCTATTCCCAGCGAGGCAGAAATTTGAATGATGAGTCTGAATTTCTGTTATCGGTCTGGGTGTGAGTGTCCTTATTTTTGTGTGTTGTTCATGGCACCTACACAGGGAATCCTAGTATTATTTATCCTAATGCGTTATTTATTTATACTCTGAACAGGGTATTAAGTTTGCCCTTCACATATTAATAGTAACAGTTTTAATTTAATAAGTGGGAGGTTAAATTGTAATTCCAGATAGAACTAGAACGTCTCAACACTGCAACGGATGAGATAAACAGGCTTGAAGTAGAGTTAGACGAAGCACGGCTGGCCTTCCGTCGTCTTCTCGCCGAAGGTCACCTTCGCATCCAACAACTGACCAAGAAACTTGGCACCAGCGTTCACAAAGCACGGCCTTACTATGAAGCTAGATTTAGGGCTAATATTGTGAGTATAGCATTTATTAATTCTGTTGGAAATAATATAGAAACTCACTAAATTATTGATTAAAAATTTATTAATTTCTGTCTTGTAACTATAACACACTCAATCCTAACTCCTAAGTACATTATAATATATGAATATATGAAAAAAATATTTTAAGGTTTATAATTTATACGTGTTTCGATTTTGAGGGGGCCATGATCCCCACAACCCCCAAAACTGGGCTTGAGCGAAGGTGCTTAAGGAGATATATTTGTATGTCAAAGGTGTACATACAAAATGTTAATATTATGAATCTAATCTTCAACTAAACCATCCACAGACCTCACAAGAACTCCACACAGCAACGCTTGCGTACGACAAGGCGAACAGCGCACACTCCGCTGCACGTGAGATGGTGTACCTCGCGGAGCAAGGCCTCGCGCGGCTGGCGGACGGGACCGGAGGCCTCACGCTGGACCCCGCGTGGCAGGAGATGCTCAATCATGCTACTCATCGGGTCAATCAGGTCAGTCAAATGCAGAAATTCGTCATAGTCTATAGACATTTAAATTTTCGGGCCCAGGGCAGCCATCCTAGGGCTGTGACCAGATTTGATCTATTGTGGCCAATCAAGTCTATATACATACAACTAATTGGTTTTATACAAACTCATATTATCTGAATAAATGGCTACACCAGAGGGAGGCCAAGGTCAAAAAAATTTCGTTTGATTGATGAAAAAAATTGCCCATGTAATATGAAGATGTATATTTGTATCTGAAATTGATTGATTCCCTTTGAATTTGTGTTAATAGGATCTGTGAAGGATTCTCCCTTTTTCTCCTCTATTTGTCTATGGATTATCTTTTTTTTTGTTACTAAATATGATTCCTTCCTTTCTTTTTCTTCTCTCTTTCCTGGCCGGCAATCAGTGTTGCGTTTGGTGTTGCTGATTTCCATGTGTTTCCACTTAACATTAGGTGGATGATCAGCTTGTTTGCCAGCTATTTCCATAAACAAATTATTGTTTAATGACGCAAGGCGGAGGCCGATCGCGCCTCAACGGCGGTGACGCAGCGCACAAAGGCGGCCGCACACCGTGCCGCTGCCGCGCTGGTACAGCAGTTACAGAATGGACTCAAGAGACACATCGCCAAGTCCAGGTAGCGTGCTGGAATGTTTGAGGTTAGGTTAGATTGCCGGGTGTGTGTTTGAGGTTAAGTTAGGTTAGAATAGGTTAGGTTTGGTTAGCTTATGAGTCACAGCTGTCGCATAGAGATGATTAAAAATAGGATATGCCTTTATAACACGCGCAACTTAAATCTAAAAATAGTTTAGTTAGAATAGCAGTATTTTGGAGCGGGTATAATTTTAAACGTTTTTTTTATCTATTCTAGACATTTGAGCACAGAGTTATATTGCTAGTTTTTTGTTTAAATTATATGTCAAACGCAAATTGCACCACAACATGTAATTGGTTCTTTGTTTCCAATAATAACTCATGAGTTATTGATCTATTAACCATTCAATATGATCAACGTTCGTCCTTTTCTGTTTATTTACTATTAGCTGTGCCCGCAACTTCGTTCACATGGGAGTTATTCCCGCGCAAATCCCGATCCCCTGGGAATTTTGGGATAAAAAGTAGCCTATGTTTCGTCCTATAACCTCCTTTAAAATCGGTTGAGCCGTTCCAAGATTACCTCAGACAAACAGAAGACACAAAATTTTTAAAACTGTTTGTATTTTAGTATCGTGTAAATAAGTATAAGTACTTGAGAAAAGACAGTTATTTTGAAATCACAGACAGACACTTCAGTTTTAGTTATATGTGTAGATAGACTGAGAAGTAATTGTGTATGAGCGCAGATTGCAATGTATTCGACCTTCGAGGCAATTTTTATTGTCTGACATCAGCCATCTTATATTAATAGCAATGTTACTGGCTGTTACTGATTATGGATGTATGAAAAATAAGATTACTAATTATTAGTGTCCGACCGAAGCTTCGGCTTCGGCTTCGGCTTCGGCCACCTTCGGCCAAAAAAGCACCTTCGGCCAAATCTTCGGCTTCGGCCAAAAATTTGCCGAAGGTTTGGCCGAAGCCGAAGGTTTGCTAGTTGTCAAATATTGAAATTTACTGAACGATGCTAGAGCGAGACGGAGAGTGTGCAGAGCAGCAGAGTTTCGCCGCGCCGCCGCGGCCCAACAAACGAATCGCAGTTAGTAAACTAAACGAGTCAAAACAAGTTGAGAGCACTTTGAGAGCGCGTCTTAAAATCTAATAAGTGTTTTGTTTTTAAATATTTCATATTTGTTATTACAAATTATTTTATTACTTATAAGTATTTAATTTTCTCAAAAATTCCAAAAAATTATACGTGAAAAATATATATTGAAAAAGCGTTAAACTTTGCTCAATTATTTTATAGAAATATTTTGTGTTCGTCTGATAATTAAAAAAATGTGACTGATTATTTGATTATTTTTATTAAAATTACTTTAAGTAAATAAATATTTAATTAACATTGTATATTTGAAACTTTTATTTTTGACAATATTTTATTACCTACTTGTATATTATGTTGGTCACTCGGCTCGTTATTGGGCTAAATCTCTAAAGCTCTCACAATATGTACAATCTAGTATATTCTGAGATCAAAGTAACTATCGTATTTCTCAAGGTCAATGACACCTTCGGCTTCGGCTTCGGCTTCGGCCGAAGGTTTTGGTGAATACCGATTAATCGGCTTCGGCTTCGGCCAGAATTGCACCTTCGGTCGGACACTACTAATTATGTAGTCACTGTATTTTTTTTCTACTATATGAATACTATAGTTATTAATGTTATATGTATATCTATACTAATATTATAAAGACGAAAGATTTGATTGTTTGTTTGCATTGAATAGGCTCCGAAACTACCTAACCGATTTGAAAAATTCTTTCACTGTTGGGAAGCTACACTATCCCCGGGTGACATAGGCTATTTTTTATATATTTTTCCCGAAGCGAAGCGATAGCGATTTCCTAGTAATATATATTTATAATAAATACGGATAGGATATAAAAATGTGTTTAGAAATATGACAATATTAGGTTCTTGGTATATAAAAGTTTTAATTAATTTAGAAAAGTTTTTTTATTCAACTGCAATCGTCATCCAGTATGGAAAGACCTTTAGTTAGTTTTTATCACGTCAATATGCAAACTACTTTGTACATTTTTAATTTATTCAACTCTAAAGCTTTGTTATCCTTTAGACTATACTTCTAGAACTGTTAACTTAGTACCACATATTGTTTTGTGAAAATTGGGCCTAGGAGAAGTCATTAAATGATAATTTTCTACTGCTATCTGGTTTAGCTAGACTTGTTCAGTCATGCCACACTTAAATGTGATTCTCTAAATGGAGCCCCAGAAAAAAATGTTAGTTGTAATTCCCTTCTCCTCGGCCCAATACTATTTTAAGTTAATCTTAATTTATTTTAAAACGTAGTGTAGATATTCTAGACAGCTTACAACTAACTGATCTCACTCAAATTCAGCTACAGTTTATATATTTAATAAATACCTGATTATATTCCTACTCATACGAAGATATTGTCTGGGATAGTAGACAAATTAATGATCCACTACAGATCACGGGTCTCTCCTCCTGAAGAGGCCTAGAGAATACTCCACGTTGCTCCAATGCGGATTTTATGGAGGGGTTAAAACCCAGCACAAGTGTCGGAAATATTATACTGAAGGCAAGGAACTTAACAATTGTTAACTAATGACCACAACCTTCTCCTCTGAATTTAGAAACTAATATAATAATAAAATTATTGTCACTAGCCACACATCCATTGACCGACCAAGCCACTTTTATTTACTCGGTTGATCGTTTAGGATCGACTGAAGTCGCTGGGCTATGCAGTGCTGACGTTATAGCCACTAACGCCCCAGGCAAGAATATTGTGGCGCCCACATAAGAAAATCAAAATCGAGCTTTTTTTGCTCGTAAAAGTATTTTGCTGAACCAATGGGAACGTTTATTAAGAATGTTATTTCTTTTTTTTTTGCTCCTCACCCCAAATGTGGCGCCCCCCCCCCCCCAATTTTAGGCCGTCGCCCAACCTTGAAAACGCCGGCTCTGGGGCTATGAGCACTTGACTTAAAGACATTGAAAATAATTGGTATTTCTGACTGTAACATCAATTTTTACTTTGTGTTTCGAAAAGTACACTCATATATATGAATTGTAGCTGAAACCTTAGTTCTTAACACAGACTGTTATTGAAATAATTGAATAGTATCATTGAAGTATTACTAGCGTATAGAAACGACACCACGAACACGATGTATGTCCCAATGCATTGGCGCCACGTGGCTTCAATCTTCAATGGATTCGTTCGATTTTGAAAGGAGAACTTGGGCTCAATTTTGAAAATGGAACCTCCCGGGTGGGACATACATTTTGTTCGAGATGTCTGTTCTATGACATTATACTTCAATGAATAGTAAGCTAATTCGATCCGCTTGACTAGTTTGCACAGAGTATAAATATCTTCCACAGGCCGCACGCAGCTGCTCGCAGAAAATGCTCATGCTCTCGTTTGGTACATAACTTTTCTTATCTATGCATGTTTACTTTTTTCTTTTTGAAGTGAAACTTTTATAAAGTAAAAAAGTAACGTTTTCTCGTAACATTTGTCGTTCACGAGTTTCTAAGTTACGTAAAGTAAATAGAAAAAAAAGTAAAATGGTTGTCTGTAAAGTCGGTTTACGGACGGTAGTTTAACGTGACAACGTCATGACAAAACATTGATGAAATGATTGCATACTTTTATTTTAGATGAAATTGAATCATTTTAATTAAATTACCATTATTTTGTATAGGAAAAGGAGTGAAATGAAATCTACATTTTGATTCATAAATTAACTATATGACACGAACCGAGCGCTTCGGCTGATCGTAGCCGATCGTGCCTCTTTATTGCTTGTTCCGCGCTCTCGCTCGCGGAACGTGACAGTGAGTCATGCTTTTTCGTGCGTGCACCCGGCGTGCATCGTTTTAATAGACGTTGTCACGTCAAAAAAAACAAATAAAAATATATTATTTTCATATAAAAGTTTCATTTCATATGTCCCACTGATACACGCATCCTTTTTTATTTTCGTTTAGTGCATGCCTTTCGTATCTAGCCAATATAAATACTTTTGCAAGTTACTATTAGTTAAATAAATGCACACTACATTTAACTTTGTAAGATATAGGACATTTTTAAATATCCTTCCAAATGAAAAGTCCTGGGTTCGATTCCCAACCGGGGCAAAGGACAATGGGCAAAGTATGAAACCTGGTCTTAATTGTCAAGTCTGTAACTCTGACGTATGAAAGCTTTATGGGTGTAAGTCTTTAGATTACCTATAAAAATGGCAGTATCTAAAAAAGTTTTAATTTTGTTTGTATGTTTCATAAGTTTGAAAATTACCGATTTTCCTTTATGACAGAAAAATGTTTGTAATCATGACTTTTGTGATGTCTTATGTCTTATTTGTAATATATGTCGAAATATATAATATGAACCTTATGCCATTAAGATAAGGTTCACTTTAATGAACAAATTCCCCTAACGTGGTCATTGCAGACCATACTTTGAAGAGAAGGCTCGCATCAACGCAGCTCTGGAGGCCCAGAAGGCTCGGATACAGACCCTGGAGGAGCAGGTGACCGAGGCCAAGCAGAAATACTCATCAGCTCTCCGGAACCTTGAGAGGATATCGGATGAAATACATAAACATCGGTCGAGACGACAGTCGGCTAGGAATGGTAAGATAACGTAGAATATCTTCTCTTTCTTCTTCTTTCTTTATCTTTCTTTCTCTTCCTTTTCTTCTTTCTTTGCAACGCATCGGTGAGGCCTGTGGCTTATGCTGATGTTCATGGCTGATGACGTTGAACACTTACCATCAGGTGGTGGTCTGCTCCTATCAGCTATTTACATTTGAAGATGTAACAATCAGTACGGCGGCACACACACACAATGACAGCTACGTGATACGAGTTTATGCGTACGAACACACGCGTCAACATGTCAAAAGTCAAAAAAAGTCAAAAGTCAAAATATTTTATTCATATAGGTATCATTGATACACTTATGCACGTCATTTTTTGGCTTTTCGGAAGGTGCTTTGTCATGGAGGAGAAGAAAAGCCTAAAGAAACTCCTCAGCACATCTTTTAAAAAAAATATTACAAAAAAGATATTATCATACAAAAGTTTACTATTCTGAGTGGAACTGGTTGCAGAGCTAATCATTTCCATGCGTCTTTGTCATTTAAATACTCGTTTACACTATAATATCCCTTGCCTAACAATTGTGTTTTTACACGTTTTTTGAAAGATTCTATTGGCAAGTCACGTATTATTTTTGGGATTTTATTATAGAAATGTACACCAAGCCCTATGAAAGATCGTTGCACTTTACTTAGGCGGAACGAAGGCGTAACTAATTGATACATTCTTTTTGTTTGGCGATTATTAATATCAAAATTTTGTTTATACGCGTTTATATTCTTCCTTATAAAAACTACATTATTGAAGATATACTGGGAAGCTACTGTAAGTATACCTATTACCTTGAACTTTTCACGCAAAGATTCCCGAGACTTAAGTTTATAGATAGCCCTAACAGCCCTTTTTTGGAGAATGAAAATTTGTTCTATATTGGCTGCTTTGCCCCACAGCAAGATGGCATATGACATAACACTGTGGAAATAAGCAAAATAAACTATCCTAGCAGTTTCGACGTCAGTATACTGCCTTATTCTCCTAACAGCATAAGCAGCCCTACCAAGTTTTGTCGCGAGATTTGTTATATGTGGGCCCCATTGAAGTTTACTATCTAAGGTCACCCCTAAAAAGACCGTTGATTCCTCCATATGCAATGTTTCATTATTTAATTTAAGAGATTTGCTGACTTTTTTAACATTAGGTAGCACAAACTCTATACATTTAGTTTTTTTTGCATTTAAAAGTAAGTTATTAATAGTGAACCAACGCGACACATGCGAAAGAGCACTATTTACGTCGTCGAAATTTACTTTATTCCTTTCACACTTAAATATTAATGATGTATCATCAGCAAATAGTACAATATCCGCTTGGTTCTTTACATAATGTGGTAAACCAGAAAAAGAAACGGACCCAATATAGAGCCCTGTGGTACACCCATCACAGCCGGTGACCCCGATGACTTAATATCGTTTATGCTTACTTTTTGTATTCTATCACTCAAATAAGACGCGATCAAGCTAAGGGCCTTGTTTTTTATACCATAGTGGCCAAGTTTAAGCAGCAATGTTTCGTGCTCAACACAATCAAATGCCTTAGATAAGTCACAAAAAACACCTATGGCATTTTGTGATGCTTCCCATGCTTCAAATATATGCTTTAAAAGCCTAGCCCCGGCATCGGTTGTACTCCGGCCTTTTGTGAAACCGTATTGCTCAGGATGTAATAATTTATTATTATTGAAATGGGTTAACATTTGATTCAGCATTATCTTTTCGAAGATCTTACTAAGAGTTGGTAAAACAGAAACTGGTCTATAGTTATTAACATCAGTTTTTTCACCTGTTTTAAAAAGTGGAATGATTTTGCTGCATTTCATAAGATCTGGAAAGATACCGAGATCTATACATTTATTAAAAACTACGACCAAATATGGAGCTATGATATCTATAATATACTGTATTATTTTTACCGAGATGCCCCACAAGTCACCTGTATTCTTTACCTTCAGAGACTGAAATGCTTTAATTAAGTCTCTAGTGGTTATATGTTTAAATTCAAATAAAATGTTACATTCATTAACATGATTTTTTAATATAGAAAGTGCTTCCGCCGGTGAAGAAGCTAGTGAACGGGTTAACGTTATAGGAATGTTACAGAAATGATTTTCAAACTCGCTTGCCACGTCTTTATCAGCAGTGATTATATTTTTATTAATCAACAATTCGTAACTGAAATCACAGGACTTTGCGTTACCGTTCTCACTGCTAATTATATTCCAAATCGTTTTTATTTTGTCATCCGAGTTAATAATTTTGTCCTTTATATACATTGATTTCGCCTGAATGCAAACGATTTTAAAGATTTTAGAATAATTTTTCACATGCTCGTGGAAAGTTGGAGAAAAATTGTATTGTTTCTCGGCATAGAGGTCATACATTTTGTTTCTACTTTTATAAATACCTACAGTAGCCCAATCACTAAATTTACTATTTTTGGCTATATCTATGTACCTAAGCTTGAATATTCGATTAAATTCGTTATTTATATTAGTAGACAATGTGTTATATAGTTTAATTGGATCTCTTTGTTGTAACGATAACTGCGTTTGCATTTTTGAATGAATTTTTTCTTTAAAAGTTGAAATCTTATTTTTAGTTATTGGTCTACACTTTATTAATTGTTTTTTCTTATTGACAGAATTATACAAAGAAATTTTTTATCCGCAGTGGTCTGACCTCAACTTACTGAATATCTCTTTATTTAAAATCTCACAATTGCAAAAGATATTATCTAAACACGTAGCTGTAGTTTCAGTAATTCTGGTCGGCTCATTGAATAATGGATTTAAATTGAAGCATTTAAACAAACTTAATAGCCTAGTAGCCATGGTACTATCTAATAAAATGTCTACGTTGAAGTCGCCACATATCACTAATCCTTTTTTAGAGCCTAACCGTTTAAGTACATCCTCCAGTGTATCTTCGAAAATACTAAAGTCGCCAGAGGGGGGCCTATATACACAGACTATAATAAACCGCTCCAGTTCCACACAGGCTAGCTCTATAGTGCGTTCAATAGATAAACTAACAATGTCTTTTCGGTCTTTAGAAGAAATATTATCTTGCACTAATATTAGAGATCCCCCATGTATAGCAGTCCTTCTAAAGAACGCACTTGACAATCTATAATTATTCAAACTAACATGACCTTGTATGTTTGGTATCCAATGCTCTGTAATACATAATACATTAATATTGCTTTGTTTAGTAAATAATTCTAATTCTAATTCTTTGCCGGTTAAGCCTTGTATATTCTGATGAACTATATTTAAATAAGACGGCTTATCCGTTGTCTTTTTATTCAGTTTAAATTATTACTTGTACAAATATTAGTACATTTGTCTAAAAAAGAAACTGGTACTACTACCACAATCAATAAATGTGTCAATAGACTTTGTTACCCTACTTGTAACAGCATCATTTATATTGTAAGCTAACAATTTAGCTAATTGTTTTTTAAATTTTTTTGGCAGATAAATAATATCCCTACATACCCTACATGATGAGATAAATTTGTTTATGTCAAAATAAGATATTGCTTCCCTATGATTATTTGTCAAGTTATACAAGGATTGATTCAGTTTGTATATATATTCATTTTGTGTATGGCTTAAATTATTGGAATATGGAAAGGCACAAATTACAAATTGACATTTAGTTTTCTCATTTAATAATAATAACTTTTTTATACACTTAGTAATTTGCCATTTTTTAATGTCTAGACTGTCACCAATCATCAGTACTATGGAAGTGTTACTATCTAAATCTGTTGAATTAATCTGATTAATTAAATACTCAAAGGTGGCTCCCGGTGAGCATAAGTTTAGTACTGAGTGTGTAATGTAATAGCTCATTATGGACCCAAAATGTTTCCCTATGCCATCACTAATAATAATAGTTTTTTTGTTTGTACTGAGTGGTACATTCTGCATGATGCTTCCCCCCTGCATTGTCGAAGCACACTGACAGGTTTTGTCCTGGTTGAGTTGTAGTTTATTGGTCAGTGACTCAAACCTCTCCATGTTGTCATTGCAAGTTTCTAATAGGTGGTCAAAAGAGGATATGTGTTCCTTTATTTGCTCCTGAGCACAGGTGTATAAGCTGGTCATATCCTGCAATGATTTTTCCAAACCGTCAATTTTACTTTGAAGATGCAGAGACTCAGCATCATACAATGACCTACTGTGTTCCAATTCTGTCTGCAATAACTCAACTTTATTAATTAATGATAAACATTGCTTTTTACTTTGTCCTAGCTGCTGTATGCAATTTTTCTGTTTGACAAGTTTTTGAGTTTTTGTCAAAAATTTCTTTATTTTTATATATTTTTTAAGTTTTTTATGGCTGTTGAAATAAGTTGTGGGTGTTAATGAATTATCATTAGAAGTTAAATCAATTACAATAGGTGAATTTGTTATAGGATTGGAACCATATTGAACAAGCTCGCTGAAAAGGCTCTGTGTAGCATCACGTTCCTGAGATTCTTTTAGGCTTTCTAAATGAGTCATGGTCTTGTTGGCCTCATTTAAGCTTTTCTCCAGCTCAGTGATGCGACTCAGGGCCCTCTCATGCTCATAGCTACATTGATCGAATGAATTAACAATGTCTTGAAGGTTGTCTCGTTGCTCCAGGATTTTCAGGTATTTATTATGAAGATCGGCAAGCTGAATCTTGTACTCGGTGTTGGAATTAATAGTTTTAACGATTTCAGCTTCACAGTCTTCTCTCTCCTGCAGTAGCTGAGCATTGAGATCCTTGGTGATTTTCAATTCTTTAAGAGTGAGTTTAAGCTTCGCTTCAGTTTCTTTGAGAGCAGATTGGCGGGTCATCATATTTGGGCCTTTTATTTATGTTTGTTTACTGAAAATAAATAGATAATTTAAGCACACAACTTTTACAGAGAAGTAAGTTTTTAGTCCTTGTTGAAAATTAGATTGATGTGTAAGTCCGGGGTTGAATACTAAATAAGTTAATGTTTACTTTATTAAAATGTGATTGTCATGTAATTATACTGCAATAATATAAACAATATGAGCACTCTTAATGCAAGTCAATATTTATTTTAATAACTAAGTTAATGTAGGTAGGTATCACTACTACTACAACTAATATCCAAAAGTTACACTAAAGTTAGTAATTATTATGACAATATAACAAATCTATTATTATGAACTGTGATACTACAATTTAATTGAAGTATAAGTGTATATGTGCAGTGTAAGATGATAATTTTGTCTGAGGCAAGTAATTTGTCGTCAAATTTTACTTCCACTGTGTAGTCAAGTAAAACGAGACAAATATGAGCGCCGGTGCGTAGTTTGACGTTACTCACTATTGTGAGATTATGTAAAGTATGTGTGATTATAATGTTAGCACTGTTATCTCTAGTGTTGAAAGAAAACAATACTCCCCGGATTGAACTACGCAGCTACGTTGCGAATTTGAATTGCAACTTGACAGTTTGACCCGGCGACTGGATGAAATAGTCCGATCGATTTTGTTAACACTTGCGTTGCCGTGATACTTAATTTCAATATTTAAACGTACAAGCACTTCATAAATAATAAATATTACAAGTTTTTATGTGTTTTAATTCGTAGAAACTAATAAAAATACGATTAAATTACACCAGCTGATTTACACGACGTTTACTTGGCAGTGTTGCCATCAGTGGATATAAAAGCAGCCCATCCGCCTGCAGAAATTCATTCGTTAGCTAGACTGCAACGAGTGCGATAGCCCCGCAGTCCACTCAATGTCAATGCTTGACTTGAGCCGCAGCCCCAAAGGAAAGTACAGCTAGGAGGTTAAGGGATGCGATAGCCCCGCAGTCCATCCCTAGGACCACTAATAGGAATGTATGCAAGTAGTAATACTAATAAATGTTTGTATGTGTACATTAATACAGGAATAAAATCACCCCTACGTCATTAATCAACTGTTATCTTCATTTGACGCCACACGTGGGGTGTGGCGTAGCATGTAGCTACTTAATTATATTGTGACATTAATCAATACCAAGTTATTAATAAATGGAATTTAATTGAATTTTTTGATAAAATCCCACAGATATAGACAGATCAACGATAACGGACACGGCGAGCGAGTCGAACGCCAGCGAGAATCTGGAGGAGATGTGTTCGCGTGCTGACGAGAATGTACGCGAGTGGCTGCGGCGGGTCGACCGGCCAGACCCTGACACCTGGACTGAGATCGATCTGGACTACTCCAGCCCTGAAGAGGTGGGTGACGGCAGTTGGTACTATGACATCGCACTCTGACGCCCCAACTCTAACACTAACAGTTACATAAATCGCTCCTTAGTACAGAATGTGTATGGTGATTCTTTACTAAGGAGTGATTAAAGTAGCCATTAGTGACTGAGTTGGGGTGTGAATTACTAATGAAGTCAATGAATGACCTTGTTCTTTCACTTAAAAATAACGATAAGCTAAATTAAATAGTAAAGTTAAATAAACTTTTTTTAATGAAGAAATAAAAGTTATTTAGATTTTTCAAACCCTACTTTCTAAGCGACAGTTTTGATTTCAATGGCGTTATACAGATGATTTAAATGGCTTAAGTTTAATTTTGTTTTTAATTCATTTTGAAAACTTATTTGCACGGACCTTTATTAACCACATTACATGTTTGTTTGTTTTTTATCCTTTATTGAAACTTTTTTACGTGAATTTTTTTATTTACTTACGAAATGTTTTTGTATCATGCTGCATATCTAATTCTTTTGCCGTGTGTACATATAGTATAGTGTTGTTTACAGGTAAGCTTCGAGAAGTGCTCGCTTCGGCCGCGTTCGACGCCGGAGAAGTGTTCGCCGCCCAGCCCCATGGAGTCTAGTAAGGTGTCCGCGGCCTCGCCACGACGGATCATCAGGTGGGGGAAGGATGTATATATTTATACAATACAATACAAAACTCTTTATTGCACACCAGAATAAAATGTACATGTAGATAACATAACTACAATGGACAGTATACAATAGGCGATCTTATCGCTAAAAAGCGATCTCTTCCAGATAACCCAAAGTGGAAAACTTATCTAAGTTGACAAATAAATTGCTGGTAGAGGTGTACAAGCACAACTAACCTACGTATGATGTTCATGAGGTCAGCGAAACTAACATAATGTGAAGAGAGGAAAGGATAGAGTAAGATTGCGATAGAATAGATTAGAAAGGATTATACGTGAAGGGGAATCCTTTGGTAACCCTTTTTTAACCCCCAACGCAAAAGGGATGTTACATAAGTATGACGTGTCTGTGTGGGTTTTATTGTTTGAAAGATAACATGATTTAGGTCCATAGCTTGGTTGATGGTTCTTATATTTAGTGTAAATTAAACCTGTACTTTTAAATTTTGAAATTTATAGTTTTAAAAATAAGAATAAAGGAAAGAGGAGTCTGAAATATGAGTTGTTTAAAGATTATATGGAGAAGTACTGCACATTTTATTTATGTTACAAATGAATTTACTAAAGTTTTTACATTAATTATTATACATATTGTCAATTTGAAGTTACCCTTGACAAATTGAATAACAGTCGAATTTTGACTGTGTTAACAATATATTAAAAAACCCGTAACAATTTTACTACAACTTTTAAACAAAATGTGTGTCCCGCCCGGGAGGTTCCATTTTCAAAATCGAGCCCTCGTTCTCCTTTCAAAATTGAACGAAGCCATTGAAGATTGAAGCCACGTGGCGCCAATGCATTGGGACATACATGGTGTTCGCGGTGTCGGTTCTATACGCTAGTAATAATACTTCAATGTAAAATATAGACATTTTAGTGATAAGTCAAAACATACATACAACAAAAGCATGACGGTACTAGGTCCGGCGACCGCAGCGCCGCTTTGCGTGCGGAGCTCGAGCGCGGGCGGCGGCAGAGCTTCGACGCCATCTTGCATGACACCGGGGAGAAGGTCAAGGAGATGTTTCAGGGTAAGCAATGATATTAAACTATAGATACGTCATGCCCTTACAAATCAACCAAAAAATCTGTTCCGACTGAGCTACAACACACACACGTTTATCTTTTGTTTCACTACATCAAACATTATTACATTGGTAAATTATGTAAAAGGGATGGCACTAATTAAGTTTCTGACAACTTGTTTAATTTAAAAAAATAATTTATTTATTTAAACGGACAGCGTAACAGAATTTTATGCTACTAGAGTCAAGACAATATTATTTATCTTAATTAAGATTTCATCTAATATACTAAACAATATGCTTACGTCTAACTTATAATCTAGGTTGCTGTGTTAGCTGACGAAGGAGATATTGGTAGGGTTGCTACTCTTAACACCTCCCTCCCCAAGGGAAAAATTCTCGGAAGTCAACGTAGTAGGCTTCTGAGAATTTTTATTAGGTATATGGAATGTTTTACACATAGGTTTAATTTTATATATTGTAAACGTGATAAAAATGGTGAAAATTATTACATATAAACTTATTGTCCATACACTTATATAATTCACTATATAACTATCCACTTTATTCACTTCACTACTTTTAATAGTTTTCATTAATTTGTGCACATCACTTAAGTCGATTTCCCGCAGATCCAGTTGCTCGTCTCGCTGTTGTATGGGCTGGTAGACCTCTGGTAACTGAACTGTTGCCACTTGGAACGTGATGCTTGACGCTGTTGCTGAATTAATGTTGATATCGCCTATTTGGATTGTACATTTGTGGTTCTTGATGTTCATTACATAAGTTCCTTTAATATTATAATTTTGAATCTGTTCTTTGCAATGCTCTGTTATTTTGATAGCTTCCTTACTATAAATCAACCATTGTGTGTCGCTAATTTTCTGGACTCTGGTACTTTCGATTTTAATTGTTTGTTGGTGACATTTTGTTAGATTATCTTTTATTGTCATGATTTGTTCTATACATGTTTCCATTGGTATTGGCTCCAAATTGTTTGTAGAACATATGTATTTATTATCTCCAAGCTCCTCGCAGGGGTTTACAACAGGTCTGTATATGTATCTATTCACCAAAAGGTAAGGGTATTTAGGTATAATGGTAAAGGTTTTGTTGGTACTAGGATCATAAATAGGGATAGGGATTATTTTATAGTAATTATAGGTGTCATTCTCGACTAATGGAATTTCTAATACAAATACTAGTTTATTATTATCTATGTAAGACTTTAAGGTAATACTTCTTTCAATTTTTATTAAATTTTCCCTAGTTAAATCATACATTAAATTATTACTTATTTTAACTGTATTCAGAATATTAAATAATTCGGTAGAGTTAATAATACATTGATGTAAAATGTGTAATTTACTAAAGGTAATAGCAGTTTCCAGTTCCTGAATCATATTAAGAATTGTGCGAAAATTATTTAGAATTTGATACATAGAATTAATAATGTGTAAGAGGTTGGTTATCTTGCTTTCTTTATTTGCAATAGATTCTAACTCCTGCGATTTAAGGTTCAGTTGTTTGGCATTGAAATTAAGACTGTCTGAAATATTAACAAAATTATCCATAGCAACTTCCATTAATGACATTTTTCGTTCTATTGAATGTTCTTCATTTTTCAGATTATCTATCTCCGTGTTATATTTAATGGCATCTTCGCTATCTAGATTACCCGTTATTACTTTTATCATTGAACCTAATGGGGAGAATATAGCCCGTTTGGTTCTTGAAGGAATTATTTTAGAGAGTCTATCATAAAATAAATATATGAATAAACCCGAACCGAACCGACGGACACTATTACCACTGAGGTACTTAACTTATACTTGGTATCTAACTAAACTTGTTAAATAATAGACTTTTGTGCAGTAAACTTTCTCAATTTATTCAATAACTGGGTCGATTACTTATACATATTATAAAGAATCTCAACAGCGTGATTTAGATTACATTTTTATAGCGACATCTATTACTATTTGTTGAAATGATATATTATGTTCTATTTACAAATTATTCTTTATTATTTGAATTCAAATCATATTTGAATTCAAATTATATTTGACATTCCAAGTTTCTACATACTGCCAGCCAAAAGGCAAAGTTGAAATTTGCCTTTTTCTAGCAAAAAAACATAACATATTAACAACTGGATACATTGAAAATTAAATTAAATAATTAATTGAAAACTAAATAAAATGTATCACAGAAGCCACCAATTAATTAAACAAAACAACAACTTAAGCTTTAAATTAAATACAATTCATATTCTTATTTATCTACTGGTAAAAAACATAACTTTGATACAGGTCGGTTTATGGCTCCAGGTTTAGTCTTTAAAATAACGACTCTAATTATTTTATCATGTCCTAGATGAGTATCAATAATTCGACCATATAACCACTGACACGGAGATAACTTGTCCTCCTTTATAACTACTACATCTCCAATGGTAGGTTCAGAGTTATGGTTTGCCCATCTGTACCAACATAAAACTTTGAGATATTTCTGCGACCATTGTCGCCAAAATGATTTTACTTCGTAGCTTTTCTTATCTTTATAAACCTTTTTTAAATGTGTTGTTGTCCCCTTTTTATTTTTTTATTTATATTTTTATCAGGATAATTCAAAACAAACTCTTCAGGACTTTCAACAGCTTCATATTTTTCTTCAAATTCACCTCTCATAATACATTTATCGTGCTTAATTTTTCTTTTTTGCTTTTCATTTAAATTAGCGTATCCATTCTTTTTCTTTGTTTGCTTAAACTTGTTAAACACATATCTGTCATCCTTTACAATGTTTTCTTTGCTTGCAAAATTTTCTAGAACTCTAGTTTCATTGCTATCATTTTTCCAGGAATAAGAACTCTGCTTGTCATCACATTTTCCTTTTTTTCCTTTATTTTTATTTTCTTGTGCTTGCTTTAACCACCTATCGTCATCAGTTGAATAGCGTTCATCATTAGGAACTTTGGGTTTTTCTTTAGTGTAGTCCTTATTAGATTTTTGCAGAATTTTATTATTAGTTTTTTCTTTGGGTTCATCAAAAGAATACTTTTCATTTTCAGTCCCATAACGCTCGTCATTACGACGGTATTTTGGTTTTACTTCTGTCCAACTACCACCAATTGCATCCTGCTCCTTGCGATAGTTTTTATCTTTATCTAGTTTATTTTCTAAATACTTCATTCTTTTTTCTGCTATTGTTCTAGAATTTGTCAATTCAGGAGTCCCGTTCTTGAAAGGAAGACGTACAATATATTTGCCACTATTATTCCTCCACGTCGTCTCAACAAAGTGTTGTTCGCATCGGGTTTCTTCCTCCGTGAACATCTTTTCTTTGGGCTGCTGTATTTCAGATTCTAACTCCCAGAATCTTTTTAGCATTTCATCACCTTCTGCGCAGCAATGCATCACTTGGATTTGTGGAGAGGAATCGGCTGTGGACTTTACCACTCCTGACAATATCCATCCAAGACTGGTTTCTTGTGCTACCAGTGTACCAATTGAACTCTTCTTTACTCCTTCTTGAAGTATCTGACTATATACTTCTGCGCCCAGCAGAAGGTCAATGCGATTGGGTGTAAAGAAGTCTGGATCAGCCAACACTAAATTCTTAATTTCCTCCCATTCTAGTGTCTCCACTTTTCTTGTTGGAAGACAAGACGTTATATTTTTAATTACATATGCCTTCACCGGTATGACTATTTTAGCATCAATCCGAGACCTTATGTTGAAGTGTACCATTGCTTTCGATACAATATTCTTGTTTCCTCCCAGGCCAGTTACTATATTCCTTGCCGACATCTTCTTCAATCCTAAGAACTGAACTGTTGATTCAGTAATGAAAGAAGACTGCGACCCTTGATCGAGCAGTGCCCGAAGATCATACGCTTCTCCGTTTCGGGACATGGCCTTTACAAGCGCAGTGGCTAGTAATACCTGTTGTTTTATCTTGTCCGTCGAAAAACAAGAGACCAATTGCGTTGAGTTGGATGTGCTTGCTTCTGAGGCAGTTACAGTACATCCACTGGTTTCATTTTTACCTTCCTTATAATCATAACTGTCATTGGAATGTAGTAATACGTGATGCTTTCGATTGCATATACGACATTTTAAATTAGACCTACAATTTTTGGTCGAATGATTGGTACCCATACAGTTAAAACAAATATTATTTTGTAACGCAAAGTTGCGACGCAAGTCAATTGGTAAGTTACAAAAATCTTTACATAAAGACAATTTGTGATTAGACTTACAGTTTGGACAAACGACATCATTGACACTTTTAGTATGCAAAGACTTAGGTGGTTGATTGTCTCGCAAAGCCGGTTTGTTCGCTAAAAATTCAATGGCCCGAAACCGATTCGTCAAAAATTCTTTGAAGTCATTATATGTGGGCAAATCATTTGTAATATTTGTTACATGAAATTCCCACTGACGTCTAGTCTCTGCATCTAATTTTAGTGTCAGAATGTGTATTATCATAATATCCCAACTGGTTGTATCAATACCTATATTGTTCAGTGAAGCCAAGCAGTCGTTGGTTGTATTAATGAGTTCCTTTAAACCATTTGACGATTCAGACAACAAATTCTTTTGACTAAGCAACCGTTTTAAAACATGATGAGAAACATATCTTTTATTATTGTAACGTTCAGTCAACAATTCCCAACATCTGTCAAAATTAGATTCCTGTATAGGAATGTGTCTGATTAATTGTTCAGCTTCACCAACCAATAAACATTTAAGATAATGCAATTTTTGAACATTGCTTAACGTATTATTATTTTTTATAAGTGAACAAAATAAATCCTGGAATGAAGACCATTCGGAATAATCCCCAGAAAAGGTTGGAATATTAATTTTAGGCAATTTTACGTTATTTTGACTCGGGCTAATAATATTAGTTGACTTAGTTTGTTCACTTTGTATGTTAGATACCATAGAATATTTTTGCTTTAAATCACCTTTATATTCTATGAACAAATCTTCAGTTTTATCATATACTTCATCCTTATTGTAATTTGAAACTTTTAAATCTTTTGCAGAATATTTGGAGATTAATTCATTATGTCCTTCTGTGAACTTTAACCACAATGCATCAAGAGTCTCTAATCTCCCTTCAAGGTATTCCTTGGTAATTCTATCTTTTGGAGATTTTTTGAAAGCAGTATGACTTCTGTATATTCTTGATAACAACTCTAATTGTAAATTAATCAAAGACTCCATTCTGATCAAAAAATTTCAAAGTTCGAAAGAAAACAAAATTTAAAAGTTCAAATTGCAAATACAAATAAAACTGTAGACGGTAAAATTCAAAATAAGAAGAAGTTCAAACACGAAAAATGACAAGTTTTAAAAATTCAAAAGTTCAAATTTAAAAGTTCAAGTTTAAAGTTCCACGTTCAAAAAAGTTTGGAGAAATTACTCACTGGTTTACTGCACTTCACCTTGTGACATGACATTTACGTCACGTCCCTTCCGTGGCCCAACGTTGCGGCACCTTTGCAACGTGTGGTCGGCAACTCTCCTGGTTGTTTATCCGTACCACTATCCGCGTCCGTCAGGTTGGCGGCCTGACAGTTTCCTCCACGCTTATTACACACTTTTCACTGTGGTGATGAGATTACACCCGCGTGATACTGCACTCGCGTGACACTGCACTCGCGTGATACTCCACTCGCGTGATACTCGCACGATGAGGATACTCGCACGATGAGGATACTCCACTCGCGTGATACTCGCACGATGAGGATACTTCACTCGCGTGATACTCGCGCGACGAGGATACTTCACTCGCGTTATACTCGCGCGACGAGGATACTGTCGGAGACTTCGATTAATCGACCGAAGTCCCAAAAATAAACAGGACACGTTACACGGATCCGGTCTTAAACACCGAGTGCCGGAAAGAATCCGGCTCGAAGGACCATGAATAAACCCGAACCGAACCGACGGACACTATTACCACGGAGGTACTTAACTTATACTTGGTATCTAACTAAACTTGTTAAATAACAGACTTTTGTGCAGTAAACTTTCTCAATTTATTCAATAACTGGGTCGATTACTTATACATATTATAAAGAATCTCAACAGCGTGATTTAGATTACATTTTTATAGCGACATCTATTACTATTTGTTGAAATGATATATTATGTTCTATTTACAAATTATTCTTTATTATTTGAATTCAAATCATATTTGAATTCAAATTATATTTGACATTCCAAGTTTCTACATTACAGCTATTTAATATGATATCTATTTGCTTACCTATACCTGCAATGTCGTTGTAAAATTCTGTATTATTATTATTATTTATTAATCTATAGTATTCTCTAGCATTATTTTCTATCTCTACAACTAATGAATTTAAATCTAGGGTCTTAAATACTGTCCAGCAGCTAGTCTTCATCACTGCTGCTCCCATCCGGAATGGGGCTATGCCTGGACTCCGCTGTAGGTTCTGAAGGTCCAGCTCGCTCGATTTCTTCACTATTGTTACGAATAACACCACGAACCTGCGAAGGTCGTTTTATATTTTTAACCGCTACTCTAGTTTTTCTTTTCTTTAATTCTACGGGTATTGTGTTATGCTTTACTTTTCCTGTAACTATCGCTTTTTCAAATCGTGGTAAGTTCTTAGCTTTCCTTGTGCGAGTATTTTTCATATAAACTGTATCTCCTATCTCGATTATTGGTAGTTCTTCCCCACCTCTTTCTTCTCTTACCTTTTCCTTATTATTTTTGAGCTTGTCTTCGACATAACTATATAAGGTTTTTAAACGTTTTCTATGGTCCTGTAGAAGTTTTTGCATTAGATTCTGTTCCCTATCGATGTCAAAAACGTTACCTGATTCTGTTTGACCAAAGACAATTTCAAAGGGTGTGAAATCGGTTGCTGAATGTAGCGTGTTATTATATGCCATTATGGCGTAGGTCATTACTGAAGCTGCGTCTAGTTCACTTTTATCATACTTGGCTAATCGATAAATTTCTATGATTGTGGAATGGAATCGTTCTACAATTGCCATCGATGTCGGGTTGTTTGGTGTACCTATGTGTAAGTCGATTTTGTAAAGTCTTAATAATTCTTTAATGAGTTCATTGTTGAATTCTGTACCTGAATCGCAATTAATTTTCTTTGGGAGACCATACATACTGAAATATTTAATTAACCCTTTTACTACTTCTGGGGTACTTCTATTTGGAATGCTGATTGCCTGTGCTAACTTACTAAATGCATCTACTAACGTTAAATAATAATTCCCTTCTATATAAAGTAAATCAATAAATATTTCTTGAAAAGGTGAATTTTGGTTGTGTGTTAATGGAATATGTGGTTTAATCGGGTGTCTCTCATATTTCATTTTTTTGCAGGCTTCACAAGCATTTATTATAGCACTAATTGTCTCTTTCATACTTGGCCAGAAATAATGTCTTTTTAACCGCGTTAAGGTTTCTTTAATACCTCTATGACAGGTTTTACCCTCGTGGTATTTAATAACTAAATCTCTTTGTTCGTTTTCTAATCCTGTTAAATTAATTACTCTTTCCGTACATTCTATCAAGCTAATAGTACCTTTCTTATATAATGTTGTAATGACGTTTGCAAAGGTTCTTCTGAACGAAGGGTGATCAAAATAGATGAAGTATTTAAGTTTTAAATCTATGTATTCCTTCATAAATTCTTTAACTACTTGTTCGTTATCTATAGGCATATGTGCTTCTAAAATTCTTTGTTTATTATTTGACTTAACGTTGACTCTGAGTTTATCTAAAGATCTGAAAACTAATATTTGCCTAGGTTTACTATCTATTGCCTCGTTTAAAATGGGTATTCCATCATGTTCTCTATTAGAAACTGAATTAGCTGTTACTCCATCATCTATCGAAATTGCCTCTTCATCTTCAGAGTCCGGTATAATCATATTTTCTATGTCATTATTTCTGTTCCGTTCCTCTATATATTCTTCTAACTCCCTAGTAACATCGTTAATTCTTTCATCATTAGCATCAGTGTTAACAAATATAGAATCTAGATCATCTAAAACATTAACTTTAATTCGAGAAAGAGCATCTGCATTGGTGTTTTGGGGTCCCTTTTTGTAGCATATCTCAAAATCGTATTCTTCTAAACGCAACCGCCATCTAGTTAGTTTGCAATTAGGTTCCTTTAAAGAATATAACCACGCTAGAGGCCTATGGTCTGTATAAATAGTAAATTTATTCCCATATAAATACGGTCTAAAATGTTTAACTGCCCAGATTACCGCTAATAACTCTTTCTCTATAGTGCTATATCTAGTTTCCGTATCGCTTAAAGTTCTACTGGCATAAGCTACCGGCTTATCGGATCCTATTGAACCTTGTGATAACACGGCTCCGATTGCAAAATTTGATGCATCGGTGGTTAACACAAAGGGTTTTGAGAAGTCTGGAAATTGTAGTAAAGGTGCATTAGTTAAAAGCTTTTTACACGTTTCGAAACAATTAAGGTATTCTTCATCTTTAACGATTTTACGTCCTTTCTTTAAACACGCTGTAAAGGGTCTAGTAATCTTTGCAAAATCCTTTATGAATTTCCTATAATAACCTATCAACCCTAGAAAACTTTTGATTTGCGTAACGGTTTCTGGTACCGGGTATTTTAAAATCGCCTCTATTTTATCGTTGTTAGGTTTAAGTCCTTCACTTGTGATGGTATGTCCTAAGTAGAGAACTTCTTTTCTAAGAAAATGGGATTTATCTAACTGAACTTTTAAATTAGTTTCTCTAAATCTATCGAAAACAGCTTTTAACTTTTGTACATGTTCCTTTAAGCTTTTTGAGAAAATAATTACGTCATCTAAATAAACTAGACAGTGAATCCCTTGTAACCCTCGCAATACATTGTCCATTGCTCTTTGGAAAGTAGCTGGGGCGGTTTTTAAACCGAAGGGCATCCTATTAAATTCGTAGTGTCCGAACGGTGTACTAAATGCTGTTTTGGCCCTATCCTCTTCCTCGACTTCTATTTGGTGATAACCACTAGCTAGGTCTAAGGTAGAAAAATACGTACTTTTTCCTAACATATCAAACAAGTCATTAATATTAGGTAAAGGGTATTTATCATCTGTAGTAATGTCATTTAAGCGTCTATAATCTACTACCATTCGCCATTTTTGTTTTCCGGAGGCATCTAATTTTTTTGGCACTAGATGAACGGGAGCACTCCAAGGAGAATGTGACTCCTGGATTACGTTGTCACTTAGTAATTTGTTTACCTGATTCTTTATTTCGGCTATTTGAGACGGTGGCAACCTATGAGCTTTGATGTTGATGGGATCCTCGTTCTTGGTTCTAATCTTATGTTTGACATTATTCGTGAAGGAAAGGGGTATCTCTTCACAGTAAAATATATCTTTATACTCCTTACATAAATTACCTATGATTAATTTTTCCTCCTCGTTCATATGATCTAACCTAAGCTTATTTAAATTATCTAATAATAAATTCTCTATCTCCTCATTATTTCTAGACATAAAATTTGTACTGATGGGGGTTGGTTCGTATGGCTCGACTTTAAAAGGGCCCGTTACTGTAAGAGTAAAGTTTTTATCCGAGTAATTTTGGATAACTGTTGTCGCAAACCCATTACAACATTTAACCAATGCTGAAGGCATTCTTAATCCTTCTATAAACTGCTTATATCCTAAAATTCCTTCACCGTTTAGTAAGTTTACCGGTAGTTTTACACGAACCTCACTTCTCGAAGGAACCTCATAAATTTCCCTCATTGGTGGTGTATAAATTATAGGAATACTAGTTTTATTCGTAATCAAAGTTTGCGTACTCATATCTATCTTTGCATGTAACTGTTTTAACAAATCGCTACCTATCAGACCGTCGTATCTTTTGTCGACATTATAAATATAAAATTTATGTTTTTCATTACATCTAAAAATTTTTGGCAACGGAACCTTAACCACTTCGTTATGTTTGCTAGAAGCGTGGGTGCTAATTACTTCAAAGGGTTCAAAAGTTTTGTAATTATTGTAGTATTTTAACGCCTTTTCGGGACTTATAAATGATCTAGAGCTACCAGTATCTATCATAAAAACTGCTTGTAATTCCGGTATAGAAATGTGTGGTAAATTGGCCCTATCGCAATTTATTTTTATACGTTCCCTTTTTCTGAGGCCCCTATTTGAAAATTTTCTTCATTGTTATCAAAGTTTTCCTCGTAAGAGTCCCTATAATTAATAAGATTTAAGTTATTACTAGTGTTATTACTTCGTCTAGTGCTGGCTGTTCGCATAGTCACATCAGTATTATTACGTGACGGTGTAAATGAGTCCATTGTTTCTAATTGTCTACGTGAGGCAAAGTCCGGCATATGCTGTGTCAGACGCGGAGCATTGTCCGAAGTATGCTGTGTCAGACGTGGTGCATTGTCCGACTGGTGTTGAGTATGCAATTGTGATGGACCTGGTGACCTACTGAAATTATTGTTCGAATAATTTTGTCTATTACGAAATGGTATGCTGTTATTATAAGAAGGTATGTTATTATTATAAGCAAAATTTTGTCTAAAATGATTTTGATTATTTCTAAAATTATTTTGGGGTACCTGAGGTAAAGACTGGCCGTAATTAATATTGGGGGAACTAGTACTGGGGTTGTTACCAAAATTACTTCGGGTATTTTTATTAAATTTATTGTTCTTTGCGTTATAGACTTGTTGGAAGTTTTGTTCTTCTAAAACTGCTTTTAACGCGTCTTCTAATGTTAGGGCATTTCTTAGACGAACAAGTCTTACTAAATAAGCTGGTAAATTATATAAAAATACATTCAATGCACTATGAGCGTAAATATTTTGTTTAGCTGTTAATATTGTAGGTTCGGTAATAGTTTCATTTAACTTAGCGTACAAAATGCTTCTTAACTGTTGTATTCTATGACAAAACTCTAAATAATTTTCGCCCTGATTAATTTTTAAGTTCTCGAGTTCCATGGAGAGACATTCTTCGGTCCTGGGGTCTCCGAAATTTTGATTTAATAAAAGTTTCAATTGGTCCCAGTTCTGAATATGATCCCTTTCACCTACAATATTCGCGGCTTCACCCCTTAATCTACTCGTGATAACATGAAATAGATATTCGTTTTGAATCGCGGAACCTGAGTAATTACGCAGGATGTATTCGCATTTTTTGACGAACAGAGGAAGAAGTCTTGTTTCTCCACTGAACTCGGGAATAATTTTTACAATATCTAACGGTACATGAGTGATCTTGTCCATTGTATAAAGTTACGGTAAAAACTTAGAATTAATAATATGTATTTCCGCAAAAATTTTATTCGCGAAGATATGATGTTATAAAACTAAAATTGAGATTGAGGAATAAACAAGTACAATTTATACTGGCAGAAAAATATTATCGCAAAAATTTATATTCGCGATAGTAAAAAAAATCGGCGAAAATTTGATCGTCGATATCTAATTCTAGCTAAGAAAAATCTATGAAAACAGTTTGTTTAATTTTTTATTATTATAATATTATATACGTTAATTATTATCGCAAAAATTTATATTCGCGACAAAAAAAAAATCGGCGAAAATTTGATCGTCGAGCTAAGAAAAATTTATGGAAACAGATTATTTAATTTTATTATTATATTGTTATGTAAGTTAAGCCCTAACTAAAAAGAATGATTATGTTTATATTCTTCCGACGTTTATAACTTAGTAAAAATTTACGATGAAAGACACCAAATAATGCACTATAAAACAAGGAATTATTTAGGAAAATGGAAAGGAAAGTGAAAAGTTTTACTCACAGACCCGCCGTTACTCCCATGTTCCTTGGAATATTGCCTTTAGTTCTGCCGCCTGGTCGTTGTCTTCTTCTTAATAAATTTATTTGTTCGGTGATCCCTTCCAAAACGTTGATACGTACGATGAGATGAGCTGAAAATCCCAACTGAAGGGATCCTACCGGCTGCGCCAATTAAGTTTCTGACAACTTGTTTAATTTAAAAAAATAATTTATTTATTTAAACGGACAGCGTAACAGAATTTTATGCTACTAGAGTCAAGACAATATTATTTATCTTAATTAAGATTTCATCTTATATACTAAACAATATGCTTACGTCTAACTTATAATCTAGGTTGCTGTGTTAGCTGACGAAGGAGATATTGGTAGGGTTGCTACTCTTAACACACTACTAAAACCATAATAGTGAAAAAGACAGCCAGACGGCCTCACTCAGAGGCAGCTATCAACTGTCTGAATTAAATAGCTATACTTGACTTGATTCGACTGACGTAATTTCAGCGCCGTCTTGGCATATCAACCTCTTTTTATACATATAATATCATTGAGGGTAAGTATTGTATGTGACGTCACGCCGACCTCAATCATCGTAGGCTGAGAGTTGTCTACCAGAGTTGTGGGGGGTGACAGTGCGATGCGACAATTTGTATGCCACAAAATAGAGACAACAGATGGATGACATCATCATCATCCTGCTCATTTCCCAGTTTTATTTGGGTGTTATTTGGGAATTTCATACTTCCTTATCAGCCCTCAACTCCACATTAACTATCTCATCTTTTACTAGCTGTGCCGTGTGGTTTCACCCGCGTAAATTTGTGGAAAAAAACTAACTACTTAAATATATGATGTTATATGTATAGCCTATGGCCTTCCTCGATAGATGGACTATCAAACACAAAAAGAATTTTTAAATTCGAACCAGTAGTTTCTGAGATTAGCGCGTTCAACCAAACAAACTCTTCAGCTTTATTATATTAGTTGTAGATTTTAATCTAATGTTATTCAATGAACAGGGCTCTCACTATTCGGCGAGCGGCGTGGGTCGGGCTCCGCCCCGCGCACGCCGCGGCGCGCGTCTCCGCGGCGGCGGGACGGCGATGCAGCCTCCTCGGCCTCCGACGAGCGGTACTCCGACACTGACAGCCTTGCTAGGTATGTGTTTTGCAAATGGAGTCTTAAAAAATTGAGATAAAAAAACAACAAGAAGAGTTGTCTTTAAAAAAGGATCACTTTTTTTAATGAAATAGCTGGCAAACGAGCTGACGTTCCACCTGCGTAAGCGGCTATGGTCGCCCATGGACATCAGCAACACCAATAACATTACTGATGCGTTGCCAGCCAAGAAAGATAGAAGAAAAAGAAAGAAAAAAGATCTTCCTCTCAAGCTCCCATTCGGAACACGACGAGTCGTTTGGCGGCTGACTCAAGCAAGAGGGTTATAGCTATCCAGGCGAACCCCATGGAGAAATAATAATAGTAATACTGGTATTAATAAATTATTAAAATCAATATTACTTTAAAACTTATTTTAGCTTAGCTCCTTTACCCACTAACTATGAAGAAGATACATCAATATTAATTATATTTCAGTGTGGAAATGTTAACGGACGATCAAATAGCGTCTCTAATGCTGGACGCACAGCTAGAAGCAGTGTGCGAGCGGCTAGCGGGCGTCGCGCGGATACCGCGATCGCCACAGTCGCCTGAAGCCAGGTTCTGAACCTTAAAGCAACGGGATAAGGTATATTGTTCTATATCAAGGATGGAAATATCGTTTTTAGAACTAAAAACTGACGTCGGATCGTGAAAAGTTGAAAAGCTAGATTTTGAACCTTAACTCGATGGAATAAGGTATATTGTTCTATGTCAAGGGTGGAAATATCATTGTTAGATCTGAAAACTAACGTTGGATCGTGAAAAGTTAAAAAGCTAGATTTTGAACCTTAACTAGATGGAATAAGGTATAGTGTTGAATATCTAAGATGGAAATTATATTATTATATCTGAAAAGTATCGTTGGATCTCTTTACTCAATGGAATAAGGTATAATGTCAATGTCTAGATTTTGGACCTTAATTCAATGTTATAAGGTATATTATTCAATGTCTAGAATTCCGTCTCCTCGTTTGCCTGCTTAAGGCATAAACAATACAATTATCAGAACTGAAGGTCATCAATACGATACGGGACTCTGAGGAATGATTTTGAAATGCATATCAACGCATTAAGGAATATTCTTAAATGAGGTCTTCCTGGTAGATAAGAACCAATCAGGTAGGTTATGACAAGATACGGTGTATCAAGATACTAGTAACTAAGTAAACTTTATGGTTACGGACAGTGACAAGGAGTAGTGCTTTTAAAACATTTGTGATATTGTTTCTCGTTAATGACAATGATTGTAAAGATCCTTGTGTCATACCATAGACTATACACTCTTATATGTCATCATATAGTATCGATTTTCTATCTTGAATCGATATCAACATTAGCTTTCGATTTACAATGTCTATCGAAAGTGACCGACCGACTGACCTAAGATGCATTTTCTAGTATGTTATAAAAATTGTTTTATTGCAATAGCTTGCAATACTATGAAATTTAATTCAATTGAATTAGGTCCATGTTAGAAAGTTAACTTTTTACTTTGCAATCAATTCGACAATAATGATAGAGACATGATATTGACCGTGTTCAATCATTTACAACTCATTGGTCCCCTGCAGTGCACGGGCCCCTATAATGAACTAATATATCTTTGCTTGTTGGACCAAACGTCGACGAGATTTATGGACTGCATATTAGAATGCACTGTATAGGTTATCGAGTAGCGAAATTGTAGGTAAATTGTTTTCAAAATACCATCACTTTAGAAATTAATTGTGTCTTGCTTTATAGTCTTGCCTTTACATAGTTGGGATGAATTTGCTTGTTGTTTTTGTCTCTCTCACACTCGTGCTCCGTGAAAGGGATAGATAGCTTTGTAGCGGATTATAATGAGTAAAATTTATTATGTACAAATTTATTGCATTACGTATTAATCTCTTGACAAAACTAACAATCGTCCATGACAGATTTATTCCTAGTCGCGTATTAAATTGAAAATATATTTTGATTTGAATTTCACAAAAAGTTCCTATGTTTAAATACACTTTCAGAGACAAAAACATATTTCTAAAATCGTGTAATCTTGGATTAAGTTTATAATTTAGTATAAGTTCATAGTTTATCATAATAATACGATTGAAAATATGATTAAGTTGCGCTGTCTTGCCTCACAAGCTTTAACATTTATATGTTCTTCTTGCCTAAATACAATTTAATTTAATCACCATTATACTTCATAATAATGAAATAGAGAAAACAGATGAAATACGTGTTAATAAAATTCCAGTAGATTAAAAAGAGAAGCTAAAAATAAAGAGACTTGAAATAGATAACAATAAATAACTAGGATACCTTCGTACCTACAAAATATTACAGTAATGTTACAATTGCTGTTGGCCCGCGATGCCTTTACAGCTTCACGCGACTTATAGGAAGGTAACGGTAAAGTAAGTCGCTTGTCCCATGTTGGGCGCCAGTCTAATGTAGTATTGGCGACTAGTTTAGATCATTGTGACAGTAATTCTGTATCGAAGGAATACCTCCACTCAAGTTCAATTTTATATGTGCATTTGTTTCCCGCGCACTACTGGTCACGGTTTCTCGCGAGTTTTGGTTATTTTCAACCTGTCTTTAAAGATAAATCTAAAAATATTTTCAAAAATATTTTCAGATATTAAGAAAATACTCTAAATCTAAATTATACGTAGACAACTCACGTAAAAATTGAGTCTTTTAAAAAAGTTACCTTATTTAAACGGAAATAACTGGTAACATTCAGCCGATACTTATAGCATCATAAAATAACCCAAAATGTGGTTGTGTCTATAACGACCTACCATTTAAACTAAAGTCCATAATTAACTATGATTTAAACCCAGTTATCCATCAAAGTATTATTTTTTAAATTAAATTAACAAAGTATTATATCACAACTATTATTAAAAGTATTATTAATTTATAAATATTAAAATTATTTATAATTCAGTACGATAATTTTTTTTTTTTTAACATAATTTATTTTATTTCGTTACATAATATTATAAAAATAAAAATAGATGACATCACAACGTAATTTTAATCATCATTAATGAATTGATAAATAACTATATCTGGATTTAAAAGAATGCAAAGAGAGCGGGTGTGGATATAGAATTTTTTTTGTGATTTGTTGGACGGAAAATACTCATTAAATTTAAGATACACATTTGTCTGATCTTACGGTTTAAGAGTCAATTTTACGTTTATTTATTTGAAATTGAGCGTAAGTGTTTGATTAAAGGGAGGAAATGACATATATTGCCTACTTTCCCCTATAAGTCCACGCCCGTAAACACCCCTAAACTTTTAATTTTCATTGAACAGTCTTCCACTCAAATATTTTATCTATGTAATAAAATTGTTTTCATTCAGAGTTTATTGAGCGGATGACGCGAGTGAAGAGTACATAGAGATTTTTAGATGACACATATTGGTCCTTGTTTTTATATATTTTGTTAAATTTCCTTTTAGCTTTCTCAGTTAAATCTTGGGATACAATTCCGTAAAAGTTTTTTATCTAATTTATGATTAATCATAAATGAATGATAAATTTGTCACAACGAAATCATTTATTAAGTTACTATTACAGGAAATATGTTGTATAATTTAAAATTATAAATAACCATGTAGTTTATATTATTTCATGGTTTATACTAATAACAAGGGAATATCCTACGAAATATGTAAAAACAAGAAAAGTTGTTAATTATTAATAATTAGATAAAATATTATTAATAATAATAAGTAGTTCAACGTTGGCTTGTCAATAGAAATAATTAATAATTGTTAATACGCTTACCCTTGTGTTCGCACAATACAATTATTGTTATTAAACAAATAAGCAAGTTGCTTATTTGCAAGCAATATGGCAATAAGTCGTTTTGAGCTAGCTTGAACACCACGAAGGCATGTCATAGTGACGTAAGCCTTGTTAATTCCTTTAGAAACGTATTGTATCATTTGTATCATATCACAGATAAGCTATTGTTTGCATGATGGCTTATAAAATAAATGCGTAGTATAACATTATTAATTTAAATAGAAGGACGTAATTATCAAAATGCAATATATTTTATTGTGATACTGCATTATATAAATATGATATTTGGGTTTTTAAATAATAATATTTATATATACTTGCCTACCTATTGGATGATACCTTTAATTAACCATATTTAAAACAAAACAAATATATGCTGTGAATATGAACTCAAATTGACCTTTGAGTTTAGACGTAACGAAAACCTTTAGGTACTAATAATAAATAACTAAATCTACAGCCATTTTTAATGTCGTTTAAAACGCGAGGTTTTGAGAAAGCTAGTTATTTAACTACCCAAGCTTATTATACTCGTAACTTTACACACGGCGGCTTACACCTAACGGCATTCCAGCGGGCCTATTATGAACTTTTATAAAACCATTCATGTTCCAGGCAATTCATTTCTCGGGCTTTAAACGACGTATGATTGGCTAAAAAGTGTCACGTGACCGCATTTGTAACACGAATTTCACGTTTACACTGGAACTTGGCTGGAATTAAGAGTTCATAATTAACCGCCAGAACAGATTAAATAATAAGTAATATAAGTAATGTAGGTGAAAATTGTCGACTAAATGAATTATCGTCATATTGTACGATGATGAACAGTGAAAGTAAATAAAACATGGTAGGATGGACAGAATGCAACACTAAAATGGATTTTGTAATAGTTATATAGATTGGACTCATTAAGATGTCTTTAGTGGGAATGTCAAAATGTATATTTCATACGTATCATATTCATTGTATTGAAAAGTATGGAATTATTCCCACTAAACGGTTCCGTTACCTATCGACATTGATGATGTCTGAGACGATGTATCTATCATGCACGGAGCCACAGACTTAAAAAAAGAATGTCATGGATCAGATGATGAATCAGATGGATTGTCAGTACAAATTCAGTGAAGCACCCATAGTAATACCAACTCCTCCGTTCGTACAAGTATCTCACGCACACATTGACACCATGTTGTTATTAATCGGCCGCCATTACCGCGTCGGACCGCATTGAAAATTATGTACACATGGTAAGCGGGCGGCGTCACTCTCGATAAGATAAGGTGACGTCTGGTTCTTTTTTTAAGTCTGTGCACGGAGCGAAAAAAATTGTCGAAAATGTATAGATATAATACGGACCTGATAGAACGCCGTCGATGTATTTCAACTGGCATAGAGCGTAATCATGAGGGTACGCTGTAGTGGTAATTATTAACAGTAAAAATACATCAAGAATATTCGGATTTATTGCACAAAAAGAGCCAAATTAAAGAATTAATTTATGTCAATTTGGACGATTGTTCATAAACACAAGTCCACGTCGTCTCTGATTGAGATGTTGTTTAGATGCTTCCATGTTTTATTAGCAGTCACTGCAAACGGCATATCAAATGTCACTAACTAAAAGCAATATTATTCAATAGTTGCATTTATTGTAGTTACAAGTACAAAATAAAATTTACTACGTTTAGACATAAGGAAATGAAAAATCTATAGGTTTAAGGAAATATTTAAGTAATATTTGTGAATCCTGACTTGTTTTTTTTATGGTTTACTCTAAAATTTTGACCTGGACAAAATGTAATAACATGTTGTCTTACCAAATTAGGACTTGTTCATAGAAACAAGGTAGGTATATCATATTTGAAACTAATATACATTCATTTATGCATTCAAATATGTTTTCCTATACATATGAATTCATTTTCAAATTTAAATTTAATTCAAAATAAATTTCATATATGATATAGAATGTATATTAATAAATGTATAACACATAAACGATTTCTTTTGTCCGTTGTTTTTCGTTGTTAAATCAGGAAACAGTTATCACAATGCAAATATAGACTGTACTCCTATATAAATTACAAAATGAAATAATCTCGTCTTATGATTTTATTACATTTGTACAAGTTCAGCCATAAAAAGGAATTGTATAAAAAGGCTAAATAAATGTATCCTAAATGAATATCAATAATGAAAGTAAAAGTTCCCACCCTCGTTCTTAAGTATTGAGAATAGAAAAAAAAACCAGATATTTTTCCAATGAAAAACTAACACAATTTATGTAGATAAAGATTACTACGCTAGTACAGTAGTAACCAATCCTGTAATATAAGTGTAAGTTTGTAAGTGACAATTGAGGAATTTAGAATCTCAACGCTTATTGTAAGCTTAGAAATAATCGCGCAGATATATTTTAGCATAATAATAATCATGGGAGTTGTGTCGAAAGGACCGGTTTTTAAAGAAAGTACAACGTCAAAAATCATAACTTTTATTTTATTTAATACTTTTATAAATTATGGCTTTAAATTGATTATTTTCATGTCGAACTCTGAATAAGGTTATATAAATGTATACAAAATAATAGTAAGTGTTATTTGGATGTCATAATTTCTCGTGTCATTGATGTGGTTTTTAGATTTTGTTGTATAATATAGCTTTGAATGAATCACAGTGCTTCGTTGTTATAAGCTGCGCCATTAAAGAAACGAATCTAAAATGGCGGAAATTATCATTCCCCGCACTCGCACGTTATTTCCGTCTTTAGCGTTTTGATAGGAATGCGTGGACTGTAGATTTCCAATATGTTTTTACTGTTGCAAATACGCTAACGTCGGCTGACTGTAAAATATGGGTGGTGTTGGGCGGAAGGGCATGCAAAATAATTTCCATTTGTTCACACATTATACTTAACATTAAGGACATATGCGATTTATGCCCATCTACCAGCAAAAGGACTGGTTTTTTTATATTATTTTCCACTACCCATTTGTGAAACACGTTGGTGATATATTCAAAGAATACATCTCCTCTCATCCAACCTGTCTCCGATCTGCCTAAGCACCATTCTGGAGGCATACTATTCACTACAGCTCTTGGTGGTCTAATGAATGGAAACACGATACAAGGTGGACACATATCTACATATATATATTCGCATTAAATGTTAATAATACCGTTATATTTTCTTTTTCATTACTTGGCTATATTTGGTATAAGTTTTTGAACCTAAAACTTTTCCTGTCTTTGGACAAAGAGCAAAACCACTTTCGTCCTCATCAAAAATTCATATACTCCCGATATCTTAAATATTCTGGCTCTTCATTGCTTATAAAGTCACTTTTACATTGTGCACACCCCTTGAAGACCTTTTGTTGTGCTTTTTTTATAAAATAACCAGTTACATATTGTAACCCGCCAATTTCGCGGGGATCATTTTTGTCTTCAAGGGGTAATAATATAATATCGGGAATATACATTTCACAATTTTTGTTTACTTTGCTAGTCCCATCTGTGATTAATGTTTCACAAAGTGCATATCCACTGTCAATTTCACAATTATCTCCAGGGGCGTGAACACTAGAGAGACTATTAATCATCAAAGTAGTGTATGCTGATTCGAATCGATCTGGTGTAGGGTTAATATTACGGCATCCATTGACCATTGTAGCTCCTAATTGACCCAAAAAAAGTTTTCAATTGGGTCTTGTTGAGATGCCGCAACCAGACCGATGATACACCATATTTTTCTTTTAGAATTTTTAATAGAGTTTCTATTCCCTCTAATGTCCCCATTTTGCTATTTTATTTTTTTCATTTTCAACATATTTTAAATTTTTCGTTAATATATTATTTCTTATGCATTTTATTAAATGCGGCGGATCATACAGGGGAAGAATTTCATGATCATTTATTATAATGATATTTTCTTTGGGTTATTCCCCGATTCTCAACAAATTGGCCCTTGACTCGTTGAGCAAATATTTTATACAGTTGACATTTTTAGTACCTTGATCGCATACAGTTCCTACCACTATGAAGCCAGCATTTTGTAATTCTTTTATAAAACTGTTTAATTGCTTGGCCAATTCAGACCCCTTTGTGGCAGACTGCGAAAATGTGTATGCAACCGGCTGTTTATAATTTTTTATAAATCCTCTTATCATAAAAAATTGAGCGTGGTCAGCATATTCCGGATACGTCACTTCACCATCCGTTGTAAATCCACTTACTTTGTCTTTTCTCTTGTTGTATTGTACATTTGGTTTTAATGACATTTCATCAAATAAAACAACGCAAAGTTTATGTGTTCTTTTCATTTGTTCTGTAGATTTTTTTATCTGAGCAAACATATTCTCATTTATCCCTGAGTTTATATTTGCCATATTCATAACGTTTAATAACGTTTGGCGAGAAGGCAGTATAAATATTTTCCTAAAGAAACGATATCCCTTTGGGCTTTGTTTCGTCATTGCTAGTGCCACAATTTTTTCTTTCATTGTAAAACGTCGACCTTTAGCACCTTTCTTGTGTTCTCTGAATTGCAGGAGAGTCAAAAGTTTTGAGGTGCTCGGCAAGTTCTCCAAAGTTTTCTCAAATTGCGGATGAGTATTGAGATTTTGTAAACATTTAATTTTGATGGCTTGTTTTTTAATTTGGCTTATACATTTACTAAGCTGTACAATTTTATTCGTGTAAGCCTATCAAAGCCTACAAAGCGTTCTTTTCTGGAGTCACAGCAATACGTTTCAGATGTTGTTTCCGAATAACATGAGACGCATTCTTACGACTATTCTGTTTGACTATTTTTTCTAAACGAGATTGGTTTGACGCACAGAACTTTTGTCCATGTCCGCTAATACACATTGAAGTATTAGCGGTAATGACATTTCGTTTGATTGGTGTGTTAGTTGACTTATTTTCGAGGATTTTTAAAGAGAGATCTGCAAATTGGGCGATGGACGCGAACAGGCGAAATTACCCTATATCCCAAACATTTGTATTAATCCCTAAATTTGTAATAGTTGCTAAACAATCGTTAGTTGTATCTAACAGTGATTTTAACCCGCTAGCCGACTCTGATGTAAAGTTCCTTTGACTCAAGAGGCGTTTTAATACATTGTTGGATATGAGCCGTTTATTATTGTACCGCTTTAATAATTCCCAACATCTTACAAAGTTGGCTTCTTGGGTTGGGATGTGACGTAACAGCTACTCTGCCTCGCTAGACAAATGTCCTTTGAGATAGTGCATACGTTGTACATTATCAAGTCTCATTTTTTATTATGAGAGAATCAAATAATTCTTGGAACGTAGTCCACTCTGTGTAGTTCCCAGTAAAAGTAGGAATGTTTATTTTGGGTAATTTAAATGACGATACAGTACATTCGCCGAAATAGCTGACTGCTTGTAGATTCACTAAATTGTGCTAATACTAGTTTTAATTCACTCTTATGAAACATGAACTCCTCCTCGGTATTGTCATAGACATCTAAAACCATGTATGATTCATTATTTAAAAGTTGTGAATCGCATCGAAGTAACAAGTTCTTATGACCCTTTTTAAACTCTAACCACAAATTTTCTAATGACTCTAATCTGTTTTCAGTGTAGTCCTTAGTAATGCGTTCTTTCAGAGACTTTTTATAATTTACTTAATCTTAAGTATTCGACTAAATAAATCATGTTAAATACTTAGTAAAGCTTCCATCTTAACCATATTATTACCACAAGACTAAAGAAAACAAAACAAGTTAAATTTAACTTAAAATTTCCTAAAAAAAATCCCAAGTGTTTGAACCGTTCAGTTCTGGGCGAAAACCGGCATGGATTTCTCGTACTTTCGTTATTACGCTTACATTCCCAGTTCTTTTACATGACTGTTCATCAATTGTGTATCGCACGTTTGCCCTTCACCGGCTTTTTGTTTAATTTCTTTTCTTGTTTTCTTTAGGTCATTATCTAAAATCTGATCGAATTTATCGACGCTATTTATTTATAGGAATGACCTTTCCTTTTCAATAATAAAAGCTTCAATGTGCTCAATTTTCATATCTTCAATGTTCTCAACACTGACTACATTTATAACAATCTGCGTTGGGGATGTCGTCACTGTCATATTCATCGCTATCAGAAGACAATTTTGACCTAGATCTTTTATTGATTATGTGTTTTAAAGTATTTTTGGGCTTCCTTTTTTTAATTTCCCACTTTTATTTTGTGTTTCCTTCAGAGGAAATATAGGTTGATATTAAGTCATGTGTTTTTGGTTCATAACATGCACAAACAACCCTTTTTTGAACCACAAAAGCAACTCAAGTTTCGATATAGGACAGAACCTTGTTTGGCAGTTGGGATAATCTGATGAACTCTCATTGTACCTGGCAACGCAATCAACTCATCGGAAACTTGTTGTATTTCTCTTATTTTTTCCTTCAACATCTTGAAAGCGATTGCATTAGGAATGTCTGTTCCACGAGATAGAAGATCATCCAACGTTCTTTTCACAGCCCCACTCACCCCATCTGCCGCCGCTTTTCCATGGGATGCTTCGAAAAAGGACAATGAAACTTAATCTAACGTACTCTAGAGATAAGTTCTTCTTCTGTTTGTACTGTGTGGCGGGACCATCAGAGTACAATTGTGTACAGCTTCTAAAGAAGGAACAAAACAAATGTGTTTTGCATATTCGAAAACTGGTGAAAGGTGAGCCCAAATCGCTCTAGAATCGTGTTCACAACATGGAGTAACGGAACAAAACGATGCTGGATTGTTGTTCTTACTGTAAATTAATCTCGTATGGAGAGAAATTTGTTTTCTATTTCCGCCGAAATGAGCGAATTATATTTCCTTATGTAATTCGCCGTCATAATTTTTGAAAAGTCACAAATTATGACTACTTCATCCTCAGATAGGTTCCGTATGCGGTTTTGTAGAGCCTTATGCTGATGACAATATTGTAATAGAGTATTTTGAAAACTCTTAATTCTTTGTTAAATTCTTGAATTAGCTCGCCAATAGTACCTTTTTTTGGTATCCTTTCCGATTTTTTTGGTAGTCATGGGATATTCAATAATTTTTTCGCTTCGATAAAGCCGTTTTTTCATTACAACAATTGTTTTTATCATTCGGCTCACCTTTTCGTTAAGTTTTTTATTTCCCTGCTTAACATTTATATTTTCTGCTTTCAAGAATAGTACTCGTTTAGCTACATAGATTTCTGTGTCGCCTTATATCATCATATCATCTTCGGTTTCGGTTTAAAGAATCTTTATTTCCCATAAGACATACAATGAAGTACAATGTCACTTAAAATGAGAAACTTAAATTTGTGAAGTATGGTTTTGTTCGGCGAAGTTGTAGTTATGTTATATACCTAAGTGTGTGTGTGTGTGTGTGTGTGTGTGTGTGTGTGTGTGAATGTGTAAGTGTGAATGTGTGTATTTGTATATATATATATATATATATATATATATATATATATCTTCTTTTTTTCTTTTCAGCTTGCTTTTTCTTTTGTTATTCTTTTGTCATTTTTGTCTTTGAGATTGTTTTTCACTGTCAATAAGATATTTTTCATTGTTTTTGTTCATTATTTTCACATTAAACTTATGCTAGGATTTTAATCGCAATTCATTGCCTTATCAGGAATAATATTATGCAGCTAAGTTAATAATCTGTAAAATGTAAAAAATGTTTTGTTTTAGTCGGAACCATTTTTTTTCAAAGATTCTTTGCGAGGACAAACATTTAGAAGTATAGTACATATAATTTGAAAACGACATAAATAAAACAGATGTCAATTCAAAGAATTCCGTCTAAGATTTTTTTGGATTAGTACTAAGGCAACAGACTTCTCGAAACGAAGCGAGGATACCTATTGAATACATTATGTAATTACATTATTATTTCATTGTTTTATTTCAACTTTATTACGAAATATCATAAAATGCAAACCTATTATATTTTATAGGTGCCCGTTAGTTGTATTAAATATCAATAAAATTTTAAAATGACAACAATGGTAGCCTTTGAGCCACAACTCCCTACTTATAATACTGAGATAGCTTTAAATGTTGATTTCGCCTTGTGATATTACTCTGTACAAATGTTAGCCATACGAGTGATCGGCGTTACAATGTAAATATCGTGTTATGACTTGCCTTCACCAATAAATGATATAAGTAGTTATCAAGGTTGTTTTATTTTAAGACCCTCAAGGATTGACTTACAAATCAGCAAGGGCGTACCTGCCGCTATATCAATGTATGTTGACACTAATTATAAATTAATATAAAATGTCTAATGTCACTAATTATAAATTAATATAAAAGTATTAGACAGGTTAGGTAATATTTAAAGGCCGAAAATATGATTCTTTTATCGAAATCAATCACAATAAATTAAATATCATTAATTTAAAATGTTAAAAATTGTACTCACTGTCACGTGACCTCAAACGCCATTTTGAAAATATGACGTCATTGTTCCTATTTTATATGGAAATTCAACAAACTTCAGTATATACATAGATAGTAGGTATTGAATATCGGATATTGACGTAACGTGGTGTTTTTGGTGGGTTTGATAATGATTTTTATTTATCAAATTTTTGTTGTTAAATTGAACATTATTATTTTTATAATATTTTTTTCATGAATATTGAGGTTCTATCTATAAAATAAAATTGAATCCTAAAATTAGTTAACATCCCTATTATATGGAAGCCGACTTGCAGGTCAAGGCGCACTCTCTAGTAACAAACCAAGTTACCTTTTATCGACGAACTTCTCTACATTTTAAGACGTGGCAACCCAAAAAAATATCGCCAGCACACTGTTTCATAGTTTCACAAGGCATGGTCGAAGCGGGTCAAGAATTGTAAGTATGTATGAATTGAAACCCTCTGGCTTGGTTCTATGTCGACTACTAAGAGCCTGGGTTATGTGGGGATACTCACTATGTAATTCTAGTGATTGAATTGAATGCTTATGAAACGTAGATTTTTATTCTATAAATTTAGCATATCTTAATACACATATCGCTTATATTGGCAAACATTATAAGAAAAATGGTGGGCGTGTAGACATGGAAAGTCACTTTGGACTTGGTCATTTTGGTCAAGGTAGATTCACTTGACGGTAAGTGAACACTGTCGTCCATGGGCATAGGCATCACCGACCAAGAAAGAGGAATGAAAGAACTGGCTGAATAGCTCTCCAGCCCCAGTGGGAGTCGTTTGGCGGATTATAGAACAAAAGGCAGAAGGAAAATAGTAACACGTTCGTAACAAGCCGCATAAGCACCATGTGTGACAACAGCGGACATTTCCTTGTGTAAGGTTGCCAGATATTGAAAAAAAACTCGCAATCTATATATAGGTATAAAACAAAAAATGTTTACACGAATGTCCTATATACTCTCAAATGTATCAATTTTTGAAATTGGAAAAGTTCCATTCAATTCAAACTCACTCATGTATATTTCAATACACTTACGAACGTCATCTATTTTTAATGTACCACCATTTCGGAAAGGAGCAGATAAAAAATGCCGAAATATACCTCACCACATCTTTTAAATAAGTACAAAATATGTTGTTTTAATACCTTAGTTTTACGACATTCTAGCAGCTGGAAATATGTGGTAAAATAAATAAAAGTAAATGAATTACATATAATCAATAATTTTATTAAATCAGTACATGGTTACATACAACATAATACGCAGGGGACGGCAAATGCGTTATTTACAACGATCAAAATAATAACACCTACTATAAATGATTTATTATAATTATTTGGTTAAAATTTGGCAACTAACGCGAACAGTCCATTCGCTTTGAAAACAAGATATTTTTTATAATTATTTAAAGTGAAAAACATAATGCAAAAACAACAATGGATATAACCATGGATTTATTACTGTATCTGGATCACAGACTTCGAAGAGGTACCTGAAGACCGATGACGTCATAACAAAATGACAATTTTTTTATTGTGTCCGTGTTATTTATTGTTCCAGGATATATCATTCGATTGTGATTTTTTATAATGATATAAAAACATTTATGATAAATAATATCTATATATTATTATAATACAGATGTACCGTAATTGTTAGCCTTAATTTTCAATTTACACATAGTGCAATAATTTTATTTTGGTAATTTTGAAGAAACTTTAATAAAATGTATTGTTTCAATATTATAATTTTTACCACCAGAAAAATTACCAATAGAAAACATTTTGAAGAACCATATCAAAATAGGACATACTCGTAATTTTTCTAAGTGGGGACACTTTGTGCTTAGAATTATGAAGGACAACCTCAATCCGGCCTGTGATCGGTCGAAGGGTCATTCCGATGTGACGTCATCGGTTTTCACTAACTCTTCGAAGTCTGTGATCCAGATAGAGTAATATATCCATGGATATAACACTAAGCTAATAAGAATAAAGTATGATATAATTCTGTTATCTATTTAATTTTTAGGACAGTGTTTTTTATTTGAAATAAACAAAATATATATCTTACTTTATTTTTAATAGTCACTGTAATTTCAATACAAAAAGAAATCAGTCAGATATCAAAATAAATATACAATGTATTATAATTAAATAATGAATATATACTTCTAAATCTAACTGGAATGTAGACAGACGGACAATATCGCACTAATAACTAACAAGCTATCACATTTAATTTATTATTTGAGCATAATGTCTATTTTATGGAATGGAAAACAGATTAACGCTTAAAAAAACTATGACGACATAAGTATGTATATTAAAATCACTAGGTACAATATTTCTTTATTACTAAGAAACAATGAAAATTTTAAGAAAATTCTCAAGTGAATTATTTCATATTTTTTTTGCTTTGAAATACCATGCCTGTAAACACAATACTTAACTCCACACTTACATCAAAATCATAGCATTAAGTACATGGTCACTACACTAAATAAATAACTTCAACATCCATATCATTAAAAAAAACTAGAAAAATAAATGTTATATTAGTGATCATTTAACAGTGCTACACAGTTCATTCGAAAATATATTTATAATATAAAATAAATACAAAAATACACATACAAAAATAGCATAGCGAAGACTAAACTGCAAGAGTACAGAATATGTAATGAAAATAATATGAACAGTTATCCCGATCTAAACATTTTCTACTATCATACGACTACATATAAAACATCTATATTTTTAACCGACTTCAAAAAAAGGAGAAGGTTCTCAATTCGACTGTATTTTTTTATGTTTGTTACCTCAGAACTTTCGACTAGGTGAACCGATTTTGATGATTCTTTTTTTAATCGAAAGCTGGTGCTTGTCATCACCAATTAAATTTGATCGAGATCTGACAATGGCATCCATGAGAAAACCACATAAGTCTTAAGGTCGTAGCTCATCTAAACGACACCGCTCAAACCCAACCAAAGTATAAGAATTCAAATATAAACTTTAAATCGTGCTCTGTAGATGCAACTATTGAGTGGCAAGGTTGCGGTAAGCTTGCTTCCCGCGCGCGGGCTGCTAATTTTTGTTGTTACTGTAAAGTGCACCTATAGAGCACGATTTTAAGTCTATATTTGAATTCTCATACTTTGGTTGGGTGGGAGCGGTGTCGTGTAGATGAGCTACGACCTTTAATTTGCATTAAGTATGTGCGCGACAAATGGACGAATAACTCAATATCACGCCAACCGATTTTGATAATTATTTTTTGTTGTGGAAAGGATGTACTTCATTTGAAGTCGGTTTTTTTGATACAATTTTAGATTATCTTATATCTACAAATATTCTTAAAACGAGAAATGTGTCCACAACAGTTATTCAAAACATTTCGCCATTCAAAAATACACAGGTTAACCTAACGATTTCCATTACAAGCTTGTTTAAATGACAAGGACTAAAGACACTATTATCGTAGACAAAAATTAACTTCATATAAATATACATCTGATGTCTACATATATCGTTATATCATAAAGGTGAGTCCAGACTATGTAACATAACATGTAAGAAAACATAGTTATTTAGCAGGTTTCATATGGACGATAAGCAATGGTAAATAATATGGTTTCAGTTGGTTTCATATAACATAAGTTGTATAACCTGTTACATAATCTGAACGCATCCTAATAACATGTCGACGGTTAAAAATCAAAAATGTCTATCTACAAAAAGTCAACTTTACAGATGAAAAAAAAATTTTTTGAGATATACATTATTGATTTCTTAGCCGTCGTAACACATTATAATATAATATATAATACATATATCCTGGTGTGTCTATATGAAAACAGAATAACAAAACATGACAATATGAATGCAAAATTTTCAATATGCAGTGCCTATGACCACAGGACCCTGTTGATTGGTTCTATTGAATCTACTATAAAAGTGTCAAAATGAAATTATTTGATTTAAATCTTGTTGCATTTCTTGCAATAAGTTACTACTTTTATTGATAACAAGGAGCATCAATGTTCTACAAAAGCAGATAACATTTGATCTTTGAGCAGATTTTGAAGCAAATTATAGTGGACGGATTTAAGTCTAAAATATCCAAAAAGTCCAGTATTTCAGCGGTATTTATAGAAAGTGTTAACAAAAATGTCATGTTCATATCTACAAAATGAAGCTGACATTTTGGGATTCACTGAGATATTTTTTAAAGATGTTATAAATGGAATTCCTAGTTCCATATAACGCTTATACTTATGAGTCCTTATATATAAACAAAAAATAATTCTACTTTCTTTTTATTTTATTTTCCCAATATATACAAGTTATAACTCGCCTCTGGTCGCACAATTGACTTGAAACCCACTGGAATCACCCTGTTTCGTGTGACATTTCATATTTGGCAATACATGTACCTTATTCTTACTTTATCTTACCACTTCACATATCACAACAAAAAAGCTGTAATTTATGTTGTTTAATGTACAAGGAAAGTATTTTTATATTTTCACTAATTACGTGTAACCTTAGAATCTTAGATGCAGCGGATTTTCTAGTCTTACATGATTCATATTAATTATAATTTTATTTGTGTCTTACAAGAGTCATGTATTATTTTCGTTATTAAGTTATTGAATCACTATAATAATATATTAATTTATTGAAACACTAGAAACAAAATAAATATATCTAAATTATGTCAGTTTTGGAACGAAGTTCCTTATCGCGCGTTATGAAAGGGGGCTAGACGGAAAATTTTCTTACGAAATGTTGGTACGATACTTTTTGAAGTGATTCAGAGAGTTTTACAGAGATGGCGCTGTACAACTTTCTGAATCACTTCAAAAAACAATACTTAAATCGAAAGGAACTTCGTTTCATCCGGGTGTCCCTTGACACCTCTCATTGCTTTTTTTATTTACAACAGTTCATTCCCAGTCATTATGGTTTGTTGGACCATAATTCATTGCAACTGCTGCCGAATCGAGCACAAATTCGGATTTAGGCGCGCTACACATTCGGCTCGGTTAAGAAGTATTTAAGTTAGTATGTATTAGTCTACTTTGCAACAATCCGCGGTTAACATGTATGATGGTATATACTTTAAAACATGCGCGACACTTCCCTCCTTCCTACAACGGAAACATGCACTACAATAATTAAAAGTAATACATACCAACCAATTAAACCAATACATACCAACACCAACACGTGTTTCAACTCGAAACAGAGCATCATCAAGGTAAGTTGACTCCACGATGGTCGGTCTGTCCGAATCAGGGATTATTGCAAAGTAGACTAATACTAACTTAATAACAATGGATTTCCGCAAAGTAATGCCTGATAACTATAAGCAGTATTTGTTACACATAACTGCCTTCACATTTATACGACAAACTGTATATTCAGTCGGCAAATCTGTTCGGCATAAATTCCTATATAACCAGCATACATATCTCAGTAAAATTTGGCTTGCGACGCCGAACCGAATATTATGTGAAACACCCAAACAAATACAGTTTATATAATACAAAGTTTCAATCACACTAACAATAATAAATAATTATATCCTAAATTAGCTCAGATTAATATGTAACAACACTATATTTGAGTCAACTACGTATTTCACATTTAGTAATAGCCTATTTCAACAAGTCATTCAACAATTTAATATAAAATTAGCATCAAAATTTGGCACCGAATCAATACTTTTCAATGTTTCAATGGAACTACATTTTTGGTATACAGTAGAATTACGAATGGTTAAAAACAACCAATCACACAGACCTTAAAACTGGTTTAAACCTTAGGTCAGATGATAACAATATCAGAAATGAATTGTTTTTGGTTATGAATTAATAGGAAATTTTTGTGTGATTATTATTATTATTATTATTATTAAATTTTGCAGAACCTTTTTGTCACATTTCACTAATTCATCCATAATTGTCGATAGATAGAAATCTGATCAACCACAATAGTTTTTACATAATAATGAATAATTTAACATCTACTTTGGAAGCTAATATAATACTATAAATATTGAATAATCCTTACAAATTATATTTGGGAGTACAAGTCAATGTCTTAATATCTAAACATTACTTACATAAATTATACCTATAAGCATAATTTAAATATTTATACAGTATAAGAGTTCATTTTCAACCCGACAGACAGTTTTATATACTTAACATAAAAAGCCATAATAATACATCGTTCAAAATATACAACAAAATAAATCATTTCATTACAGTAATCTACAACAGAGGGCGCCACAAGTAATCCTGAATCACGCTAACAACATTTTCTACACAAAGTCCGTGTCTGTACATACTTCATCACGATAATATTAACACTTCGTTACTTCACAACGCAATTTCATACCACGCTCCGGTGTTTCTTCATTGCAAATCTGTCAAATGTATTACGGTTCTGAAAATATAATTAAAAAACTTAAGTTAGTGAATAAGGCCTTCTGTCCACGTAACCGCACGTCATACATTAATCGACAATTGACGCGTGATTGCATCTTGCGTATTAAAAGTACGAAATTATTCAAATTATAAATTAAATTGTAATTTATAAGAATTTTTAATTTATGAGTAATTTTCTACCTCGCACGTGTAAGCTGTGGAACAAGCTACCTGCATCGGTGTTCCCTCTAAGCTATGACATGGGGTCCTTCAAGAAGCGGGTCTATCGTCTTCTTGGCCGGCCACGCGTTGGTGATGCCCCTGGGGTTGCTAATGTCCATGGGCGGCGGTGATCACTTACCATCAGGTGATCCGTCTGCTCGTTTGCCTGCTCAAAGCATAAAAAAAAACATAAATGTGTACTTATGTACGCGCGTAAGAAGTTATACATCTTTGGCATGAAAAAAAATTCAAAAAACAATATTACGCGGTGTCCTACGTGGGCGATTCAACGCGAACGCGAAGCGATGCGGCGCGATGCGAAAACAACAAACAGTTGAAATGTGTTGAAGTGTCCTACGTTACAAAACGCACGTAGATTGCGCTGCGGCGCGGCGCGATTTGACGCGAACGCGATCAGTTGGTTTGATATTTTCGCGCGAACTTCAGCGGCGCGGCGGATGTCAGTGGCGGTGAAGGGACGATTCGCGTGCACGTAGGACAGAGCCGCCGCATCGCACCGCATCGCACTGAAATCGCACCGGATCGCTTCGCGATCGCGTTCGCGTTGAGTCGCCCACGTAGGACACGGTGTTAGAAAAACATTGTTCAAAATACAATATTCAAAAACATTAAAAATAAAAATTAATTAATATTTTGAAATAATTTAATTTACGAATCTCTATAGCCAAACTATATGTGTTAAGCGCCATCTGTGATTAATTTTGTATCTACATACTTGTAAAAACACCATCTATGTTCTATTACGAGAACTATTACGATACCATGTCACCTAGAACTAACTTCACGATGTAGAATTTAGGTGTCGGTGTGCGCGCGCATCGTAAAAATTCACTCTCATCATTTTTCTCCATCGCGCCAAAAGAAGTATAACTTCAAAAAATAAGCATGCAATGTTAGGGAACATACCAAAACCACGTAACCCATTTTTTCCAACTTTTTACCCCCCTCCCCCCCTTCGTGACCATCCGTAGTATATGAGAAGACCCCGCCCTCCCCCCTAGTTTTCACGTGGTAATTGATAAATACGGTTTTCAATACTTTTTTGCAAAAACAGAGTTAAAAAATAATAATTTTGCTTATATTTGACGACTTTGTGGTGCAATGGTTGCTAAAATATTGACTACGTGACAAAAACCTAAACCCCCCCTCCCCTCTGTGACCAATCGTGGTGTTTTGAAGACCCCCCTCCCCTCTTAAATGAGGCACGTGGTTTTGGTATGTTCCCCTATCTGGTATGTGTTATAACTGACCGTTGTCAGCACACCGGCTGAGCGTGGCGAGGTGTCACGGCGCGGGCTGGCGGCACTGCGCGCACCGCCCCATGGCGCCGCAGTACCGCTCCAGCTGGAACGACGCCGACGACACGCCGAACTGATCGCGCGCCAGCCGCTGGCACTTGCTCAGCACCGACTCCCACTCCGTTAGCTCGTCTGAGGGTAATGGTGCTATGTTATTGTAATACCTGGCGTTCAAAAGCCAAAATTCAAAATATTTTATTCATATAGGTATCACTGATACACTTTGCACGTCATTTTTAGGCTTTTTGGAAGGTGCTTTGTCGTGGAGGAGAAGAAAAGCCTAAAGAAACTCCTCAGCACATCTTTTAAAAAAATATTACAAAAAAAGATAATAATACAAAAGTATTTACTATTCTGAGCGGAACTGGTTGCAGAGCTGGTCATTTCCATGCGTCTTTGTCATTTAAATACTCGTCTACACTATAATATCCCTTGCCTAACAATTGTGTCTTAACACGTTTTTTGAAAGTTTTATTATGAAGTCTTAATTCCAGCCACGTTCCAGTATAAACGTCAAATTTGTATTACCAAAGCGATCACGTGACACTTTTTAGCCAATCATACGTCGTTCAAAGACCGACAAATGAATTGCCTGGAACATGAATAGTTTTATATGCCCGCAGATCAGGCGCACTCCGCATTTTGGTTGTAACGTTGCAAGTACATGCCACGTTCGGCGTTCCGGGCTTATTCAGAAAATTCATAAAGGCTGTCACCAATGAACTAATATGTACATGGAAGCATCTTTAACGCCTAAAAATAGCGCCACGAAAAGTCAACCGCGGTAGGCGGGGCTTATAAACTCGGCAAAACCGTGACTTAGTCAGTTTGGTGTCACTCGTTCGGACGGTTGTTGTGTCATAAACAAGATTTATATAAAAATTGGGTTTCAAAATGCCTTCATGTGTTGTGAAATGGTGCAGAAATCATACAGATCATCGTTCCAAAGGTTCCAAGGATCATGGAATCACATTTCACGTGTGAGTATAACGAAATCTAAAACTACAAAAATTTATTTATCTTTCTTAAGGATGTGATTATGCATAATGTAGTTATAGTACAGTCAATAAAGTAGTTGTAGAGTGCGTGAGTGGGAACCTAAGCGATTTCTTCAGAAACTTATTCAGGGTGCTTAGGGGGATAACATACTAAAAGTCCCCGCGTCTAAGAGGTGAGCCGGAGGGAGGGGGGGGTTACAAAGGTCTCAATTTTAGGTTTTTCGCCAATATCTCAAAAACGGTGCGTTGTAGCGAAAAATGTTCTAGGATGAAATGAAAGCTTATAAAATTCTCTATAACTTTAATTCTGTACACTTTTTCTATATCTGCAACCGTTTTTGAACTACACGCTCCAGAAATGTCGAAATTAAAGTAATTCAGCGTGATAACCTTTACCTGATGCGAAAATTATTTTAAAATTTATAGTTACCTAAGCTGGGAGTACCTCCACGTAGTAAAGGCAGTAACAGTAAGAAATCGCGTTTTTTATAACAGTGAATAACTGAGCAGAGGCGGGAATTGACATTTTATTTTCAATACATTTTTCTTGAGGAGCCAGTGGTTTGGCAGAAAAATGCGAAATTCGTTCTGCATAATTATGCGTAGTTTGCATGATATTCGTTATCAGTTCGTCGAAATACATTGGTATACCAAAAGGACCCCGCAAAATCTCTATGGGAATTGGCTCTCGGCTAAATTAGCTGCAATTTTGCATTGAGGTAGCTTTCAGCATGCTGATCAAAAGTCTCAATGGGCGCAACCCCCTAAAATCAAACCCAGACCCACCACTCCCCCCCAAATCTCAAAATACTCCCCAAAGCACATTGGATGAAAATCAATGCAAAAGGGATATATTTATATGAAACTTCGCACAGAGGTAGCTTTCATCATGCTGATCAAAAGGCTCACTGGGTGCAACCCCCCAAAATCAAACCTAGATCCACCACTCCCCCCAAACACCACCTGGCATAAACAGGTCGGGTATTACCCAACACCTTGCCTTCATATGCATATATTAGCCGTATATTTTATTATATTTTAGCCGTATTGGGGCGGTTTAGAATACTAACCCCAATCCCATGCCGGATGGGTGTCGTAAGAGGCGACTAAATCCGGCCCGCTGGTGGTAGGGCCCTCGGAGGGATTATATTGGTAGTATTGATTTTAATTGTTAATTAATACCATTATTACTATTATTATTTCTCCAGGGGTTCGCCTGGATAGCTACCACCCCCGAGCATGAGTCAGACGACTCATCGTGTTCCGGCTGGGGGCTTGAGAGAAAGTTCTTTCTTTCTTTTTCTTCTTCCTTTCTTGGCCGGCAACGCATCACTGATGCCTTTGGTGTTGCTGATGTTCATGGGCGGCGATAGCCACTTACCATCAGGTGGATCGTCAGCTCGTTTGCCGGCTATTTCCATAAAAAAAATGTCCCTTATGCATTCCATCGTAATGTGCTTTGGGGAGTATTTTGAGATTTGGGGGGGGGGGGAGTGGTGGGTCTGGGTTTGATTTTGGGGGTTGCGTCCATTGAGACTTGATCAGCATGATGAAAGCTATCTCTGTGCGAAGTTTCATATGAATATATCCCATATGCATTGATTTTCATCCAATGTGCTTTGGGGTGTATTTTGAGATTTTTTGGAGGGTCTGGGTTTGATTTTGGGGGGTTGCGCCCATTCAGACTTTTGATCAGCATGATGAAAACTACCTCTGTGCGAAGTTTCATATGAATATATCACTTATGCATTGATTTTCATCCAATGTGCTTTGGGGAGTATTTTGCGATTTGGAGGGGAGTGGTGGGTCTTGGTTTGATTTTGGGGGGTTGCGCCCATTGAGACTTTTGATCAGCATGACGAAAGCTACCTCTGTGCAAAATTTCAGCTAATTTAGCCGAGAGCCAATTCCCATAGAGATTTTGCGGGGTCCTTTAGATCAATCGGGCGTATGGGCTAATAGGAAGTTTATCCATATATTTAGTTTTCACTTCTGTCGGCAATCCTTATAACTATCTTATTTTTTTAATATTGTAAAACAAATAATTCATTTTGTAATAAGAGAAAAAATTTGTTAATATTATTATTTTATTATATTGGACAATTTTATTGTTATTTTATTATGATTGGTTCCCTCAAACATATCAACATCCACGGAACTGACGACCTGACTGACATTGCGACAACGCATGAGACAGTGTACTGACGCGCGAACCAATTGCCGTGTTCGGGTCATGCCGAGAACCAATCCCGTTTGGCGATTTCGCATGGCTGCACAACTGCTTGACAAAAGTTCAAATAGAGAATTTTTATACCGTAGTGAGTGGTTTGTGTATGTATACTTCGTATTTGTGTGAGTTTTGGTGCTGATATTTAACGTTTCATAGTACTGAGAGGCTTATTCCAGTAGTATATTCGTTCACTGGCTGTCACACGTTCGTAATCTATCACACATGACGTCATCACAAATGTCACCCGTTAGTTAGATAGTAACTAAAATAAATGACAGACGCGATGATATAAATCCATAAAGATTTTAATAAAAAAAAATATAATTATACAATTAGGAACTCCCTTTCCATATTTAGCATATTTGTGATAAAATCAGCCCTCAAGGATTTCTTCACTGCAATATTGAAAAAAAAAAATTAATGGAAAACACTGGCAAACGAGCTGACGATCCACCTGATGGTAAGTGGCTATCGTCGCCCCATGAACATCAAGCAAACACCAAAGACATCACTGATGCGTTGCCGGCCAGGAAAAGAAAGAAGAATAAGAAAGACAGACTCAAGCCCCCAGCCGAACACAACGAGTCGTTTGGCGGCTGGACTCATGCTCGAGGGTGGTAGCCATCCAGGCGAACCCCATGGAGAAATAATAATAGTAATAATAGTCTTAATTACCAATTAAAATCAATAATACCAATATAATCCCTCGAGGTAGAGTAAAGAGGTAGTATTGTTTATACTGTTCGCTAACAATATTTTAAACTCTTGTTTTTTTATTTTTATTTTTAAGGAGAAATTTGACAGTCGCTAATATCCAATACAAAATTAAGTCAGTGCGCTCACATCCTGGACCATATCTTCACTTACCATTAGGTGGGATTATGGTCAAGTATTAACTTATTTTATGTAAAAAAAAAACAGTATCCCACTCACCGATGGCGACGTGGGCGGTGAGTACCACGTGGTGAGTGGACAGCGCCCACGCGTGGACCGAGTGCACGTGCCGCACGCCCGGCAACGCCGGCCAGCGCCGCCACGCACTCGCGGTACCTACAACGGATGGGACCTTTACACTCTTCAAAAGTCGCTTGGTGATGGCATGTGGCTTGAATACTTATCGACGGTTAAAAATCAATAATATCTATCTCAAAAAAGTTAACTTTACAGGCAGGAAACGATTAAAACAATATTATTGTTCAATGATAAGTCATTAAAAAAGTTTATAATGAATAAATAAAAAAAGTGTTTTGTGTGTATTCATAAATGTTTCTTTCTTCCTATCTTTCTAAAAAAATGTGTGCGCGGGATTTATGTGTTAGCGGTGTAAGTACCCGTCTCTGTCTCCCCCTCTCTGTCTGTATCTCTCTCTCTCTCTGTATGTGTATATATATATCTCTCTCTGTATATGTATATGTGTGTGTGTGGGCGCGGTGGGTGTGCGGGTGTGGTCAGTGACCTGAAGTCTGCAGGCACGGCCTGCATGAGCATGGCGAGCGCGTCCCGCACGACGCGCGCGGACGTCAGCAGCACGAGCACGCTGGAACACGAACGTGCAGATCGGGTCGATCACCTTCGCGCGCGGCTGCAACAATACAATAAACATAGGTTCACATATACGATATAATACAGAAGGCATCAGGCCGCGCGGAAGGTCACCTATGCGATGGACCGATCGGGTAAAAGGTCGTAGCTCACTTACACGACACCGCTCCCACCAACCAAAGTATGAGAATTCAAATATAAACTTATAATCGTGTTCTGTAGGTGCACTTTACAGTAACAACAAAAATTAGCAGCCCGCGCGCGGTAAGTGAGCTAACCGCAACCTTGCCACTCAATAGTTGCATCTACAGAGCACGATTTTATAAAAAATAAAACAATATATAAATATATGTATATGTATACATGCACGTCGTTTTATTGACGTGATAACGTCTATTAAAACGATGCCGGCCGCACGCATGAAAAAGCATGACTCATCTGTCGCGTTACGCGAGCGAGCGAACGATGGAGAAAGCGCCATCTACGATCAAAACTATATACACAATTAAGTCAGAAAGGAACTTGCTGAAAAAATAGTTTAGCTCAGGAGTTCTAGATGGCATTGTAGTATAAAGATAAAAGTTTCTAATTATAAGTTAATTTCCAGAGATAATATTATATTCGAGCATTACTTCATCAATGTTTTGTCATGACGTTGTCACATTAAACTACCGTCCGTAAACCGACTTCACAGACAACCATTTTATGGACTTACATAGATCTTGATGAGCACAGCGGCCAGCAACACGCCACAGCTCTGGATGAGGTCTCCAATCACGTGGATGAGGGCCGCTCGCAGGTTGATGTTTCTACACACAAACATTTAATAAGTAATACTAGCGATGTGCCCGCGGTTGTGCTAGTTTTACGGGATAATAACATTGAAGTATTATTACTAGCGTATAAAACCGACCACCATGTATGTCCCAATGCATTGGCGCCACTTGGCTTCAATCTTCAATGGATTCGTTCGTTAATGAAAGGAGAACCGGGGCTCAATTTTGAAAATGGAACCTCCCGGGCGGGACACACATTTTGTTCGAGATGTCTGTTCTATGACATTATACTTCAATGGATAATAAGTATATTCTGTCCCGAATCATGGTCACAAAATTTCATAAAAATCCGTTCAGTAGCCTTGCGTGAAATATTATACGTAAACGTAAAACACCAACATCAAAAACGCCATCAACTTTCATATATAACTGTCCAAATCATCTCACGGCAACGTATAACCCGAATAAAATTGACAACAACAACAAAATCCTCTTTATAGTACACCAAAATTATATCCAAATACATTTTATTATACAGGAACTAGTACAATAGGCGGTCTTATTACTTAAATAGCAATCTCTTCCAGACAACCTATTAAGCCAATAAAGTGAACAATTTTGGAAACAGGGTAGGGTGCACAATTAAGGACAACTATTTGTCAGCAGCTAGTACTTAATTATGGAGACTAAAAGGAAGAGTAAGGAATGATTGACCCTATTTTTAAGTCTGTCTGTGTGCCAAGTTTTAATCCGTAACGGTTAGCGTGTGATAGTTACCCACACATCGAAACCTCTTCACAAACTTTCACATTTATAATGGGTTCGATTCCCAGCGAGGCAAAAATTTGAATGATGAGTTTGAATTTCTGTTCTTGGTCTGGATGTGTGTTGTCATCCACGACACAGGGAATCCTTGTGTGGGGCTGTTAGTGTGAAGCGTTATTTATTATTATTATATTAGTAGGATATTTGATTATGCGATGATCTAATTCTAGTCTCACCTCGGCCTAGGCCCAACGACACTAGCCTCAGTCCCGGGCAAGTCCTTCATGCTATAGTCCCCGTTGACGAGCGACCCGTTGCCCGCCTTGTGTTGCGCGCGCCGGAACAGCCGGAAGCGGGGGCGGGGGGGCTCGTGCGTGTGCGTGTGTGTGTGTGCGTGCGCGCACGATGCACCGCCATGCGTGTGGTGATGGGCTGGAGGGGGGGAGAACTTAATGTTAAGAATGAAAGAAATTATGAAGAAAGAAGATTATGAGTAAGATAGATTATTCGATGCTTCTTTACATGCAATCTTATGTCACTGGCCAAATATAAATTGGCCAACCGTTAAAGTAAAAACGTTGCCCTTATACGAGTAGTATGTAATAGAGCGTATAATAGGACACACGTATAAAGTTTTATTTACTTCGTTCTTGTGGTTTTTTTTATGCTTTGAGCAGGCAAACGAGCAGACGGGTCACCTGATGGTAAGTGATCACCGCCGCCCATGGACATTAGCGACACCAGGGGCGCCGTCAACGCGTTGCCGGCCAAGAAGATGACGATAGACCCGCTTCTTGAAGGACCCCATGTCATAGCCTAGGGGGAACACCGATGCAGGTAGCTTGTTCCACAGTTTACACGTGCGAGGTAGAAAATGACGTACGAACGCCAGGTATCCAGGTAGTGTTGGTGAAACCTGGTACGCGATGTGCGGTGACGAAAATCAACTGCAGGTATTAAGCCAAACAGTTCTTCAAAACATTCCCCATTGTATAGACGGTAGAATACGCAGAGAGCCTACATCTCTCCTCAACTCAAGCGATTCTAATCCGTCTGTAAGCTTGGGATCGTCGACAAGACGAATAGCTCGCCGTTGAATGCGATTGAACGGATCCACTTGGCCAGCTGGGGCTCCGGCCCAAAGGTGGGAGCAGTACTCCATGTGTGGTATATTGAAAGCGTCATGACGACAAAACGTTACAAGAGAACGTTGCAAGAACACTTTATTTTGGTTAGCTAGTCACCTAGCGGAAGAATATCAAATTATTGAAGTAGTCTTCGATATATAAAATTTTTATCGATATAAAACTTCTTGTATTCACTTAACTTTCATTCATGCTGCACGATCGCATAGGCCTCCTCAAGAGATCCGAGCTCAGTAGTTGTCCGTTAATGGGTTGAAGCCACTCACCAATATCCGAAGCGCATCCATGCAGCACGAGCGCCAGCACAACATTGAAGAGCACCCCGCAGCCTGACACCAGCATCATAATATCGGGCTCGATGTCGTACTCGCCGGAGCGCACGCGCACCGCCGCCACGTACACGAACACCGCCGTCAGCGCCCAGATCAGTATCACTGACACCATCGCGCCCAGCACCTCTGGGGGACACAGTGGTGAGGTTATTATGATGGTTGGTTGGATGTAGTATTCATGTCATTTGATGGTGTATCTGTTTTTTTGTGTAATGAAGATTCGTGCCACTCAGAGCCGGCGTTACGGGGGGCAAGGTTGGGCGACGGTCTAGGGCACCAAATTTGGAGGGGCGCCACATTTGGTGAGGAGCAAAAAGAAGGAAAAATAAAATTCTTAATAAAAATTCCCATTGGTTCTTACGTGGGCGCCACAATATACTTGCCTGGGGCGTCAGTGGCTCTAACGCCGGCACTGGTACCACTATCCTCTGCCACTGATTTATGAGCGTCGTCTAGCTACTCGACAAAGGCATGTAATTGAAAGGCATCATTCAATGAAAAGGCTGTGCATTGTGCAAGCGACACTTAGATCACCATGAGTATATTATCATCATTCCATCTTGACCATTTCACTATGAAGCCCTAACGTACATACGAACGTACGACAGACATGCAGAAGTGGTGACCCCGGCAACTTAACATAGAACTACTAACGCCATCTCTAATCAAATTCCAGAACTCACCAGCTCGTCGATACCCATAGGACATGTTGGCGGTGGGCGGGCGACGCGCGCAGCGGAATGCCAGCAGCGCGAGGGCGAAGCCCCCGCAATCGCTCAACATGTGCGCCGCGTCGCTCATCACGGACAGACTGCCGGCTAAGTACCCGCCCACTAGCTCGCATATCTAAACAAGTAATAGAATGAGACACGTGATGAGAAACAAGTATTAAAGAGTGAGAAGGTAGAGATTCCATCTCTGCTATTTTTCGGCTTACTTTGATAACGAAGGACCCTCAAAGCTAGATCAACTTCATGGATAGAAATGTGAATCTATCTGTACAGCCGTAGCCAGGATAGTCGATACTTCAACTATCTTGAGGATTATGTATTGATATGATAGTTAGAATATTGAAAACGGTCGTTACGTCTACATTTCGTCAAAAGAAAATATAGCTACAAGATATTTTTACTTCATCTAATATATAAAATTCTCGTGTCACAGTTTTCGTTGCCATACTCCTCCGAAACGGCTTGACCGATTTTGATGAAATTTTTTGTGCTTATCCGGTATCTATGAGAATCGGCCAACATCTATTTTTCATCCCCCTAAATGTTAGGGGTAGTCCACCCCTAATTTTTTTTTATTTATATGGCAAAACAACGTTTGCCGGGTCAGCTAGTAACTTATACATATTTTTTAAATCAATTATTAAATTTAATTTGTATTTTTCAGGTTATTAATTTACAGGAAAACTCAAGAAAAGTTAAAGGCATCGTTAAAAGGGGTCTGTGCAAAAAACATGACAAATTTTAAACAAAACAGATTTAACACCCGCCGACAGCGATTACATAATCCGTTTCTATAATGAATTCGTTACGGTAACGGCCGCAATCTGACGCAAACTAACGAATTGCCGTAATCTGTGACGCTCGCCGTTACCGCCGAATTAATGACCCGGCTGATCTCAGCAAGTCATTTCAACAAAAAATCACTGCTGAATACTAAAGTCTTTTATTCGTTCCTTATAAAGAAGTTGGTCTTGTATTAATGTTATTATCAATATCATTAACTCACAAATACTCTTAACTGAGTCAGCTGCGAAAGGACTCGCCGTCGCGCCGTGTTCCAGCTGGACTTAGGAGCCAGTTCTTACTCTTTATAACACACAGCATAATGTGACCACGAGGATTATATTGGTAATATTGATTTTAATTGTTAATTAATACCATTATTACTATTATTATTTCTCCATGGGGTTCGCTTGGATAGCTACCACGCTTGAGTATGAATCAGTCTTTCTTTTTCTTCTCTCTTTCTTGGCCGGCAACGCATCAGTTATGCCTTTGGTGTTGCTGATGTCCATGGGCGGCGATAGCCACTTACCATCAGGTGGATCTCCTTTGCCGGCTATTTCCATACCATCATGGATCATCGACCAATCAGCTCATTTGTCCGCTAGATACCTACATTACAGTTAAAAGTAACATGGAGTTCTCTTACCATAAACACCCCGCACAGCACCAACGCAGCCAGCAGCTGGGGCACAGCGCTGGGCGGCTCCGGCTGCGTCCAGTGGCAATGTTCCTCCACCTCGCTCGACACCGCCACCGGCACTTCTGTGTAGCTCTCCTATAGGACAATGTACGGACTGTTATTGACAACTTGGAACTGAGAAACCTAAGCTTTTGCCTTTTTGTGGGCAATGATGTCTATAAACATGTAGGTAACTAGGTACCGAAGTACATTATTTTATACAGCAGCAATTTTCGATTTAGAAGGTCAATTTTAGAAAGGTTATCAAACCGGGTGGCTCTGATCCCAACGATTTTAAACAGAATGGACCGTTGATCACAGCTTGGTTCGTTGTTGCAGGGTGCACCAACCAGTGAGTTTGGCTAGAGAGAACTCAATGATGGATTTATGTAGCTTTTGGCCCGATGCCCATCTAAGTAAACAGAAACATGATATTTTGAGTCACGTAAATGAAACATGTCTGTCATGTGGCATACCAAATGCCACACCACGCGAATGTGCGCCACTCCATATAGTCACATCGATGTCAATTTACGGGCCAGAGCACAAACTCCTGAATTGCTCACGAAATAAAAAACAAAACCATCCCGTGCAAAATCATCAAACCAAACACGTAGGTAGTTAATTACCCTGTTAAGAGCTCACGTATTAAAGAGAGCTCTAAAGACTGAAGCTCACAAGTTAATTGAGGCTCGTGAAGCTTGCGAGGCAGTCAACAGCTGTTAACTCAGCTCGTTACCTGTACAACACTTGAGCTGTGCAATCTCCGCCGACCGAGATAAAGATGCACTTTATGAAACTTGGCAGTGGCAGCGACGCCAGCGACTCGGAACAATACACGAGATTGCTGTTTTCCGACAGCGGAATTTATGTAGAATGTTATTGTGATACGACTATATGGATTGAACGTGAAGGTAAAAAATAATATATTATTTATGTATGACTACTTTTTACAGAAAAGTTGTGGAGATGTAAATACCTTTTAAAAATATTGCTATCTATACGTTAAGCTAACAAAATAAAATATGATATGCAAGATAAATATAAAAAAATATAAAAACATTTTCCGCATCGCGTAAGCTACGCTACGTTTTGATAAAAATGTAAAAAATGCATAAAAAGAATATGTTTTTCATAGCACTTATCAACCTGTATACAAGTACGGTCTATCCATTACCAGGTACATACTTCATTCAACGAGCTAAAGCGCTGGCGTCGCAATCAACTGAAGAGGGATTTGTATTACCGCGTCGGATTATTTGGATTATTTAACAAGATTTAAAATTCGCTGCACTACTGGATTTAATAGATGTTCAGAATTCAGATTATCTGGATTTTACCAAAAATATACCTCATTGACTAACATTTTTTATAGTGCGTTGGATAAGTCTGAATTTTTAATAAAAATTAAAAAATCTGATAAGAAAGTAAGTCGGGCAAAATATGACAAATAAGACAAAAACAAATATAACTGCAAAATGATAGTTACATTCGTAGGGACAAACGATGCATAATTTGCTCATTGAAGTATAATAATCATAGAACAGACATCTCGAACAAAATGTGTGCCCCGCCCGGGAGGTTCGATTTTCAAAATTGAGCCCCCGTTCTCCTTTCAAAATATAACGAATCGATTGAAGATTGAAGCCACGTGGCGCCAATGCATTGGGACATACATGGTGTTCGCGGTGTCGGTTCTATACGCTAGTAATAATACTTCAATGGTTACAAATTCCGAAACGAGGACAGGTTACAAGACTAGTAGTGAGTAACAAACAATACATCTAGGTGTACTAAGTTTGTCTGGTAAAATGACTGCCTATTTTTACCGGGCGAATGCTCGGACTTAATTAAATCTCTCCACACGCGGTGGCCATCTGACCGTCCTACCGGGTCACCCTACGCCACCCGGCGGAATATCTACTGTACTCATATATCACCTGATTAACTTTGTTTATGAACTCGGAATTTTTACCTGATAAAATTTCGTATCAACATACAGATGTGATTTTTAAATTTTTCATCATGGAATGGATGAATGTAACACAAACTATTTTGAAGATACCAAGGGACCCCTGGTTTTAGTTATAACTTTAATGTTTATTTATTTATTTATTTATTTATTTATTTATTTATTTATTTATTTATTTATTTATTTATATAAACTTACCACTAACATTACAGGACACTTAACCTAATGCGTTAGTGGAAAACATACAATTATTTAAATATGTTGAAATTATTTCACTCATTACATCCAATAAAAAATAAATACATTACAATACTCTAGTCATAATTAATCATAATTATAATTAAAATTCAAAAATTAAAAAAATTAACAATCCAATCACAGCATCAATTACTAAAAATAAAAATAATTGTAATAAAAATAATGTTACCATATTATAAGTAATAGTTATAGAACTGGAAATAAAATTCGAAATAAATTCAAATGCTAAATGGGCATTGCTTTCGATCCCAATTTACGCGAGGTAAATAAAATAGGACATTAACCTACACAAAAACATTAACGCATGTTATGTGTCAATATTTTGTAAGGTGAACGGTGGTTCAACTTTTATTAACAGACTTCAAAAAAGGAGGAGGTATTCAATTTGACTGTATTTTTTATGTTTGTTACCTCAGAATTTTCGACAGGGTGAACCGATTTTCATGATTATTTTTTTAATCGAAAGCTGGTTTTTGTCGTGTGGTTCCACTTCAATTTGAGCGAGATCTGACGAGTAGTTTTTGAGTTATCCCTAATTATGAAGTCGGTTATTTTTTGTCAAGAATTATTATTGCTGACTGGATAATTTGGCTTAATATTTGTAGAACAAACAACATAATATATTTTCTTAGCGATTCCAACTTTAGTTGACCGATTCAGAAGTTTATTTTTTGATCTTGTAGATAGGACATTTTTAATCATTTTATAAAATGTCGCTTTTTAGTTAAACTAGAGACATATTAATTTATTGCAATTATTGACTCTGCTTTCGAAGCATGGCGTGGATTCGTTTCCCGGCCGGGGCAATATATTTATCTAACAGATTTTCCTAGATACTGTCCAATAACATTATGTACTTAAGGCAAATTAATAAAAAAAACTCGGGGACTGCCGCGGTAAAGCTATTGCATAGCATTTTTTATCAACTTATGCAATTATAATTATTTATTATTTTTTTATTAATGCAGTATTTTTTCTTTGATATTTTGAGCGTGGTGACCGATAAGAAAATATTTTTGAAGTGAAACTTCTTTAGAATCGTTGTGATTTTAAACCGGACGCAACGGAAAAAACGACAGGTAAGAGACACAAATACAAAAATGTGTAGGATGAAGCCAGGAAAGAATAAGACAGAAACATTCGTCAGTTAAAATAAATAAAAACGACATCGCGACAGTAAAAATGCTAAGTTGTATTCATAGATGGCGCGAGGAACAAGGTAGAAGATTCGATTTATTGCTTTTTCATCTCATTATCTTGAAACCAAAATTTTGGAAAGTTTCACTTCTACCACGTGTGAATTGCACACATTTTAATTTTTTCTTTTATTAAATAAATGAGAAGTTAATATCGTTTAAAACATTTTTATTATCTTACAATACATGTAGGTTATATATACATACACGTTATGCGAACGCTTGGCCGAGCTGTATGGTAGGCGGAGTGGGGGTGTTAGGTTTTATTTTCGTTACGGAATTTCTTGATTCGGTCGCCGCGCTCAAAGCCCGCGGAAAAGCTATACAATAGCTTAAAATATTTTATAAAAAACACAACAAAACAAAACAAAACAAAAAAACACAAAAACAAACAAAAAAAACATCCAAATCTTAACACTCGTTGTATCGAACTTTATTTTGCCATTACATTAATTCCTACTCCAAATTCAAAAATTTCCTCAATCATTCAGCCAAACAGTTTTTCACCACATTGCAAAAAAAAAAAACATTTTTTCCGCAAAATCTAAAGCCTGCCGCGGCTTTTTGCGTTTCGCGGAGACGGGTAAACAGCTGACGGGTAAAAACAAAGTAGTTACTTTAACAACCGAGAGCACTTGACCCGAATGGTTGCGCAACCAGCAGCCAGGTGCGAGCGAGGTGAGAGATTGTCAAGTTAGGCTATTTGTTTACACTACTAATGATTACGATCTTTTATATATTAGGATTTCAAAGTAAAATCAGAACCCTTATAGTTTCGTCATGCCCGCCGTCTGTCCGTTCGTCTGTCCGAAACAAAGCGCTGAGTCCCACAAGAAAGCTGTAATCTGGCATGGATATACATATTTATTAAAACACCAGAATCGTAGAATGAATACTAAAAAACATTTTTTCAGGGTACCTCCCCTACATGTAACGTGAGGATGAATTTTTTATCCGTCGCGTACCCTATAGTGTAGGGCATCGTTGAAAAGGTCTTTCAAAACGGCTATGTTAACTTAAGTAGTTAATGAGAAATAGTCGATAAAGTTACTACTTTGGAACCCTTTTTTATGGTTTGAGCAGGCAAACGAGCAGACGCGTCATCTGATAAGTGATCACCGCCGCCCATGGACATTAGCAACACCGGGGGCGTCACCAACGCATTGCCGACCAAGAAGGTGACGAGAGACCCGCTTCTTGAATCCTTCAAGGTCCTCCAGGTCATAGCTTAGAGAGAACACAAATGCAGGAAGTTCGTTCCACAGTTTACACGTGCGAGGTACAAAACTACGTGAGAACCGAACTGTGGACGAATGCCAGGTATCCAGGTGATGTTGGCGGAACCTGGTACGTGCTGTGCGTTGAAGAAAATTAACAGCAGGTATTAAGACAAACAGTTCTTCAAAACATTCCCCATTGTGTAGACGGTAGAATACACAGAGAGCCTACATCTCTCCTCAACTCAAGCGATTCTAATCTGTCTGTAAGCTTGGGATCGTCGACAAGACGAATAGCTCGCCGTTGAATTCGATTGAACGCACTTGCCAGGTTTTTTCTGTAGGGTCATGGTCAACCTAGCCGACAAACGAGCTGACAATCTATAATTATGTCAGCAACACAAAAGGCATCATCAATTCAAGTCTATGACCATGACCCCTTCAGGCCCCTTCTACTACTATAACACTATGTTCTTGCAAAATAAATGATATTATTATTATTATTATTCTTTAAGCACCCTGAGAGTTAACGGGTAAAAGAGTAACGGCCCCAAACCTCATCTTTTGATTATCCTTGACCTCTGATAATTCGTGATTAGTACATGGATATGAAAAACTATTCCATAAACTAATATTAGTTATATAGGCATACATATTATAGTGTTGACTGTCCAATTACATTTAATCAAGTATCTTTTTATCATCAACATCTAAATATCAAAATTGACGGTAGATAAAATAAAATATAACAAAGTTCTCAAATGTAATCAAAATGCCGACAAAATGATTGTATGATACTTAGAAGCGAAAAATAAGTAAAACAAAAGAAAAGGCAACATGTAGGAAAATTCGAAAAACTTATCTCAAAAATCGTTATTAGAAATCGATTCGAAATACGTTTAACATGCATGCATAATGTAACAATAATCGTATTTTTATCCGAATATTCCCTTATTAGACCTTCTGAAACTACATACTACCGACTACGTTTACGTTTCTAAATTGTTTTCCCAACAGCACCATAAAAAACGAATTTTCTGTGTATTTCGCAACGCAAAAACCTTGGAACATAACATAAAAATATTCCAACGAACTTACTTGCAATTTATTCATTTTGGCAAGACTTCAAAACAATAATGTCAATATTGCTTCAGCTTTCCACCAGATAAATCAACTTATGATATTTAAATTTATGTACATACAATTATGTCTCATTAAAATATTTATAAGGTACATTTAGATGGGAACGAACTGTATCAACTGCTAAGCTTTTAAGACCTCGTTAAGACAGGACGCCATCTTGGCAAATTGAGGATAACGCGAGACATTCACGGGGCATCAATAAGGAAAAATAGGGACATAAAAAAGCAATAATGAAACTAGAGATTTCAGTTAAGAAAAGATGTTGTAGATTTTTCCGATGTATTTTTTCAACAGAGCGGCTAGGAATAATTTGTGAACGAATAACGTACCTAATAGGGATGTTGACTAATTTTAGGATTCAATTTTATTTTATAGACAAAACCTTAATGTTCACGAAAAAAATTATTATAAAAATAATAATGTACAATTCAAAAATAAACATTGATAAATAAAAATCAATATTTTTCCCGCGAAAAACGTCATGTGACGTCACTAACCGATATTCAATACTAGCAGTCTGTTGAAATTAGTTGAATTTGCTTATAAAACACGAATGACGTCATATGCTCAAAATGTAGTTTTTTTTACTTAAAATAAGTTAATGCTTGACCATAATCCCACCTGATGGTAAGTGAAGATATGGTCCAGGATGGTGAGTGCATAATAATATTTTAGGTCCTTAAATCTTACCATTAATAGTTTAAACATAAAATAATTATTTACAGTTAGTGTCAACATCCTTATCTACGGACAAATAATTGGACTAGCTTGCTACTAATTTGTTTGTGATCCATTCGTATGGATGTTTGTACTCCTTCAAACAAGAACTTCTGAACGGATTTTCATATAATTAAGCACGTAGGTAGACCATAATTTGGAATAATAATTATAGAGTTACTAATTATGCCAGTAAACGCAGGCAAAGCCGCAAGCAGAGCGCTAGTAAGAAGTATGTGTCCATCCATAACGTGTCGTCGTTGTTACTAATATCTACCGCCGTTTGGTTCCATATAAACACAATTCTCTGAAATTTTCAAATCGATATAATCAAATCTCAGAAATGGTCATTCTTAAGAAGAAAAGTCTCAGAACAATTTAATAGCATAAGCTACATTTTCTACGTACATTGTATACATTTCTTCGTTTGAAATTATGTAATACCTAAGTATCTTTTTAAAATCTCAGTTTAAGTCTCAGGGAGTGCATTTTATCAAAGGTCAACCTGTTTTCAAAGTAGCTACTGCAAGCACTAACGATCCAAGTCATTAAATTTAATTTGCTTTCATAAGCTAAATCAATTATTCATAACTATATTTACGTATTTTACATCGTTAGCGGATGAAATTAACTCCCTTGCAACTATGTAGGAAAGAGCAAGAAGTAAGTGAATGGCGAGCTTTAATTGTGAATATTTTATTTGAGGGTACTTGTAAAACGCTTTGATATTAGCTCAGAATCATGGAGGATAGAGTAGAAGGAGGGCCATCTCTTATGAGGGGAAGTTGAAAAAGTGTCCAGCTGTTTACTGAAAATAGAAGTTCCAATAGTTGCCATTTGCTGAGTTATGCCACCCGTAATGAAAGGCGCTAGTATCTGAGAAATAACGATATTCGAACATAGCTGTTGTAAACCGCACAGCAGCGCCACCCGTTTTATTGGACTCGGTTTTACGGACACTTTATACACAGAGATGACCCTACCTTCTTAAATCTCCATCTGCCTTCTTACTCCATGCTCAGAAAAACCATCCTAATATATAGACAATATCTAAGATATAAAAGTAACACCACTATATACCCTCAGAATCTGTATTCTAAAGGTATATAGTGGCGTCAGGTAATTATCTTAACCATATAGCCATAGATATTAGGATGGTTATTGTTCGTTAAAACTATGACGAAAAGAAATAACGCAGATTCTCAAATCGACTCACATCGTCATTAGAACACATTACACAACCCATTTATACTGGGTATCACAATGATGTTTTTTACTTATAATATCATTGGGGTATCACGTATGAGTTTCCCTCGCTTCCATACTATAAGTATGACAGTGAAGTGAACACTTACATGAAACGAAGTATGGTATCCCCTAACTAGTTTTGTTATCCTCTAACAATAAAAAGCCCTTAAAGAACACATTCTTAACGTAGATTTCAGAATATTATACTACGACAATTGTTACAAATAAATATCTTACGATTATTTTACTGAAGCAAGGAAAATATTTACGAAAGTCATGAGGTATTTCTAATACCATCTTATCTAGATATTAAGGATACATTAAAATCAGACGGTAGACTACAGAGTAATCTGTAATATGTAACAGATATCAGGCCAATAAAATGATATTATGAGACCTACTTATCCTTATCGAATATTTTTCTTTTCTGATAATATTTTTCAATATTTTTACGGCGCTTACTTATTGAGCGTTATCAAATTATCTTAATTCATTTAGGACGTATTGTCTGTCTAAATAAACTCTCACTTACTAAGATAAAGTTCAATGTATTATAAAATTTTCCGGCGTGGAAATCTTCAAAGTTGAAATATCAGTAAAAATTGTATAAATTTCTTTTTCTGGTTTTTACTTAAATTATCTTATTAAACATATTTACTTCTACTTAAATTAAGTATCTTATCAACGTTTACATCGTTACATTGTAAACACTTGTCGTATGGCGTCGTCATAGCCGATATGGGTATAGGCTACAAATAATGCATCTAAATTCTAATACATATGTGAGCTCGATCCAATGGTGATTATTATCATACCGGATCACCTTTGCAGCTCATGTCAGTCATGTGAAATGAGGTCATAGGCTATCTCAATCTATGAAGTAATAGAAGTCAGCCTAAGGCGCCTGTTTTGAAGGGGCGCCGCAGGTAGTCCTGACGGAACCCTTGTAGTTTCGTCATGTCTGTCCGTCCGTCCGTCCGCAGCAAAGCGTCGAGATCCTTAATGCTGGAAAAGCTATAACTTGGCATGGAATTACATATTTATTATTTTTGTATGGGTTTCAATGGCAGATAGGGGTAGAAATCTCGTCCAGGTCACTGGTAGTGCTAAAACCAGCACTGGGTGTAGTAGTTTTACTTTTCATGGATTCTTTTAGTTCTACCACTGAGGTCACAATTTTACAGGTATCCATCGTCTCCCTCATCCAAGGATCGGAAGAAAACTGACATTACCTCTACTGTCCTTACGAAAAGTGCAATATGGTTTTGGGCGTCAAGTCAGATCTCCAACTCATGATGTTTTCATTTTTTACATTATCTGTACTTAACATAGATTACGCTGATTACTAAAACCAGGCTCAGGAGGCCGCTGATTCCACTTGAAGAAGAATGAACTTAGGAAGTGAAAAATAACACTACCACGAGATAAGCGTTGGAACATGGGCAAAGAGACATTGATTCAGTAGATACCTAATATTCCGTACCTTCTGATGAAGGTCCACACTAAGTTTCCTGCTTCTCTCTCGTCCTAAGTAGGACGCGACTACCTCGCCTCACACCCTCACAGACGTCCATAGCCGGCGTTAAACCTATGAGGCCTTTCGATCTTCCCGCATAGAAGAATAAAGGAATAAAAAACGTCGAATTCTCGTTCCCACAGAACCAAACATAAAAATGGGGCTGTGTAAAAACAGGATATAGGTACCGACATACAAAATTTATGGTAGAAACGTTCATAAAATAAATATTAGAAGTGATTGTCAGCGAGCACCGAAACACATTTACGATACGATAACAGCTCATGGCTGCTATGCTAGGGCATTAAATTTAAGAGGTCATTTCCACCGTTAACAATGTATTCTATCAGTTCGCAATTCACATCAAAAACAAAGCGTGGGTTCCATTGTGTTACCACAAGGATGGCTGTGGCTACCTACATAAAATTAATATAACGTATACTTACGGCGTATCCACCGCCGTTTAACCGACTTAAAAAAAGGAGGAAGTATTAAATTCGACTGTACTCAGAACTTTCGACTGGGTGAACCGATTTTGATGATTTTTTTTTATCGAAAGCTGGTGCTTGTCATGTGGTCCCACTTAAAGAGTGAGATCTGACAAACAGTTTTTGAGTTATCCCAAATTTTGTAGTCGGTTATTTTTTGTCAAGAATTATCCTATGTACTTATGTATAATGTGATATGACAGGCCTTGCATAAATCACTGTTAGCTGTGGGTTAATTTGCACTTTTATCTATTGTAATACCCAATTGTGTAACACTCAGTACAAACAAGAGTAACATAAGCTACTGATAACAGACAATACTAACTGCTACAGTGTATTCCAGTAACCAGTTGCTATCTGAAAACACAATGTACCTATTAAGGACTGATAAAGCTTATTTAAAAATGGGGTGATTTCACATGAATATTTACCTACTAGCAAAAGAGTTCTATGAAATAAAATTGCATTGTGTTTGATCGATAGAAAGCACAGTTTAGAGACAACACCAGCGTTCTGTAGCAGTGGCGGTATAACCATACAAGCTGAAAAGCCCAGCTTACTATCATTGGTTTACTATCATCACTCTGCAGCTCTTAACACTCGTTATTTGTTGGTAATTATTATATGTATGGAAAGGAGTGTTGTGTGTTGTCGAGCCAAAGATCCCGAGTTCCTGGGCTGTACGTCACAACTTGCCTTGTTCTAACGGCCTAGGCATGCCATTGCTATGTAGTAGGCCATTAAGAGGTCTAAGGCTAACTGAGCTCTGAATATCTGTTCTTTCTTTCTTTATATTCTTTCTTTCTTTATATTCTTTCTTGACTGGCAATGCATTGATAGTATTTCATCTTAATGCTTCTCTATGGTTTTATTTGTATCTCTTGTTTGTATGACGGCTACTTCACCCTTATCTTTTCTTTATCATCAAATAAAAAGCCGTTGTTTATGATAACAATGTAAATTCATATGAAGATTAGATAATTATTAAAACAGATAAAATTAAATACCTATTTCAACATCTCTATTTTTGTGAAGGTAAAGTGGCTTCTTGAAAAAATACTTATTAGATTATAATGGGAACTGAATAAGCCTGTAAGATAATATGATGAACATCCCACAATGTTTGTTACTCTTTCAATCAGTGTGGGTTTTAGTACTACCAGCACCCTGGGCGAGATTTCTATGGCACCCCTATCTGCCATTGAAACCCATACAAAAATAATAAATATGTAAATCTATGCCAAGTTACAGCTTTCCAGCACTAAGGTATAATATTTACCAACAAATAATATGAGTGTTAACAGCTGCAGAGTGATGATAGTAAAGCAATGATATTAAGCTGGGCTTTTCGGCTTGTATAGCTGTATTGCTACTGGTAACATGGATGTCTTCAGTAGAGAAATCAGAGGATTTTTCTGAATAAATGCTGAATGAAATGTAGACTTGCAGCAATCCTACTGATGGTTTTATCTTATTATTTTATTAGCAAACTATAACACTATTCAGAAAACATTTGTTTATTATTATTTTTAAAACAGTCACTCTGCTATTTCGGCTGAGACAAATCCAATAAATCAAATAATAGAAAATGTTTGGCAAAACAACATTTGCTGAGTCAGCTAGTAAGATGATAAAACAATTATTTTGTGAGCTTCCGATTAATTTTGTTTTCAACATTAGATCGATATACGATTTATACTTTACGAATTATACTTTACGATTCATAAACATCAAAGCAAATTAATATTGTATAATTTCGGGCTTTGTATAAATTTTCTTCAAGCTAATTTTCAAGTGATATTATTATGAAATATAACAACCGCTTAAATTTAAATTACGAATACATTTCATGCATTTCAGAAAATTAAAGCTGGAAATTGAAATAAAGTAGCGATGCGCGACTCTGAATGATTCCAGTCGAATTATTCGACTTAGTAAATCATTCGACTCATTCGAATGATTTATAAAAATTAGTAACTAATTTGACTTGATTCGACACAGAGTACTAATCGTGGATTAGTAATATGATTAGTAACCTTTCATTCTCGCGTCGCGAGTCGAAACGCTTTGACTTGATTCGACACAGAGTACTAATCGTGGATTAGTAATATGATTAGTACCTAACCTTTCATTCTCGCGTCGCGAGTCGAAACTCTAATAAGTCCCGATTATACATGTTAAGTGGTTAGGTGGATAACTGAATTTTAAGTGAACAATTTTTAAATTAATAGTAATAATTTTTAAAGTAGTAGTAATAATTTAGTAAAGCTCTTTAATTCATACAATTCTTCACAATATACTTAATTAATTAAGCATTTTGCTACATTTTAAATAAATTTTAACTAAAAAGTGCCTGTCCAAACGTATTAAGTGATAACCACATTTTTATTATTTTCCATTTTTTTTTTAATTTTTTTTCTATTTTCTTAAGAGAAAATAGAAAAAATTCTAAATTACTTGTTTAATAAATTTTAACTACTAAATTGTCCGCTTACACGTATTAATTTACTTAAAATTCAGTTAACTACTTAGTCAAGTATTTAATGCGTGTTAACGGAACATTAGATTAGTTACTAATTTAGTAGTCGTCATTCGAATATGAACATTAGTATATTACTAATATTCAAGTCGAATGTGTGCATTAGTAGTTGTAGATTATTCGAATAGTGAGATCATTCGAAGTCGCGCACCTTTAAAATAAAGTAAAGTAGAAAAGAGATACCTCGGATAAAAGTGGCGCTCGATCTAAATGATCGGATGAGGCAAAGGCCGACTCGAAGTAGGCTCCACGGCCTCTGGAGTCAAATCTGGAGCCTCCATCATCCCACATCCTCGCTTCGAGCTCATCAGACATTCTGGCGCCTGGGAAGTCTGAACTTGGATCGTCGCAAAAAAACACTAACACATTTTCACTGTTCCTGAGATAAAACACAAACAAATCAATATCTCCTAACTAAATAAGACTCCGCTAGATTTGACACGTATTTAACTATACATTAGGGCTTTTTTTATTCACAAAAAACATTATCACACAGCAATAACACCAAAGCGACCCAAATCACTTCACACAATAAATATAAAAATGTCAGTCGCGGACGGACGGACGTCGGACAGCCGTCAGCCAATGTTGCCAGCTTGACATTTAGCTGGAGCTGGACGCTGTGCAAATAATGTGGCTCAAAGTTGCCATAAGTAATTATTGAAATCTTTTTTCGCCAATGTCAATCAAACTGAAAGAAAAGAAATACTTATTTTCCAAAATTGTTTTCATTACGAGTCGGGAGGCGTTGATGCGGGAGTAAAGGCGTTGTTAATGTTGTTATACGAGTACCTACTACTAAAGTCTTCTGTGGTTATAAGTTTAGGCAACCCTATTGGTAATACCGCGCATCGCATCGCTGTCGATTTAGTTTTTCAATATTTTATTGCTTTGAGTTTTACTAAATGTGTATATCCATGCCAAATTAGTTTTCTAGCACTAGTCTCAGCGCTATGCTTCGAACAGACGGGACGGGCGACATGACGAAACTATAAGGGTTCTGATTTTACTTCGGAACCCTAAAAAAGAAATAAAAGTACAAGAATACGCCATATTTTTTATTGAATTAATTATATACCTCTCCATAAAATCAATAATCATACAATCACATCATTATAGGGCATATTGTGGTCAGACAAGATTGGAAACCATACAAAAATGGTGCATTTATTCGAGTCACTCATATTAAAATTAAATGCATGTTATCACCAGACTTTCGCGTTTATTTAAACCAAATATTAAATTCGAAAATGTTGTTGCTATTATTCGGGGTTCGGAAGACCCAATCTATACTGCTGTGTTAGTCCAATAATAAGGAAACTTTATACATTTATCGATGCTATCTGCATATATCGTAAGAATAGGTTGTACTGATGGAATCTGCAAAGGATTTTAATGCGATTTACCTAATCAGGTAATATGTTTCGAAAGGTTATGTATCTACATAATATAAATAGAAAGAGTAGATAAACGATTATTGAATAAAACTCTTTGGTGTCGTATTTATATTTATACATATATATTTTATTTTATTTTGTTTTAGATGACGGTCGATGTAATAAAAACACTAACATGGGTTAGTAATATAATAGTTGCTTTAATTTGAACTTAAATTATACAATTTATATTATAATATTACACGAATACTCACGATAAAAAAATTATTAATACTATTTATATTTTTTTTTCGAATGGACAGTTGCTTTTGACCCTAGCGGTCTTTACAGCTTCACGCAGACAAACAAACAAACACTAATATAGCTTGGATGTGACTATAATCTAGATGCTCAACAACATATTCAGACTATTCTTTTATGACTACAGTCATAAAAGCATTGTGAGTATCCGTGTTACAGTAAAATCGTTGTAATCCACGATAATAGGTTACAAAACTATTAAATAAAACTTTACATCCACACCTTAGTCTGACCACACTTAACAAATTGTTCGAGCTATTTGCTCTTGGAACTTAATAAAAACAACACCTTGCAATAACTTGAAATAACACTGCTTAAATATGAAAGCTATAACATTATCTGATATTTAAAAGTACAGTACGGCCGACGTATCTTGGCGCGTCTGAACATAGGCTTTGCGAACTTTAGCGCATGTAAGACAGAGATAGCGACACGAACATGCTAACGTGTGACTGAGACATAATACGCCGCGTACCGAGTATTGCCGAATTATGTTACTGCACAGCCTTCTGCGCCAAGTTCAGACGCGCCAAGATACGTCGGCTGCACGCTGACTCACGGCAAGGCATCCAACAATGTCGTAACGACAGTTCAATATGTGTTGTATATGTGTGTATATGAAATTTTTCAAGTGTGTGTGTACACAATACATACATAAGATGTCGTTATCGTGTATATGTTACTTTTTATATCGTCCAATGAACAAGTCGTTATTTTGACATAAACTAAAATAATAAAAATATAAGCAATGTTATTTCAAGAAACTATAATTATATTAAAGCCACCTCGCGTCGTCGTTAACCCACACAATTAAATGTACAGGATTCGTTTCATATGAATTTTTAAATTGTTCATTAGTTACAAATCACATGAAAATTTGGCTCGGAAGACAAACAATAATTTCCAAAAACGTATTTAGCACTATTGAAGTATAATGTCATAGAACAGACATCTCGAACAAAATGTGTGTCCCGGCCGGGAGGTTCCATTTTCAAAATTGAGCCCCCGTTCTCCTTTTTCTTTTTTCAGTGTCGGTTCTATACGCTAGTAATAATACTTCAATGTTTAGCACAGGAAATGACTGGTTCACAGATAAAAAAAGACGATATACTCCACATAAAGAGATATATATGCCTCTTCCCATACAAGTACAACATGAAAAATTCATATGAAACGTATTCCTGTATCAATAATATTCACATACAATTGATTTGAATAACAATCATGAAGTGAAAACAGTGTAATAATTTACAGTAAATCTTAAAATATCAAGGTAACTAGCTACTTGAATTTCTGACTTGAGTCACTTTTATTTTTATAATAGACGCTAAAGTGTCACTTATTATGCAATATACTGAGGATAATTTTAAGCAGCTTTGGGAGCGATAAATATAGATAAACTAATAAATGTAGAAAGATTGACCCCCAACGCAGCTTTCCTCATATTTACTTATGAAAAATTATAAAACACCTGGGGGCTTACTACCATCTCTTAGCGCAGTATTAATCTAATCTTACCATGCTATTTCGTACTACGACCTTATTAAAATAAGCTTATTTTAATATTGTTTCCGTTGGAAGTTATGTGACGTCATTCCTTAAATCGTTCACTCAAATCGTACCACGACGTGTGTTTCGACAGATTGTAATATTGTTTTAACGTCAAGTTTAGACATCTTAAAAAAGTTGCAATTCTAAGACGGGGATAAAATTGTTTTGTGTTATTTGAATTAATACTTGGATATTTATCTATGAAAAGTAAGTAAAATCATTTTGCGCGTAATAATTTTCTAACTGAAATTGATTGTCACCATAATAACATTATTTACACAATAAAAAATATGCGTTTTCAGATGAGTAATATATATGAAATGTTTGAGTTTTTGGAAGCTGATAACGCACAGTCTAACACAAACAGAAGACAACGCCGAAGGCAAATTCGCGAAGCCAGTGACCCCTTCGAATTAGACGAAGCTGAGTTTGTGAAGCGTTATCGACTAACCAAACAACTAACTCTTAACCTCATCGAGGAATTGAAACCAAAACTAAGTACCCCTATAAGGTCTACTGACATACCTGTGGAGACAAAGGTAATATACTGTTTCATATTATTATGTGGATACGTTTTATAGAGTTAAATATTTTATTTATGTGACAGATAAATATTATGTATTTGTACTCCTGTCATGGGTGCTATTGTGATGTGTTATATATGTTGACCTACTGTGGGGGTATGAGTGTGTTAGCGTTTATTATTAAATAATAATTTATCTTTTTAAAAATTATTGTTTCTTTTTTTAAGGTACTAACCGCATTATCTTTTTATGCAACTGGGTCGTATCAACGTCCCATAGGTAATATTGAACGACAATCTATGGCTCAGCAGACTGTTTCATCAGTGATATGCCATGTTACAGCAGCCCTTAACTCCATAGAGATGAGGAGTAAATATATCAAATTTCCAACGAGTTCTCAAGATCGGCACAAAACAAAAGCAGAGTAATTATTTTATAATTCATATTAATGCTTTAAATTTTTAGAATATTGCCTTTGTTTACATTTGTCATTTAAAATTATTTCAGGTTTTATCAGAAATTTGGAATACAGGGAGTTTTGGGTTGCATAGACTGCACACATATAGCCATAGTGCGTCCAGCAATAAATGAACAACACTATTTTTGCAGGAAACATTATCATTCTTTAAATGTACAATTAGTAAGTAATAATGTTAGCAGTCTTTAATACTGGATACTGAGTTGTATTTATTTTAAACATCTATCAATATATTGATCAAATAGATTATAAAGTAAGTGTTATAAGTGAGGATTCAGAAGTAATTGGAAGTATTTGAAGGATGAAGTTAAAATATCCTATACACTATACCTACAATCTATGTTAGCTAATATAGTTATGATTAAATAATTATAATTTATTTTAGGTTTGCGATACTAACATGCAAATATTGAGTGTTGATGCAAGTCATGGAGGTGCTAACCATGATTAATTTATATGGACGTCTCATCCCTTAAGAGCTCATTTGGAGGATTTAAGTAATACAGAGAATACTTGGTTTCTTGGTAAGTGTTAGTTTTACTAGAATAGAAAAGACTAGGACATGTAAGGAGAGACTAAGACATGAACTGATTAAATAACAGTCTTTAAAATATTTAACAATTTACTTCCACATTTTATTGATGTTTTTGCTTATTGCAAAATAGTTGACACATAATTAAATTTTATGTATATTAAATTATTTTATTATCTATCTACCTAATACAATCTATAATTAAAATAATATACAATCTATAATACATAAATAAATAATTAATAATCTATATATACATTAATAAATAATTTTACATAATATATTAAGCTTTAAATTATAATACCATAAAAGTAACACATTAAGTACTATTATTACATACGTATATTTATCTACATTTGTTTATATTTCAGGTGACTCTGGATATCCTTTGAGGAAGACGATGATGACGCCCATATTAAATTCAGCACCCAATACTCCTGAAGCACATTACACCAACTTGCATGCTCGAGCAAGGAATGTCATTGAGCGGACAATTGGGCTTCTCAAAGCACGTTTTCGTTGTTTGTTGGTCCACAGAGTGTTGCATTATTCACCAGAAGTAGCTGGCTCGATTGTGAATGCTTGTGTTATATTACACAATATATGCAACACAGCAAACACTCCTGTGGAGCCACTGAGCAACGAAGAGGTAGTACGAGAATCCCAATCGCAACTTGGTGATGATGTTGATGAACTGCCACATTCGAACAATACTGCTCTGCAACAGGGTTGGGCTATGCGGAATTCCCTTGTTCATCAGCTCTGGGAAAGGCGCCACTTGCATTCCTGAAAAATATGTTTTTTTTAATTGTCTATTGCATTACTGATTAAAATTGTAATACTATTTTAATAATAATTAATAGAAATTATAAATTAGTTCTAGCAGAAAATGATAATATTTAAATTATTCTCATGTTGTCTATTTTATTTTAAAATTATGATAAATGATAAAAAGACTTAAGTTAACAGCTATTAGTTAGAATTATTCGTTAGAATTATTGTTAGTAATTTACTTTTAGACAACTTATTTGATAGACAATCTTAGCACTACTTTTTACTGAAATATTAGCTTAAAAATAATTAGGAGTAAATAGAAATTTGTTTTAGCATTTAAGGATTTCAGTTTATTTACTTATTTATTTATTCTTTTTGTAAGACCTATGAACAGGTTTTTACATGGGCGGACTTAATGCGTAGTGGCATTCTACCAGTCAACTCAGGGTGATGGCGAGAAATTTGTGGCAGGTGGCAAGAATGAAAGATTCGAAAATTGTGATCAATATAAACAAGGACTAAAACTACTTTATTCTTAAATTTATGCCTGCCTTTTAAATTATGAGTATTCTTAACTACCTTTGATGCGGCTAAGATTATTTTGCAACTAGTTTTAAATTGTAATAGCCTTCACAAAAAAATTCATTCTGTACCTTTCCCTCCTTAGCGCCGAGTCTCGTAAATCTCTCAACAAATTGACGATTTCTTCAAGTGCAGTGGCACTTCGAAGGCTGGCATCTGTTTGAGTTTGCGCGTATTGTAATAGGCTACGTCTCGCAGCCTCCTGCGTTAATGGTTGTTGTCGTTGTTGACGTCGGCGCCTCGGGGATTGTCTCGCTGTGGATGCTGCTGCAGCTGCCGGTGGCGGTGTCGCGGGGTGCGGGCGGGGGTCGGGAGATGGAGTCCGAGGCATGGTGGGGGATGCTGGTATGGTATCATAATTGGGTGGCGGCACTACCGGCAGGATAGGATCCTCTGGTACTGCAGCAGCATTCAGTGAGAATAAAATTGATTCTGACATCGGAGAATCGGTTGATTCCTCGATACCAGCAGAGGCACTTCCTGAAAACTATATTCATAGATATTAATTTGCGATGCATTATATGGATATTTTCCCATTTAATGATTTCTTCCTTTAATCTCACCTGTAAAAATGGTTCCACTCTTACTCCTGGTAAGCCCTGACCGAAATTCTCCCCGAGTATCGACAAAAACTTTATTTCAATTTCGGTCAAGGGCTGTTCGGAAGAAGGACCTCCACCGGTACGGGTCTGAGAGACCCGCACAGCTGCGACTCTTTTTTTTAATTTTGCTTTGAGGTCCACCCAATACTGAAAAATGTAATAGGTATCTAATTAGTTATTATAACATAAGCAAATGTCTCGATTTTTATTGTGGGTTTCTAAATATTATAGCTATGTACATTATTTTGTAAAATAATATGATTTACCTACTTCTAATGTTTTTTTTTAATAAAGTAATATTATATTTCTTTAGTAGCTTTTAATAGTAAGTGCGCAAATATTTTTTTTTTACTCAGTTGGATGAATTTATTTATATTTCTTTGTTTCTTTGATAACTTTTTACTTATAACACACCTTTTTTGGAAATAGCCGGCAAACGAGCTGACGATCCACCTGATGGTAAGTGACTATCGTCACCCATGAACATCAGCAACACCAAAGGCATCACTGATGCGTTGCCGGCCAAGAAAGAAAAGAAAAATAACTGGCTCTAAAGCCCCCAGCCGGAACACGACGAGTCGTTTAGCGGCTGACCATATGCTCCAGGCGAACCCCATGGAGAAATAATAATATACCTACTTACCAATATTTTGGGATATAATTATTATGATCAAAATGTGCGGATTGGTAAAGGGTACGTAGGCAACACAAGTTATGATAGCCAAAAGCCTCCGACATGGTTTAACGACTACTATAACTGTGACCGACGACTTTACGTGTCCTCCGAATTAATGCCACTAGCGGTAACCCATCTGACTACCGATTGTCACTTTAACACTAGCTTGGGCTTTGAGCGCCGGCATATGACAATTTTATTGTATTTAAACAAAAATATACATAAATTGCAACTTACTTTAGACCATCCTCTCCAGTCCTTGTGAGTTCCATCGCCTACGGCGTTTAAGATAGCCGTTACCTCACTCCACTTTCTCAACGAATAATCTTTGGCTTGCAGCGACCTATTAAACGCCGATGCAATGTCCCTATTTCCGTCAAGGAATTCGTATAATATCTCTAACTGCCTTAGTGATACACGACGTGATTTATTACTGTAAGATTAAAAAAAAACAATAAAGTATTTAAGGTCTCTTGAGGAGATTTGAATTTACTTTACACTCGTTTTAAAACATACTTACTTCAGGTTTGACATTTTCGCTAAATATATTGTACCTATACAATAAAATTTTAACCAAGTAGGACCCACTTTCAAACACAGCCGCGCAAGTAATATAAAAATTCGTTCTGAAACTACACAGCATTACACCGGCCATTAAAGTGTCGCATTCTTGGCCAGTGTTTATATTAACAACATAAGTTTCAAGTGTCGCATAACAAAAGTCGTTTGTTAAGCCATAGAAAGTGATCCCAAGTGGGAATAATAATGATTACATACAATAACAACGTATTACAAAAAATATTTCAGAACTTAGCGAAAATACACTGGTATCGTCTAAGCAGGGAATAGACAATAAGGCAATATCATTCGTTCTTAGCAATCTTAAAATAATATTGTTTTGTGGAGGTCATGGTACGAAATTGAACAAACTTAATATAAGCTTAAAATAAGACTTCCGTAAATCATGATGTTTTCATAAGAGATGGTGGTAGGCCTGCTGATGGCTTCAACCCATTAATGGCCCACTACTGGGCACGGGTCTCTCCTCTTGAGGAGACCTAGAGCATAAAAACACATGATAAAACGAATTAAATGGATCAAGAATGCCAGAGCAAAGCAAAGGGCAATTTTAAATTAAAATATTTAATAATCTCTTAATTTGATATTTATTAACACCAAAAGTGACTCAAGTACCATCATCTAATGGAATGACATTCGTTAAAATTTATATATCAAATTACTCTATAATGCAAGTAGTGACATTACACAAAAATATTTCGTATCTTATTTATTTATCGTTGATAAAAATTTGACTATTAAATAGCAGAGGAAAATGCACCTTATCTTAACAGAGAATTATAATAATTATGATATTATATTGCAATTTATTTACTTTCGTTGCCACAACATACTTTGGACATTGAAATGATGTACTGGAGACTGAATTTGTCAAGGATTTGTAATTTGGTTTTTATGAGTTTTTAGCAATGATAATGTTTATAATGTTGGTATCACGCGCAAGGAGTTCTGGGTTTGAATCCTGTACGCACATAAAATTTTCAGCTATGTGCGTTTCAAAAGTGGATTATTATACTTCTGTTATCTCTATTTAGTGGTTTTGTGCCAAATCTTTCTAATACCTCCTGGTATTAAGGTTATAGGCAAAGTTGTAACACTCATAAAAATATTGCTCCAATAAAAAATTTCTCCATCATAAATACGATACATATGACTGATTTAGATCTTTATGCCATTAATAATCCTCATTAAAATGCTTAAACTGTCATAAATTAAGATCCATAAATCAAGATCCATTTTACGATCCCATAAATCATGATCCATTTTACGATCCATAAATCATGATCCATCAATTATGATCCACAATTCACGATCTACATGGCATCTCTAAGACAGTATGTAAAGTGAAACCAACTTATCTGTGAATTGAAGGGAGGCGCTGTCGGACGCATTGGACCAATCATTGGACGCAATTCGAGAGGAAACTGACAGAAGAAACTTTTAAACATGACATTAGTTCCAATTTTCGCCACTTCACAGATAAGTTAGTGGCTCTGTACTTCATCCGTTGGGGTGAGACTGGGGTGACACTGGGGTAGTGAGTGGGGTGTCAGACGACGACGACGAGGGGCGGGTCTAGGATCATAACTGGGACTGCGGGCCGCGACGCAGCGTGGCCGCGCCCCCCGCCTCCAGCCGCGGCCAATCCACGAACTCACGCCCGTGTCTGGGGACAACCGACATAAATAAATAAACGCTACTAATGAAAGACACGTTGACTTGTCACAGACTAAACAGTTTATTATTTGCAGTAAGGACAGATACAACCACAGATTATTAATAGGGTTGACATGTTTACAAGTAGATGTCGCTACTATATACTAAACATGTTATTTCATTATAAATTTAACAACTACACACTCACAACCACACTAGGATTCCGTTTCGTGGATGCCATGGACAACACACTATGACAAGAACAGACTCCACACTACAGGGGCCCTATGACTAGCGAGCCTGATTTATTCACCTCTTACGACACCTATCCGGCGTGGGATCTGAATTAGTACTCTAAGCCACCCCAATACCGCATGGAGACTTCAATCAATTTAGCTAATTGAACCTGAGTTACACGATACTCACTTGAACATATAGTTGAGGGTGGCTCCAACGGCGGCCCCCCAGAACATCATATACATGAGCGCTTCAGTACCGCTGCGTGACGTCACCACGCTGGCGCAGAACATTGACACCGCCACCAGAAGTACTGAGGGGAACTGGAAACAGAAAGTTGATCAAATACTTAACATTGTGTAGAGCTTTACCTTCTATTTAAACATGTAGTTAGAAGTAATAGTTTCTTTTTAGACGATTGTTATTGGCAAACAAATTGGCCAACTTTTTATTGAAGTATATATTTATATTAGTACAAAAAAAATTACTATTCAACAGATATTAGTTTTGGTAACTGAAAGGACTATTGTTTAACGTTAGCACTAACTGATGAGGATTTCTATCTCAAACATATTGAGTAATATTTGTAATGTTTAATCTTTGTGAGTGTCAATAAATAATAATAATTATTATTAAAAACGACCAGAAAGACCTGATAATAATTGATAAAAAAGCAAGAAATATACACAAATACTCACTGTAATAGTTTTCCAGTCTCTCTCGCGGCGCAGCGGGCACAATGCGGTGTTCCCTTCACCCTCCACCACCACGTATTTACCTAGCAGCAAATCTATGGAGTCCTGGAGACAATACGTGTTAACTATAACGAAGGTAGAAGGATATTTGATCTAAAATTCATCGAGTCATAGATCCTTTTAATAACTTTTGATCAAAATGTCTGTGCATACAGTATTTTTGATGACAGCAATACATAGGCGCGAGCCAAATTCAGTTTTCTTATTTCAACAACGCCAACGACAATCACAAAGACAAAACTTTATTTTACTTTACTGTTTTTTATTTTACTGTGGAAACGGACATCCTAATATCATAATATTATAAATGTCAAAGTTTATGAAAATATTCCACATTTGGGGTGAGGAGCAAAAAAAGGAAAATAAAATCCTTCATAAACGTTCCCATTGGTTCAACAAAAAATTTTTCGAGCAAAAAGTTCGATTTTGATTTCGTTATGTGAGCGCCACAATATTCTTGCCTGGGGCGTCAGTGGCTCTAACGCCGGCACTGTAACCTAATCTCTTAACTCTCTAATATCACATACATAATAATATCAAACATACAATCCACTAAATTACCCATACCTGTCTATACCCGTCACTGAAGTTGTTCTTATAGTATCGTGTGAGCGAGTTGATCCCGTCGCGTAACAGCCCGAGGCGCGTGCGCTTGCCCGTGCGCGTGAAGTCGGTCTTCAGCGCGCCCGTGCCTGAATACTGCACCGATATCATGTCCGCGTGGTCCGCCCACACCTGGACATATATATACATATACATTTTTGTATATCAACAATTATTGCAATGCATTGTTCAGTGCAATTAAAGGTATCATCCAGGACAGTCGCGTTTTTTATTGACATATCACTGACTTGTAGTTGACCCGTACACAGATTAAAGAGGATCCAAGTTACACAGATGACGAATCTTCCTTGGGACATTCCTCTTAAATCTTCTATGAATTTGAAAATACAACTGAATTGAGATCGCGCTACATTTTTAAAGTCCGTTGAAAATGAGGAAAAATATTTAAACTCAGATTAAACTCTATTATTTTCTACTAAATCGGCTTACAAGCTCATTAAACTTAATAATCCCCTTGTAATATACGGGTAAATGTTGTACAAAAATACTTTGAACACAAGAATACACATACGTATGTGTACTTACATACACACACACACATGGCCACACACGTATTATGCACACGCACATTTATTTAAATAGCGCTCATGCTACATTATTCGTGAAGACCAGTATAAGTACAGTACAGACCACATTGGGGTCCCATTAGTAGTGGCGGCGAGCAGTTTGAGCGCGGCGGCCAGTTGCGCGCGCACTAGCAGACTCTACGTACACATGCACGCACATATACACGCACACACGCACCCACACTCCCATATACATACACGTAAATATCAATATAACATATAAACAGACTGCTTTAAACAGGGGTCCGTTGTTGGTGGTCACAGCGACTAGAATGAGCGCGGCTGCCTACTGCACGCACATAAACATGCACGCACACGTATACGCATATCGCACGCACACGCCCGTAAAGACCAGTATAAATACATACCGCGTTAAACAGCTTATCAAAGTGCGGCAGGGGTCCATCATTGGTGGTCACGGTGAGCAGTTTGAGCACGGCAGCTAACTGCGCGCGCGCCAGCAGACTCTGCACCACGTTGGTGCGGTCGAGGCAGTCCACGCAGTTGGTGCGGAAGACGCCGACCTGACGCATGAGCACTGAACCACCGCGGGAGAGGAAGTAGCCGAACTCCGCCTGTTGGCAACGATGGTAGATGATAGGAGGTTTTAGCAATGATCGACATGCGAGATCGTTATCGTATAAGACACTTATTCTACGAGGCTGTTCTACGAGGACTGATAAAAACAGGGTTTTCTTCGGCTTCGGGTTTGACAACAATTGCGTACAGTAAGAAACGACGTCCGTGATAAAAATCACAATATCGTCATACAGTTTCTACTACAATATGTTCTGATAAAATTTTTGTGAAAAATTATTACGCGTTACAGTTCATTTCAAGTTTCCCCTTACCTCCCGTCCCACTTCTCGTACCACACCTCATTTAGTACGGATAGCAACGCTACCCTCGTATATTTGTGATCCCGTGCGGCGCGTGCGCTCTCGAGTTTGTTGTTGATTTTGATGTTATTTTCGTTAAATTATTTTTCTTTTGATTTATTATATTTTACATTCGTTGATTTGTGTCGCTACAATGACTAAAAGAGTCGTTTGTTGTAGAGAGTATGTTGTAAGAGTAGTATGTTAAAATTTTCGGTTGAGATGTGTCAGAGTGGAATGAACTATTGAGAAGAAGTTGGGTATAGAGCAAAGAGATGACAGTACGAAATGTATTAAATAAAGATAATAAATTGGCATTTTTTTGTTAACAAACTTTAGTGTAGCCAAAACCAACATCGATCATGGGGGTTACATCCAAAATTATTTGTTTTTGACTATTGACGTTTTTGACAGTTAACGTTTTTGACATTTTTATTGTTAGACCTTACGCGTATTTGACCTTTTGCGTATAATCTGTAGTACATCAATACCTGTTCATGAGCGACCCGGTCGAGCAGTATGGACAGGCGGTCGTAGCGCAGCCCGCGGCACTCGGCGTGGAAGTCGAAGGGCTCGTACCGCACGCCCGGGAGCGCCGCCGCCGCCACCGCAGCCCTGTAGCCGCGCTCTAGGGCTTCCTCTTTACCGCGCTGGTCGATCTGGTGTCAAAAATAGAAACAATCAAAAATTTACTGTCGTCTACGAAATCAGTTGGGGCTTCTTTGAACGTTTTATTGCTTGTATTGGGGGGTTTAAAACGATGGATGAGGCTTGGGGGGGTCCGCTCTTCCAATAAGAATGATGGAAGGCTCTTTATTGCTCACGACGAAGTTATTGTTCGCTGATGCCCACTGGTGACGATAGCCACTTATCATCAGCTCTTTACCGGCTATTTCCATAAAAAACCCGACTCACCAAGTTGACCAAAACCTGGTTCCCATACCGCTGCAGCTGGTCTCTCAGGTGCCTGGTGTAGGCCGCCACGTGGTCCTCGCTGGCCACCGCCATGCTCGGCTTGTACTTCAGGTTGGGGTACTGGCTCCAGTACAGCGGGATGGAGCCGCGGGTCTGGATGAAGGAGGACTTCTCACCCCCACGCTCGACTATCTGCTCGGTCTCTACGAAGTTCGCTACGTTGCCCTGGGTGAGAGAAGTACAGTGAGCAAAGACTTTATAGGCCATGATATTAAACATTACAAAAGGTTCTTCAATCATGCCCTGCCAATAATGGAGGCCATACACTATCAAGTGTACCGTGTATGGCCTATTTAACTCTTTAGCTTAGTGTACAATACAATAATGTATGAACGATTTACTTTCAATTGCAGCTCACAAACAAGCATCCAATGGTAAGTCACAAACGGCAACGGATATCAGTAACATCATCCAGTACCAACATCCCGTATACTTGATCGTGTATGGCCACGGTAAGCTATCTGATCGTAAAGTTATCTCATGCACACTGGATGGCACGTCAAGTCAAACTGCAGACTTGATCAAGTACACATGATGCTTTATGGCCTCCATTAGGTTAGGTAAGGTAAGATGGTTCAGAACATGTTACCTGAGCGTCAATCCCCCGCATGAACAGCCTCGTCCCAGCGCGGTCGACGCTACGGCGCGACACCAGCGACCACGCCAGATGGTGACCGTTGATGGTCACGTGGTTTATTGACACGACTGAACCCATGATTCAGGAAAGCTTATTATGTTTGCATAGAGACCTGTATACTTCGGGAATCAGTCAATTTTTTCATGTAGCTACATCATTTGTATTGAAGGGGATGTGACTTGAAAAATTTACATCAAAGCGCTTTGATTCGTCTTTTATTATGCGTACCGCGAACAGGGATAAATTGTTCACGCTAGTGCTCCCGTTCGACTATTATGCCAGTGTCTTCAAGTCAAGAGTGAATAGGCTTTTATAGAGTTAACTAGCTGTTGCCCGCAGTTTTGCATACGGAAATTATGTTTTAACTTATCCAAAATTTTATCCTTTTTTCCCTGGTAACCTTTTAATTTTCCGGTATGAAAAGTTTTCTAAAGTATGACCCAGGGTATCAGTAACAACTTTACCAATTTTCATAGAAATCCGTTCAAGGGTTTTTATGTGATGACCAAATGACCAGACAGACAAACAGACACTTTGAGTTTTATTATAGTATAGATGAGCTTTACCATCCACAATTTCATACACTTCCCATGAGGTGGGTTTGTAGTGAAACATAAGCTTCCTACTAGTCGTTACATGTTAGTATAAAAGGATACATCCTTCGATGAGAGGCAGACAGAACCGGGCGAACTGCTGGTGCGAGTACTCCTTCAGCAGGTGTCCGTTCCACAGGAACCGCGGCTCGGCGCGGCTTGCCAGCGACAGCTGCGATTATAATACACTTACGCCCCAACTCAGAGTTACTAATGGTTATTTAAATCGCTCCTTAGTACAGAATTTGTATGGCGATTCTTTATTATGGAGCGATTTTAGTAACCGTTAGTGTCTCTGAGTTGGGACGTTAAACAAACTTATTACTATTACAACTTAATACAATTAAAGAAAGAAAGAAAGAAAATATTTATTTTGCCACAACTTATTACAATTACAACTTAATACAATTTAATACGATTACAATTTATTACAACTTAATGCAATTTATTTTTATAACTGATACAGTTTTGTGTATAGGTTTTAGAATACCGAACCGATATGCAGACTTTAAATACGATATGGGGCATGGTCTTAATTTACTGTAAAAAATGGTTGCCTGTAAAGTCGGTTTACGGACGGTAGTTTAACGTGACAACGTCATGACAAAACATTGATGAAATGATTGCATACTTTTATTATAGATAAAATTGAATCATTTTAATTAAATTACCATTATTTTGTATAGGAAAAGGAATGAAATGAAATCTACATTTGGATTCATAAATTACTATGCGGCACGAACCGAGCGCTTCGGTCGATCGTGGCCGATCGTGCCTCTCTATCGCTTGTTCCACGCTCCCGCTCGCGGAACGTGACAGTGAGTCATGCTTTTTCGTGCGTGCACCCGGCTTCATCGTTTTAATATACGTTATCACGTCAAAAATATAGTTAGGTTAAGTTAGGTTAGTTTTGGCTCTCGCAGCATTTAATACCTTGTGTTTTTATATTATTAGTATACTATACCTTGTGGAAGTCCGGCGCTACGGAGTGCAGCCTCTGCATGGAGTGTGTGAGGTCGTAGCCGTACGAAAAGTATATCCCGGGCGTGTCCAGCGCCGCTCGTACCATGCGCTCGTATGTGCTGTTGTCTTCGATCTGTACACACACACACACACACACATATAGATTGATGAGGTTTTTTATAGCTTGAAGATCTGATGAAAATGTGGACTAGTCTATTTATCAATGATTATTTTAAATACATCGGGTATTCACGTAGTCACAATTCGTATTTTATAATACCCATATTTCGACTCAGTTACATGAATCGTGGTCACACAGAGACTGTAGTAGTGGGGAGAAACTCTTGACAGGTGACAACTGACGTTAATGACAGTTATGCCTGTCTTTTGTATTTTGTACCGATATTTCGATCAGTACTAACTATACCGCTAATATTTAATACGAATCGAAATCGTGAGTACCCAAAGTTTAAGGATCAATGGGGCCCCTTTACACTTCAAAAATTATTTTATTACTTAAACAATAAAATATGTAATGTTACCTGTTTACTGGTAAGATGTGTCGTAGACCGCGCGTATGGAATGATGTCAGTTCCCGCGAGTTGAAATATATCATGGTCGTTTATTTTACCCATCTAAAAATAAATGAATAATTAAAAACTGTCTCACAAGCTCTAGCTGGAATACAACTACTCATATGACTGACTCAAGCAGTGGCGTGCCTAGGCCGTCAGAAGGCAAGCCCAGTTGTGTCATACAACCCAAGATCTCGGGATCTTTGGCCCGACAACACAGAACACTCCATTCCATACATATAATATTTACCAACAAATAATATGAGTGTTAACAGCTGGGCATTTTGGCTTGTATGGCTATACCGCCACTGGACTCAAGCAAGAAGGTGAAGCCTGCTTCAGGTTTGCACTAGAGGTAAAAGTTCAAATATTGAATTCTTTACCACCACCACCACCATCTCACCTACAATGTAGGTGTCTTAAAAAGAAGAGTAAAGTGAGTGGCTTTTAAAAAGTTAGTGCATTCTCAATCTTGGATCACTTACAATCAGGTGGGATTGTTGTCAAGACTTATTCTCTTAAAAAAGACATGATTGCATTCTAGTGTTCAACAAACAACTATTAAAAGACCAAGATCTTAACATAAAATATGGAAAACAAATACAATCCACTTACCAGTATCCTGTATTTTGCTACTACCAGATATAAACCCGATATCAGCCGAATGGATCCAAGGAACCCACACACTGGTCTATACGCATTTGGGGGTATGGGTATTTTGACTGCATTTATATCTGTGGGATATATTAAAAAGTTAGTATGAATTTATAACCAAACAACAGGTGTATTTCCTGCAGCTATGCCCCTCAAAGTTAAATAACAATTTTATGCTCTTATAAAAATAAAATTATTTTATTTTATTTTGTATGACATTAGACATAATATTATTTTATATAGAAAAAAATTAAAACAAAAAATATGCAAATGAGTACAGACAAAAAGTTGAGACAATCAAAAGTCAAAGTCAAAAGAATAAATACTAATTTCTCACAGTAATCAAAATATTTATCAGAATAATATTTTTCACATAATTATTATATCACTTCCATGAATGCATTTTTACATTGTAATCATGAAATTGAAGGATAGACTTTAGCTGTCAGTACTCAACAAATATTTTTTTTTGGAAGTAGCCTGCATACGAGCTGACGATCCACCTGATGACAAGTGGCTATTGTTGCCCATGGACAGCAATAACACCAAGATAAATTAAAACAAATCAAATTCATTTATTTGCTTGAAAGTGGGTATATAACAATGTCTTAAAATTAATATTATGTCCTCCACATTCCACAATATAAGGCATGCAAATTTCACTATCCAAATCTTTTTTTTTTTTCAAAAGAAAGGGCTTTGTCACTGTAGCGATTATGTCGCCCTGGTTACAAAACGTTTCTTATATACTAAACAATTATAATACTATTAACTATGCCTTACAGATATGAGCTTAGATCATTTTTTAGCATCCTCCGATACCGGATCGGCTATCCGAATCTTATATAGATATGATAAATTAGTGGCCGTTTCCCTTAGACATATGACAAATGCCAACAAGTGTTCATACCTTTCACACTGGCTTCCCCAGTGATTCTGTCTATCACTAGAATTTCAGTTGGGTTGATGGTCGGCTCAAAGTAGAACTTGTCTGATGTTGTATACCTAAAAACATAAACTGATTGTAATTTGATGATGATGATGGCGATGAAGATATGTTTTATAGCAGTACCACATCTATACTATAATAAAGTTCAAAGTGTCTGTTTGTCTGTTCGGGCATCACATAAAAACCTTGAACAGATTTTGATGAAAATTGGTAAAGTTGTTACTTATACCCTGGGTTATATTTTAGACAACTTTCATCCCGGAAAATTGAAAGTTTTCCCGGGAAAACTGGATAAAAGTTTGAATAAGTTAAAACATAATTTCTGTATGCAAAGCTACGGGCAACAGCTAGTATTTCAATATTTTCGTGTAACACAGGCATTGCCATGCCTAGTTCAACCAGCTGTATTATTAACTATAATATATACCAAAAAATATTTTCTGTTTAATGCTTTATGTGGTGTGAAATGCAGTTTATTATTATTATTTTTATTATATTTATGGGTAGGTAACGGCAAAAGAAACTACTCAGGAATTATTAAGATACAACTAAATATAACACATCTTTATTTTTGTTGCTGTCAATAATTGTGTTATTGCATACATACCTACCAATACAAATTAGATCAAAATCTTCATGCTGATTAATGATAATGATTAAGTAATGTCCCATTAACATACCATCTGATTAAACAACAGGTATAGATAATAAACTGAGGATCTTAACAAGAGTTCCTTCTTATAACACTTTCTTTGTATAGGTTGGAGAACATGTATGCAGCACATGAGACTTAGGTTTATGACTTAGGGCTTTTCAATCCTATTGAAATTATGGATATTACAGCAAAAACTCATTACGTCCAATGATATTATGTTTAGACAACCGCTAAAATCAATCCTAACTTGGTTTACAAAATAAATAGGAAATAACTTACAGTTTGATATCATCGTGAATCAGTAGGTGGTCTGCCATTATTTTTAATTACCAAAACCAAGAGTTGATTAGATCATAGTATTTTTAAATCACAAATAATTCCGTACACTACGATACGATGAAATCAGAAACATGAAAGAAAAGAAACATGAATTACCAGAATTACCATTTCAATGACAGAATTGCTGTCGTAAATTTTAACGTCATCTGTCATCTGTGACATCTGTCATCAATCATCATGCAAACTATGGATTTGATTGAATCATAGAGCAAAGTGTTGGTTTTAGCCTGGGAATACACGTCCGATTTTTCTCTCCGATCGTCGGATCAGATAGTCTGATCAGACAATCGGAAGGCCCTCGTGCCATACATTTGTTTGAATACATAATACACGTCCGATCAGATAGTAGGATCGGACGTCCGAGTCGGAAACAGCGCCAAGACGATTTTATGGCCGATCCGATTGTCTGAAGGTGCGGTCTGCATACTTTTTTACAGAGACCAATAGACGTCCGATTCCTCCTTCCGACTTGCCAGTTTACTCTCTAGCGTGACAGTGAACGTACGCATCGAATGGCTTATTATGGGCGTAGAAAAACGTACTTGGTTATGCGATACTTTTAACTGACTTCAAAAAAAGGAGGGGTTCTTAATTCAACTGTATTTTTAGGGTTCCGCACAAAAAAAACGAAAAACGGAATCCTTATAGGATCACTCGTGCGGGGAAAGGGGGGTAGGGGCTTATCTCCGAAACCACCGATGCTAGAAAGTTCTCGCTCGAAAGCTGATGCTTTTCATGTGGTGGGACTACATGACAAGCACCTTTTAGCGAGATCTGACGAGTAGTTTTTGATTCATCCCTTTTAATGAAGTCAGTTATTTTGTTGTCCAGAATTATTCAAGTACAAAAGTACGTTAAAAGAGCTTATACTCATTCTGTAACAATCAAAGAACTTTTCGGGGTATCTCCGTAATTTTGGATGTTTTAAGTAGAAATTACTCTCGGTAAGTCTTGTCAGATTGATACTTTATCAATCTGAATTGAAATTGAATATTGAAACCAATAGCGACGTTATTTCTTCTTTCGCGCTAACACGAGCAAATATGCAATAAGTAACCATAATTTTCATTCGCCGTCCATCTTTTCGTTCTGGCAAGCAAGCACTTACCGCTCTCACAGCTCGAGAACGACTGTGTTCAGAAAAAGGGCGCTTTCACATTAGGTCGCCAGTAGTGCGGCAGCAGCGCGACAATAGCAGCGCGACAGACGCGCGGCTGTCGCGCTGCTACTTCTCTATACTAAAAAGAGCAGCGCGACAGCCGCGCGACACGTGATTTTCATAGTGGACGGCAGCGCGGCAGCCGCGTGCGATCAGTCGGCTTCAAGCCAGTGTTGCAATCGCACGTTCGAACACTTCGAACATACACAATGAGCGAATTTGACACAGAACAATTTATCGTTGAAGTTCAAAGGCGTCCTGCTTTGTGGGATTCGAGGATCGATGATTTTTTAGTTTTAGCTCTGTGCTAGATTAATTAATATCTGTTAAAAAAATAGACGACAAAATAAATATGTCTAGTCAAATTCGATAAAATATGGTTAAATGTCTTTTAATTTTAGAGATATGATTTTTTAAGTAATGAGGTAGCCACTGTCGCACCTATCTGCCCTTAATAAGAAAAACAATATATAAATAGGGTGTTATAAATTCCAAAAATAGGATAAAACCCATGGATGTATTACTCTAACTGGATAAGTAATTTTGTAGAGGTACCTGAGGACGGATGACGTCATAACCTAAGGACCATTTTTCTATTGTGTCCATGTTATCTATAGTCCCAGGACACATGATTCGATTATGATTTTTTATAATGGTATAAAAACATATAGGTAAGATGAATATTATAAGTAACGTAATTGTGGTGTAGTTTGCAACACTACGCCAAAAAGTTAATGCAATTTTTCAATGAGGCGATTACGGTCATCGGGGATTTGTGAAGACTGTGGTCGTCGTTTTTGTTTGTGTTGCTTAAAATGTGGTGTTGTACTCTTATCAAATTATCAGTGAGAAAATTACAATAAAATCAATTGCAATATTTAATTCAGTTTTGAAGAAATTTTAATAAAATGTTTTATTTCAATATTATAAATACCACGAGAAAAATTACCAATAGAAAACATTTTAAAGATCCATATGAAAATAGGATATAATTTTTCTAAGTGTGGACACCCTACAATTATGAAGGATAACCTCAATCTGGACTGTGATTGGTCGAATAGTCCTTGAGATATGACGTCATCGAACTATTCTGTGCTTCAGGTACCTCCACAAGGTAAGCAATCCAGATAGTGTAATATATCCATGATAACACCTTTTGTATGAACAAATGGGTAGGTACCATAGATATAGTATATCTATGGTAGGTACCCTAGGAACCCCATCTATAGACTTACCTAAGTGTTATAACGAGTCTTTCTTCTGTGGAAATGCTGTTGCGAAATCGAGTATCACGGCGTTGAATACTACTCTTAAGAAGACGTAATAATTCGCCGAAAGACTTTCTTGACATTCGGACGTAATTAAAGAATTTTTTATTACTACCATATTTCAACACTTTGAATACTGTCACATAATCACTAATCACATGCCGATTTCGAAATAAAGGATAAATCCAGTAAATCCTTTTTTTATTATGAATGCGACGTCGATGGCGCCGAAGGAGAACCAACAAAAGCAGGAGCAACAAAGATGTTTCCTCTTTGGAGTCCATTATTTCAATAAACTGGCCACCCTGATCTAAGCAAGTCGCGCGGCTGTATTTGTAATGAGAAGGCATCCGCTGCTGCCGCGCTGCAGCCGCGCTGCTGCCGCACTACTGGCGACCTAATGTGAAAGCGCCCAAAGTCTGACGCAAAAATCGGACGTGTATCGAGTAAATACGATCAGATAGTCTGATCAGACAATCGGAAACAAAATCGGACGTGTATTCCCAGGCTTAATGTTTTAATCTTTAGAGGACAAAGTTATACATTTTAATTTATTTTACTTAATAATGTGGATCATCAATTAGATAAAGAATTATAAAAAATTACCTATATAACACCAAGGATTTCAAGAAGATTACCTATTTATATAAAGCGTAGTTTAATAAAAAAAACAAAACGCTTATATACTTGCATTCCTTTCTACGCATTTGTATTATTGACTTGATTATTAATCTTTTATATACAATTTTTATTTAATCAACATGAATATTTTGGATTTACACAGTCTAATTTATTTTCCCATACAAAGTATTACTGTTCGATTGAACACATTGGATTAAGACTAACACTCATATTACAAAATATTATATACATTTATTTATTTTATGGCAAGTGAAAAGAAACTGACGTCTTACATGTGTTTTTGACTTTTGCATTTTTAACCTCAAAAACCTGTTGATAAAGAATTAAAGATATTTTAGTAATAAATACATAACACAAAATATTAGTATAGAATAATTTACAAAAGGCATTATTTAGTATGGAAATCCCAGGGCATCCCGGACTAATCAAAACTATTAATGATGGCGAGGAAGTCGAAGATTTTTCAGAGGAATCTGACGAAGAAATCGAGGTCTGTGTTTACCTCATTTGACTTAGAAATTTATAAAATCTTAAAATCTGAATGCAAGTTACAAACCTTGTTTCGTCTCTATTTTTCTCATTTCAACTTCCTTTATTTAGTCTTGACTTAACTTGACAATGTGGTATAATTTTTTTGTGATTGTAATGATAGTGTTTTACATAAATATTACAGTATAAAGAACCAGAATAAATTAATTGGGTGACAGTACGTTTTTAAAGTAAACATAATCTTTTATTTCAGTATCAACCAACTAAACAAAGGGCAAAAAGAAATGCAGATTTTGATCCCAAGTTCAAATTTGTTGGGTCTGTAGAAGAATATAACAAGGTATATAATATATTCTATACATTTTCTTAAGCGCTCATAGCCCGGCGGCTTGCGTCGATCCTAAGTGATCGACAAAGTTAAGCAACAGTGGGTACGTACGGTCGGGTGACCGCTAGTGGCCAAAAATTCTTAAGCGTTTTCTGTGCTTCAGAGGGCTCTTAAGCCGTCGCTCCCGGTTGTTATCGTAAGATAACAGTCATTGAGCAATGTCGGAGTCCCTCGGGCGACGTAAAAACTTCTGACACTCAGGTTGGCCACTAACCCTTCCACCAATGCACAATGGAGCAGCGTGGAGTATGCCTTAGGCCACCTCAAGAGGAGAGAGCTGTTCCCAGTATTGGACCATTAATGGGTTGTAGCTATATATTTTCTTAGCGATATTTAATACTATCATTGAGACAAATATGACAGTTTGCATCAGTATGGCAAGAGAGAGATATATATTTAAAACGTAGTATTAAAATATACATTCATCTATCATCCACATCAATAAAGTATTTTTTTATGAGTTAATGCTTGACTACAACCTTCCCTGATGATAATTGGCAATGAAGACATGAAGGGTTACTTAGTAAAAACTATTCATTCTTAACTTTAAGACCAATATGAACACTGTCAGTGGTGTTCACTCATTCAAATAATGTTTTGTTCATGATCAAGTTGTTTCCATTCCTTAGAACCCATGGGACAACCTTCAACAATATGTAAGGAGGAATGTTAAAAGGACGTTAGATGAAAAAATAGAAAGGCGGAGAGCTCAAGTTAAAGTTAATGGCAATTCACAAGATGTGGACACAGATTCTGATGTAGATGGTAAAGGTAAGTCACCTAATTCGTTTACTGTTAGTCAAGATAGGGCTATTAGCTATGACTCATAGATTTGCAAATTAATTAATCAATCCTCCTTTCTATGAAAGTAGATATTTTTTTTAACTGCCTTAATTTAGACAGAAATGCAGGCAAATATGCTTATGAAAAAAGGTTTTTTGTATGGGATGTTTTACAAATGGAACATTCCAGTGATCTTTTGGCTACTGAACTGTTTCAATAATAGAAAAACATAATACTTTACTTATTTACATTAGTATGCCTCCAAATCTTTCTATGACTTCTATTTATAACTTCATTTAAGATTTAAGATTCTGTTTATTTCCCACAAGTGTGCAGTTTTGCCCACTTTGTAAAAGAATGCTGTAAACAACAAAATGTGGACATAACTGTAGCAAGAAGAGTTTTATATTTAGTTATCTATACTAATATTATAAAGAGGAAAGATTTGATTGTTTGCACTGAATAGGCTCCGATACTACCGAACCGATTTGAAAAATTCTTTCACTGTTGAGAAGCTACACTATCCCCGGGTGACATAGGCTATATAAAAAATATATATTTTTTATTACTATTTTTCCCGAAGCGAAGCGAGGGCGATTTCCTAGTTATAAATAAATAGTTAGTGATTTGTTTCATCAGCTTTGACATTACTCCTGATAAATACTTGACTAAACAGTTACTACCCTTAACTGTTACTAATAGTAGTGCAACTAATATTTTTACTAAATATTTTGTGGTGTAACTTGCATTTTACAGATGCTGATATGGATGAACTGGAAATATCTGATGATGAGCTCAAAAAAGATGAAATTAAAACTAAACAAAAAAAGCCGACTAAGAAGCAGAAATTAAAAGAGGTATGAAATTTAATTTATATGGCCCTCTTTCAGTTGGAACCCATAAAACACCAGTATATATTATGTTAAAATATTATTTATTATTATATATAATATTATATTTTATGAGTAAGATATTACACTTTGCACCCTACCAATATTAAAAAAAAAACCCATCATCATCATTCACATTGACAGGAGCTTGAAGAGGAAAATGAAGCAGGCACCCGCGTGGAATATGACTCAGACTTCTTCGAGGAGCCCCCGGCTTATGACGAGAACGCGTCGTTCTATATGATGAATCTGTCCAGACCCCTGCTCAAGGCTATCGGGACGATGAACTTCGTCCATCCCACGCCCATACAGGCGGCTACTATACCTATCGCTTTGTTAGGTGAGGTTACTTGAGATTTTTTTCTTTTAATTATTCTACTGAAATTATTAATGTCCAAGGAGTTTGCTATTATAGCATACTACACCCCATAGGTATCGACTTTTTTCTCATAGACCTCTTTCAAAATTTAGCTGGTTCCGGGGACCCCCTGCAGCTACATTTCTACCGTATTCCCAAAACTCGACAAAAAATGTGAAGATCGGTTAAACTACAAGTACAGAAATTTGTATTGCGGCTGAGTTTAGATTATATAGAGATTAATAGTTTTCGAAAAAAAATTGAGAATTGATTAGTTAATTCATTGACTTTTTTGTCATGCCAACATAGACCCCCATCGAGTCTCCCGTTGACCCCTGGTGGTCCACTTGGACCACTTTGGGAACTAAGGCTATTCCCTGTAGCTTCTTTGGTAGTGACCTTGTCTATGAATCGTTTTCCAAGATTGATACCTGGCTGGGGCAGGCATTTATGTGACAGGTAAATATTTCTCTCGGTACATGAATGTTATCGATATCTTATAGTGTATCAATATCTTGTGACATCAATTTCAACCGAGACACTTAATCCTTGTACAGGATTATGAGTGTTGGCTTCAACCCATTAACGATCATTTCTTCTTCTCCACGACAAAGCACCTTTCCGAAATGGTAGTAGAATAAAAAAATACTTGCATTAATGATATTTATATGATTAAATTAATTATTTCGAACTTTCACATCGTATCAGGCAAGGACATATGCGCGTGCGCTGCGACGGGTACAGGTAAGACAGCAGCGTATATGCTGCCCATCCTGGAGCGGCTGCTGTACAAGACCGCTGGGGACCGCGTCACCAGGGTGCTGGTGCTCGTGCCCACCAGGGAGCTGGGGACTCAGGTCAGTGACAAATCACAATACAGTACAAATCCTCTTTATTGTACTTACACTAAAATTTTTAGAAATGTATAACTAATTAGCGATCTCTTCCAGGCAACCTTATGACTATTAAAAAGAGTTGCAAATGAAGGAAAAGGCCAGTTCTTTCTTTCTCCAGTTTTTTCTGTTTTTCTTCTCTCTTTCTTGGCCGGCAGCGCGTCAGTGATGCTTTTGGTGTCGCTGATGGCTATGAGCGACGATAGCGTCTTACCATCAGGTGGATCGTCAGCTCGTTTGCCGGTTACTTCCATCAAAAAAGGCCGAAGAATTAGGAATGAATTGCTCCCAATTGACCTCCACTAGTCAGATGGGAAAATTTTCGTCTCTTCTGACCACCAGTGGTGAGATTTGGTGGTCAGATGGTCTGGAGCGGAAAGCACTGGTTCTCATGCCCCCAGTCGGAACACAAACGGTCGATTTGGCGGTTGCTCTAGGAGAGATATATTTGTTCTCTAGGTACACGCGGTGACAAGACAGCTAGCGCAATTCACATCTGTCACTGTGGGGCTCTCCGTGGGAGGATTGGACGTCAAATATCAGGTAAACATTAAAAAAATATATACACTGAAATATACATTTTGTGAGTCAGTTTGGCACGGTAAACAGTTTAACTTGTGTATCGCGAACTTCTAATTGAGTTGTTTTTTTTTACGTTTCATATTAAGCAATACATGTTCTGTAAAATTAATAAATTAGATGTTATGTATGGAAAAAAACTGTGAAAGGCAGGGGCAGGGGTGTGATATTATATAAGATATCTTTAAAATTTAAGAAGATATGGAATTATTAAGTTGCACTTGAAATAAAAATTGCCAAACCGCTAAATTGAATTTCTATTTAGAATTTCTATTGAGTTCTATTTAGTAAACGATCTTACATTGTCTTTGAATTGTAATTTCGAATTTAAAAATGACAGAAAATGAAAAAAAAATTAAAAACACGTTATAGAGCGTCAGCTCATTTGCTGGCTCGTTCCATAAAAAATATTTCAATTAAAGTTCTAAGATTGTTTACCAAATAAGACTCATCTAAACTTTACTGAACGTGTCTATCTGTCTGTCTGTGTGTCCGCGTGCAGGAGAGCGTGTTACGTCACAATCCGGACATCGTGATAGCGACGCCGGGCCGGCTCATCGACCACATCCGGAACACGCCCTCCTTCAGCCTGCACTCCATCGAGGTGCTCGTGCTGGATGAAGCTGACAGGTAGCTCATAGCGATGTCTTTCAACATGTTACATCTATGTCATGGAGGTGAAAATCATCCGGACGTCACCTTGTCTTATCGAGAGTGAAGCCGCTCGCTTACCATGTGTGCGTAATTTTTAGTGCGGTCCGACGCGGTAATGGCGGCCGATTATAACAGCATGGTGTCAATGTGTGCGTGTGATACTTGTACGAATAGAGTTGGTATTACTATGGGTGCCTCATTGAATTTGGTGCTGAGAATCTGTCTGTATTTTTTTTAAAGTCTGTGATCTACATATGTCTAATAAAAGAGTCTATCTGAACGCTCTATCTCAAATACCATATAGTTGTATATGGATAAAAAACTGTTTCTCCATTATCCACAAAGGGATACAAAGCTTTTGTCTGAACATACTTACAAGCGACCCCTCCGAGCTTTGTAAGAGTAGCATTTATTTTATTTATTTTCTTTTTCAATCCCTATAAATAATGAAGATAAACGCACACACGCAGGGTTTATCTGATAATTTTATAACAGTTTCATCAAAATCGGTGCAGTCATTTTCGAGTCCATAGGAAACACATCGATTTTTATAAATATAGATAAATAGATTCTATATTCTTAATCTAAGAAGTAACCCTAACACGTTAATAAGGGCGTTGTTTATGCCCCCAGGATGCTAGACGAGTACTTCGCAGAGCAGATGAAGGAGATCATAAAGCAGTGTTCGGCTAAGCGCCAAGGGATGCTGTTTTCTGCCACGATGGGTGAGCAGGTGGCAGCCCTGGCCGCGGTGTCGCTGCACAAGCCGGTACGGCTGTTCGTGGACTCCAACAAGGACGTCGCGTTCAACTTGCGACAGGAGTTTATCAGGTGAGGGTAGGATCGAATTTGGCTTCAGTAGGGTTCTGTGTGTGTTCTCCATAATGTTCTCAAAGGTGTGTGAAGTCTACCAATTCGCACTTGGCCAGCGTGGTAGACTATGGCCTGTACCCCTCACATTGTGAGAGGAGACCCCGAGCCCAGCAGTGGGACAATTATGGGTTGTTGCTTTGCTTTTTTTTTGCTTTTGGGGTTCTGTGTCGCCAGTGACGCTCTGTGTCATTGTTGGAAAGCTCCGGTTATTCAAACTTCGATCTTCAAATTTTTTCAGAAAAAAAAATAATTGGATTTTCGAAAATTATCGTACATTTGCGTACGATAATGAATCGCAATCGTACATCGTACGGTGGTATCAAATTATCGTACGGTTGCCAATACTGGGGGTTAGAGGCCGAAGGCTTAGTAGCCAGTAAAGTGTCGGAAGTTTTCATATCGCCCGACGGCTTCCGACATGGTTTAACGACTGTTATCTTATGATACCAACTGGGACCGACAGCTCTTTTTTGCCACTATCGGCCATTCTATAGGCTATAAGGGTTCCTTTGTGACTACCTGCGGCGCCCCTTCAAACCTGACGCCCTAGCTTAACGCCGCTACTGATAATAATTGTGCGTGCAGGATCCGTGCGGAGCGCGAGTCGGAGCGCGAGGCGATGCTGGCGGCGCTGGTGTGCCGCACGTTCCGCGAGCGCGCCGTCGTGTTCGTGCAGACCAAGAAGCAGGCGCACCGGCTGCACGTGGCGCTCGGACTGCTCGGCGTCAAGGTCACTAAATAACACTGTTAATATTACAACGCAATTTAATACAAACAAGTTCAGTACCGTTGGAATTAAATAAAAAAAAATTGAACACTTTATTTTACATAAAACAACCGTTCGTAGAATATGTAAAAAAATTTTTTTTTTTTTTTTTGCTATGTAAAATAGCCCTTAATATAACTTAAGTTACTAACTGTGTAATCCATTTTTGGCCTTAGTATATATATTTTAATATTGTTTCTATTGTACCTGTAACGCTGTTGGATTGCCTAATAAACGATTAAATAAATAAATAATAAAACAACATTTTATTGAACATTTGTAAAGCTTGTTACGTAAGTCTAATAGAGGCCATACACGATCAAGTGTACTTGATCAAGTCTACAGTTTGACTTGTCTTTGAAGTTTGACTTGATGCGCCGTCAAGTGTACATGAGATAGCTACACGGCAAGATAGCTATACCGTGGCCATACACGATCAAGTATACTGGATGCGGCGTCAGGTCCGCTTGACGCTTGATCAAGTACACTTGATCATGTATGGCCAGCTTAACAATACAAAGATTATTAGTAGAGAACACACATTAATCCAAAGTATCACTTGCCAGGTGGCAGAACTCCACGGCGCCCTGAACCAGCCGCAGCGTCTGGACTCTCTGCGACGGTTCAAGGAGGAGCAGGTGGATATCCTGGTGGCCACCGACGTGGCTGCCAGGGGGCTGGACATCCCCGGGGTGAAGACCGTCATCAACTTCACGCTCCCGGCTACCATGGAGCATTATATACATAGGGTAGGTTTTACAAAATAAATCATTTCTTTCTTTTTTCTTTCTGTCTTTCTTTTTCTTTTTTCTTTCAATTATCTTACATCTTCTATATATTTGTATACAAAGAAGGAGGTTAATGTTTATAACCTAACTTATGTTTTTGAGGTATCTTTGATGGTAGTGACTCTGACCGCGAAGCGAGGAGTCCCGGGTTCGATTCCCGGCTGGGGCAGATATTTATGTGACAGATTTGTACTCGAGTCATGGGAGTTATAATGATGTCTAATTTATGTTGTCCATGCCACCCGATACACAGAGAAACCTACTTCGGGGTTAGGAGTGTGCAAGCGTGTATTATGTTTTTTGGCGCAATGGTTACCATGCCGGATCGCCGCACCAAGGGTCCTGGGTTCGATTCCCAGCGAGGCAGAAATTTGAATGATGAGTTTGAATTTCTGTTCTCGGTCTGGGTGTGAATGTCCTTGTCTTGTGTGTTGTACATGGCACCCACGACACAGGGAATCCTAGTGTGGGGCTATGAGTGTGAAGCGTTATTTATTTATTTATAACCCCCAACGAAAAAAGGGGTGTTATAAGTTTGACATGGCTGTGTATTTGTATGTCTGTCTGTGACATCGTAGCTCCCAAACGGATGAACCGATTTTGATCCTGTTTTTTTGTCTGAAAGGTGACTTACGCCCCAACTCAGAGTCACTAACGGTTACTTAAATCGCTCCTTAGTACAGTAGTACATTCTTTACTAAGAAGCGATTAAAGTAACCATTACTGACTCTGAGTTGGGGCGTTAATCGAGTGTTATTAGTAAATAAAACTGTCGGAGGTTTTTGAAATTTTAATTTAAGATTATTATTACAAGTCAGTAACTTCCGGACAGAAAAACAAAAACGGCATGGTTTTTGACGTGGATGGGGGTGGTAGCTTTTAAATACAGGAATCACGTTATCCAGCACGGTATTTTTCTTCCTCAGTCAAGTCAATACAAGGCGGTGTCTTATCTACCTTATTTATTGATCTGTGATTAAAAGTATTATCCGTCAAAGTAAACCACGTGGTGTACGCACGCAGGTGGGCCGTACGGCGCGCGCGGGGCGGGCGGGCGTGTCGGTGTCGCTGGCGGGGGAGGGGGAGCGCGCGCTCGTCAAGGCGATCGTGCGGCGCGCGCGCCGGCCAGTCAAGTCGCGGCTCCTCCCCCCGGACATCGTCGCCAAGTACCGCGAGAGGTTGGCTAGACTCGAGCCGGAGATTGGTAAGCTTGTGATTATATCTGACGAGTTTCTTCAATAGGAATGTTGACACTAATAAAATAAATATTTAAAAGTAAATGCAAAATTAATTAAAATAAATGTATATAACTAGGCCCCTGCGGCGCAGTGCCTAAGATGCTGGCAGCATTCCCTCGCTGTATGGCGATACTAACACGCTGAGCAAGAAAACTGCCAGCTCTAGGGTCACTCGTCCTGTCTTTTAATTTTCTACTTATTTCTTTAAAAAGATAGTGAGCGTCGGGACCCCACGAACCAATTGTTTCAACACCGAATGCTTTGAATATATATGATACCTAATCCTAAATTTCTGTATTTAACATGTTTTAATTTTTCAGCCGCTTCTGACACTAATTATATAATTAATTCATATTTTATGTTTAAAGTATTAGCGGTAACATTTAAAGGCGTAAAATATGATTATTTTATCGAAATCCATCATAGTAAATTAAATATTGTACTCACTGTCATGTGATCTCAAATGCAACAACAAACAATTTTGAGCGTATGACGTCATTGAAAGTATTTTATATGCAAATTCAACTAACTTCAGCAGACAGATAGTAATGAATATCGGTTAATGACGTCATGTGACGTTTTTGGTGGGAAATTTGATAATGATTTTTTTTATCAATTTTTGTTTTTATAATAAATAAATTGAAAGTTATTATTTTTGTTGTACAGTATTTTTTTCGTGAATATTAAGGTTCTATCTATAAAATAAAATTGAATCATAAAATTAGTCAACATCCCTATTCCTCATGGACCGTATCATTAGAATTTTGATTTATGAGACCAATCTGAATGCATTCCCTTTCAAATAAATATTTACGCAGCTACAAACGATGCTATACTTGCTGTAGTGTACAATAAATAGTATAAATAAATAAAATAATATTAATTAGTTTAAAATAACCATTTTTGTCAACGACACTAACAACAACAATCTTCCAGCATCAATCCTCGACGAGGAATACGCAGAGAAGCAGTTAAAGAAGATGGAGAAGCAGACGTCGAAGCTAGAGGGAGCCATCACGAAGAAGGAGAAAGAAGACAGGCCGCAGGTGGAGGTGAAGAGGCAGCGCGAGTGGTTCCAGACGCCGCGAGAGAAACGAGAGGAGAAGGAACGGCTGGCGTTGACGCAGCATCAAGGGAAAGGTTTGTTCGATTACTGTAGCAATATACTGTACACGGCCGACTGTGTGCGCGTCTGAACATAGGCTTTGCGAACTTTAGCGCATGTAAGACAGAGATAGCAACACGCACATGCTAACGTGTGACGGAGATATAATACGTCGCGTACGGAGCATTGCCGAATTATGTTACTGCGCAGCCTTCTGCGCGAAGTTCAGACGTGCCGGGATACGTCGGCCGTATTGTACATGGCAAAATAGACCATAATAGCTCGTTACTCGCCAAATTACTCAACTAGTATAAATTTAAATACTAAAAAAACCGCCTGCTGTGAAAAAACCTATCATGATATACCTTTTTGAAATCTTGGTGATCTCTTTAATTTGATACCCATGTTGCATTATTCGATTTATTTTTATTTTTTGATACTTCAAACATTGGTATCTCACAGCCACCATTTTTGTTTTTTTTTTTAATTTCACTTGTCTAAGAACACTTGGGTTATACATATAGGTATAGATTGCTGTAATGACATTAAAACATTTTCATTGCTACTGCAGCCGGGAAACCCCAGAAGGGTAAAGGAAAGAGGAAGCGAGGTGACGATGACTCGGACGACGACGGCCCCAAGAAGAAGAAGAAGCAGACGAAGCACACACCCAAGGACACCGCCGAGGAAAGAGTTCGGCGGGAAATGGAGAAGGTAACATTAACCCCATTGAACTATTGCACCGACACCGCGAATTGCGCATTGAACTGTTGCCAATTGGCAACTGTTTTCAGTGGTGGGGGGGGGGGGGGGGATTAGTTCCTGACGCGACACATTTTGTTCGCTATAATTATAATAGTGCAATAGCTAGCCTAAAGTAGATTTATTATGCCTTTATGAATAAGCCCGGCATTATTATCAATTAATTCTGTTTATGATAATTTCACATATAAAGTAATTTAATCGAATGTTTAAGTAATTTACAGCTAATTTCTATTTCGCATTACCATCGCGTGTACATTGACAATTTACTAATGGTTAGCCTGTTATAGTATGCTAGACCTTTTATAGTATATCAACTGTAAAAGTCACTATTGTACAGGTGGCGCTCCTGCAGTCACGGCTAGCTAAAGGCAAGAAGAAGCTTCGCAGGATACGTGCAGTGGAAGATGACGACGACAGGCCCCAACGACCAGGGAAGGCTCCCAAGCCCAAGAAGAAGAGCAGCAACTTCGCCAATGACCTCACTGACACTTCTAGATCAGCCACCAAACGCCTGCGTTACGATGCTAACAGGGTACAGAAAGGAAAGTTTGCTCCCAAGGGTAAAGGGAAAGGAATTAAGGGTGGTAAACCAAAAGGAAAAACTTTTGGCAAGCCACAAGCATCGAAAGGAAATAAGAGAAATAAATAAATATTTTTAACAGTCTTGTTGTATTTATTTTGCAACATTTTTTTAGGATTGAGGTACCTCTATCCTCCATGTTTTTAACAAATATGTTCAGTTATTTTTTTTTTGTAGAAAATATTTATTCCTAAAACTATAATAATTCAAAAACCCCTAAAATCGTCCAAATTACTTGTAAATCCCCACATTTTTTTAATAATAAACAATCAAATAAATATATAACTTTATTTATAAATTATGCATATATTTTTTAGCCGTATAGAGGCGGCTTAAAATACTAACCCAAATCCTATGCAGGATTGGTGTTGTAAGAGGCGACTAAATCCGGCCCGCTGGTGGCAGGGCCATTGGAGGGATTATATTGGTAATATTGATTTTAATCGTTAATTAATACCATTATTACTACTATTATTATTTCGCACCCTCAGTGGAAAAAAGGCATATAAGTTAAAAATTGCAATTTTACAAGAGAGCAAAAAAACTTAAAATATTAGTAAGTAGTCAAAGGAATTTACATTACGATTGACGTTACACAAAACCGTCAAAATTAATGATAAAAATTTCAAAAAAATTGAGCATAAGCCATGCATAAGCAGCTTTTCTCCCTCTTTCCAATCATATTAACAACTAAAATTCAACGAAATACGACTTATGCATTTTTTCCACTGAGGGTGCGATTTCTCCATGGGGTTCGCCTGGCTGGAAGCACCCTTGAACATGAGTCAGCCGCCAAACGACTCGTCGTGTTCCGGCTGGGGGCTTGAGAGCCAGTTCTTTCTTTTTATTCTCTCTTATATGGTCAGCAACGCTTCAGTGATGCCTTTGGTGTTGCTGATGTCCATGGACAACGATAGCCACTTAAGTACCACCATCAGGTGGATCGTCAGCTCGTTTACATCTTTATTTTGATCAATAAATAAAAAATATTAAGAAGAGTCACAAAAACCCTAAACATATGAAACCCCTAAAAAATTTCATATTTACCGTCTGAATTTGAACCCTTCTCCATGCGTTCCAGTGTTACCAACTCTTGAAAATATTTATCCCTAAAACTAAACTAAAAACCCCTAAAATCGCACAAATTACTTGGAAATCCCCCTAAATTTTTTTTTGACAAAATTATAAATCTTTATTTATAAAATATGCACATATTTCTATGCCTTTAAGTAAAATGAATTTATATTAATTAACTTATTGTTTCTTAATCCATTGTCATTTGATTCGTTAAATAGGACTTCCAAATTCTTACAAATAAATAAATTCCGATTTCCAATATCGATTTCTTTTGTAAGGTAAATTTTAAAATATTCATTTTTGCATTTATCTTTTTACAGATTGCAGAATAATCTTGTATTTAAATGCCAAAAGCCCCAGTCTCCTTTGATTGGTTAGTTTGTTCCAGGGCCTCTTACATCTTTATTTTGATCAATAAATAAAAAATATGAAGAATCAAAAAACCCCTAAAAATAACCCTAAACATATAAGACCCCTAAAAAAATCCCAACTTACATATTTACCCCCTAAATTTGGGGGGAAAACCCCTAAGTTGGGAACCCTGATGCGTTCGTACCTCGTAATTTCGTACAAAACGTAGTGATTTATGTACTCTGTGCTGTGTCGTACAATTTCGTGGCTTCGCGCCATCGCCCGTTTTAAAAGTCCACAGAGTAGGTAAAAAGAGATTACGTCATTTAAGTCACAGATAATATGAAACTGGGTAAAGACTATAGAACATAAAGCGCACATTTTGACATTCGATCAAATATTATTGTATCCTTAGAGTAATAATATTACTATACTCTATGATTGTATCTAATATAGGTTGACAATCACAATTTTATTTACAATATTCCTTATGTGTAGTTATACATAATAGTCAACATGGAGCACAGTGTTTGGATGGGTGACTAAAAATAAAATGCCCTGGATATAATTATGCGTCTATTTAATATAAAAATATAATAAAATTATTGCGATCACAAGAAATTATCTGATTCACATATTTTTCTTTCCATGCTCTGTGGTGTACGAGCGTAACCTGGTTGCAAAGCTGGTCATTTCCATGCGTCTTTGTTTTTTTTAAATACTCGTCTACATTATAACATCCCTGGCCTAACAATTGTGTTTTTACACGTTTTTTGCAATTATGTATTGCCTTCTTTGCTCCACAGCAAGATGTCTCAGCAACAGACCGTGAATGGGCAGCTTTGCTTTGATATGGACCACAAACAATATCACATATTTTTTATTTAGAACAAAAAATCATAGACAAACAGTGTGGCGTCGCTCGAGGGAACGTTGTTTATGATCGACATTTTACTTGGAAATTATTATTTGGATTAAAATCTCATATTTCGGCTGTTTTTCCAAAATTGTGGACTATTAATGTTTTAATGTGTTCAAAGAGTAACCTCCTTTGAGACTCCGTTGAAAATAACCCTTGCGTAGCAGTTACGCGGTCTTATTTGGCAAAGTTTTTTTCTTTGACAATATAGCGGGAAATCGTAATTGTGACGCGCTCTAACGTTGATAATCATTAGTCTTGTGCCTATTCGTTCACTTGAAAGAGCGCTCCGTAATCGTTCATTCCGGTTCAGGAACTAGTTCACTCTAATCGTTCTATTAGTTCTATTAGTTCATCTTTACTACTATGCCATGAAAGAAAGAAGTTTTTAATATCGTTCGCGGTTCGCGTAATATAAGCTTTTGCTTCGAACTGGAGATTAATTGTTGAGATACTTTTTAATACTAACATGTCATTTATTTTGTGACATTTTCGATGAACTAATACTTTTTAATTACCTTTGAAGAATTGTTGCAAATTCATGCATTAATCAAATCAACCGTATTTTTTAATTTATATTATTTTAATACTTTCTAATGTAATGTAAGGATAGGAACGTTGAACATTAAAAACTTAATTTAAGTACTTAATTATTATTATTATTAATTACTTAAAAGTTACATATTATAACATACATATTTGATTTTCCTTCATACTTGACGATGATTTATTGTATACATGAACGAAAAGCTGATTAGAGATTAGAATGGCGTATTTAAAAATCAAATATGTATTTACAATGATTGATGTAGTATTTTTATTTAGTTTTATTTTTTTTTGAAACGTTTTTTTAAACAGATTATGTGCAATGATTGACGTAGTCTTTTTTATATAGTTTATTTAATTCTTATGTCTTGTTTAATTATATATTATAACATACAATTTTTACGTAGAATTTACATATTACTATGTAGAAAAAGCATCTGCGTCACTTTTGAGGGCTTGAGTAATTTTCTCCGATCAGTTATAATTTGCCCAGCGCTAGAAAAAACCCTTTCACAAGAAACTGATGTTGCTTGTATACATAGTCTTTTCAAGACTAGTTCATATAGATGAGGATATATATGTTTCCGGCTATGCCACCATTTCAAAGGGTCTTCTGTCCTATTTAGGCGATCTTCGTGTAAATATTTATCTAGTTCTCTTATTCCGGCAGCCACAGAGCTTCTTGGGCGAGTTAGCTGGTCGTCTTTATCAAAAATTTTCCAAAGACTATTTGATGGGCCGGCGGTGGGCTTTTCTTCACGAGGACAGTTTTCTTCAACTGCTGAGGCGCCTACATGGCCTCGTACTTCTGCAACTCTGCGTCTTAAATTTTCAATTCCTCTCTGATATGCTTCAAGAGTCCTAAAGGCTCTTTGGCGAAATCTCGGGTCCAGTATAGCGCTATCGGAATATAACACGTTGGATTCCAAGTCGAAAAACCGGGTGTGGATATTATTTTTCAGTCTGTTTATAAAACTAGTGATTAATGCGTTATCTTCATGTTGAGGTAATATCTCAATTATATGTTGGCTCAAAAGCTTCGAAAAAACCAATACTTTTGAAAGACTCACGTGCTTCTCTGAACTTAGTTCTTGAGTGACTTCATAGAAAGGCTGGAGAATCGGTACAACTTTTTCTATGAGGTCCCATTCGGTTGTCTGGAGGCTAAGGTCACTTCTTATTAACGCTATCGTACTGATAACGGCATCCTTAACTTTCAATATGCGTTCTAGCATATCATAGCAGGAATTCCAACGCGTTGGACATTCCTGCTTTAATTTTAAAAGAGGCAAATTCATTTGTCTTTGCGTAATTTCCAATTTCGACTGTGCTAGAGAACTTCTTTTAAAAAATTCTACCAAAGCTTTTACTTTACTAATTACATCTGAAATGGTTTTTATGCCGTCCTGTATTGTTAAATTCAATAAATGTGCAAAACAACCCACAGATCTCCATTCTCCCATTCTAACCGCTGCTAAAATATTAGCAGCGTTATCGCTAACCACACAACTGATTTTGTGTGATATCTGCCAGTCTTCAATCATTTGTCTCAAAAATGCGACTAAATTAGCACTCGTATGCCTCTCATTATAGTTTATACAGCCTAGTAAAATTGATTTCAGCTCTGTATTTTTATCGATGTAGTGAGCTGTTACTGCAATATAGCTTTGATTCGCACTCGATGTCCAGCCGTCAGTGCAAAGACAAACGGCATATGATTCTTTCAATTTATGTACACATGTTTCAAACACTTCTTTATATGTTTTCGGTATTAAAGTTTGTGAGAGAGTTTTTCTTGTTGGAAGTTGGTATCCAGGGCAAGTAGATACTAAATCAATTAGCTTTTTAAATTCTGGTTCCTCTACTATTCTTAAGGAATGGTGAGATTTAGTCACCATGGCCACAACTTGCTTGTCGATCTCTCCAGTTTTTTTTGAAGATGGTGGTCGTCTTATGAAATTCGTGATGGGTTGCACGTTAAGTGGCTGTCTGAACTGGGGTTGCGCAAATGGGGCTGGTGTACAATTTGGCTCTGGTGTTGGGGTTTCCGTACTTTCTTGTGCTTGTGGCGTTCCTGTTATAGGTTCCATAGGCTGACGTTCCATAATAATTCTTGTAGTCGGATGTTTAGAAATCATATGTCTCTTCATATTTCCCAGCGATCCATTTTTTGTACTTATTTTCACTGTACAATGATTACAAATAGCTACATTTGCTTCTTCTTTAAAATGTTGCCACAGATTGCTTCTTTTTGGTCTTCGAGACATTATTTGATGAAATTTTTATCGCTTCTTCAAAATTAAAATCCAATAAAATCAATGATAATAGGTACGTACTATTTACGTAATCACTAGACAATGTCGCCATAAACGGTTTTAACAACTGTATAACTAAAACTTGAAAATTACTTTTAGTGCCTAACAAACAGATAATAACAAGACCATGCCAAAACAATGGTCCAACAACTAAGTTTCGGTTCGCGGCTTTCGAGCGGTACGCTAATACAGACCTTATTGCATTGATTTAAATAAGAACACTAAGTAAGAGACGCATTTCCTGTTTCGTTTTCGTAGGTCTTGGATTCGGACTCACTCGGCGTTCGTCGGGCGTCGTTTGTCGAACGTCGTTCATCGGACATGTTTATGTTTCTCGTTCGTCGTTTATGCTCAAAACTCAAGGTCCGTAATGACCGAAACGAATGAATAGACCGAGTAGCAATAATCGGGCGGAAACGTTTCTTTTAGTTCATCACTAGGAAACGTTTCCTAATCGTTCATCGTTCATGAACTACACAAGACTAATAATCATCGAGAGGGCCGCTAGAGTGTCGTAACAAATTGCTAGTGGTTATGTAGACATTGACACTGGCTCTGTGTTGTATATTTAGAATTGACAATGTCGGAACAAATGGCGGTGAACGATAACGCTACGAAAGAGGAGAGCAAAGGGTTAGCCCCTAGCGAGGAGGCTGTTGTAGAAGGACCCGAGGAAGTAGCTGATCCTTCATTGGAATCACCATCTGAGGTGCCACCAGAGACGACTGGTAGGTCTTGCACATAACCTATGCACTAAGTGACGTATTTAGTTTCTATTTTGTCTATTTTACTTTCTAACTCCGTTGTTATTTGCGATTAAGAATGCATTATGTTGCGAAAGTTATGTACGGCAGCAGAATTTTGTCGTAATTTTAGTACAATAAACGTCCAGTCAGCACTTTTTCAAACACATCTGACATCTTGTAAAAATACACTTTAAAAGTAATAGAAAGCAAGTACATTCAAGTATATTGCATTTTGAAGCTGTTTTGTACGGTATTAAAGGTTAGTATTTGTTTTGTTTGTCTTATAAAGTAATAAAGAAAATAATTTAGCAGTTAAGCGAGTCCAGTGGTTTTAGATAGTCATTATTTTCTGGTAGCGATGAAGTCATAAGAAAATGTTACTGACTATGAAACACTTCTAGCTATGTTTAAAGACTGCTTAGCATTCAAATGAGGCATGTTAATTTTTTTATAATGAAATATTTTTTTTGTGTGCTTCACACATAAAAGGATGGCTCGCTGTTATCAGTTTAAATTATTGCACATGCCCGTAATACTGTTCACTACTCTGTATAGATAGCCTGGAAAAAATATATCACTTAAAACTAAGATCACATAACTACCATGATTTATATGTGCCTACTACTATTTGTACTATTAAGCTGGCTATACACGATCAAGTTTACTTGTCAAGTTTGCAGCGGACTTGACGCGGCATCCAGTAAACTTGACGGTGTATGGCCATGGTATGGCTATCTGGCCATATAGCTATCTCATGCAAACTGGATGCCGCATCAAGACAAACTGCAAACTTGACAAGTACATTTGATTGTGTATGGCTAGCTTTAAGGTCGTAGCTGACTTACACGACACCGCTCCCATCCAACCGAAGTATGAGAATTCAAATATAAACTTAAAAGCATGCTCTGTAGGTGCACTTTACAGTAACAACAAAAATTAGCAGCCCGCGCGCGGGAAGCAAGCTAACCGCAACCTTGCCACTCAATAGTTGTACCTACAGAGCACGAGTTTAAGTTTATATTTGAATTCTCATACTTCGGTTGGATGGGAGCGGTGTCGTATAAGTCAGCTACGACCTTTAGGCCTCTTAATCTAATGTGATGTATTTCAACAAGTACAACCACTATCACCTATACACTTCGGCACTACTACAACTCGGCCACTTGAAGTATATTATAATTTTAGTAATCCAGTTGGTCAATGTGTCAATGTCATTAGAATACTACATTTGCATAATATTTTATGAAGTTACGTACGTAATAAAATTGTAAGTTCAGTAAAGGTAAACATAACAAAAAAATATATCCAAGTGTTCTCTGTCATTGGTGGATCTAGGATTTTTGTGCAGGGAAGTCTTGAAACAATCTACCTATTTCGAATTGATATTTCAATGATACAAATAGGGTTGTAACAGTATTAGGTGGGGGCACATTTATTTTTAAACTAGACAATCTCTACACGTGACTTTTTTTAATGGAATCAACCGGAAAACGAGTTGACGATCCACCTGACGGTAAGTAGCTATCATCGCCCATGGACATCAGTAACACCAAATGCATCATTGGTGCCTTACCGGTCAAGAAAGATAAGAAATAGAAACACATGAATAGTATTAAAAACCCCATTTAATGTTAAAATGTTATGTTATTTGAATTTCATTTGACAAGAGAATGCCTAATATTTGATAATGAAATTTAATAACATACAGTACTTGCAATAATCAGTATCCTAATTAAATTTTATTTCTTAAACTCTAGAAATAAAAGAAGAGGATTCAGATACAGGAGATAAACAAGTTGAAGATGTAAATCTGGACGACAAAGAAGACATTGATGAGCTCCCTATGGAAGATGCACCGATGGAGTCAGAATCCTTTGCTGATGATGATAAGAGAGGCATGAAGAGGAGGGCATCAACGTCTTTGAGTGACATTGATGAGAAGGAGGAGTTCAAAGGCTTTGATGATGTCCATGATAGTAGCTTGGTGGATTACAGCAAGGCCGTAGGTAAGTCACTTTGGTATTTTATGCAATGATTTAAATTGTGTACTGAATCTCAATTTAAAAAAAAAACCAGGTTAGATGTTTATTAATTTGTGAGGCTTTTAATACTTTTGAATATTTATTGCCTATAATACATTGATCTTATAGACAATGTTTTTCCACCAGAACGCCTAGAAGCAGAAGTGACTGAAACGGTCAAGACTTTAACGCCCCTCAGAAGCGTACGAGCATCATCAGTCACTATAGTGAGAGCAAGCAAGCGGGCCCGACAGGACACTGGTAAGATTTATTCATATATTTCTTCCTTAACTGCTGCTTATGTCAAGTTGGGGCTAGCGTTTGTTGCCTCTGTACTTGGTGATAGGCTGGTTATCCACCAGAGATGTGTGAGGTAGGTAGTGTGTGAGGGAAGAGTCCAGCTATTGGTGGACCTCAGGTAATACAGTAATCTTACTGGATTACTGTATTATGAGAGGTTTGACAAATGAAGTATTTGTGGTAGATTTTTTATTGTGAAAAGGAAGCAAAGCAGGTATAAATACCTCGGATATTGCCTCTCTGCCTCTAATATTTCTGGTGGAATATCAGCATTAGTATACTGTGCCATGTACATGTCATTGCTGAGCACAAATGAGTTTGATGTTTATAAGTTGGATTTCTACGAGTCATCTAGTTTCTTGGGGAAATATTTCTTTCAGTTTTAGTAAATTATTGCTATAACAAGCAAGTTATAATGATAATACTCATTTATTATGTAATCATGACTTATGATTCTATGGTTCTTGTATAATTTATTTTGGATACATAACTATTGAGGAATTAATTTTTTTTTAATTTTCTTGTTTAATTAATTAGGATTAAGGTAATCAGGACTGAATCATTCACTAGTTTTTTAACTGATTTAAAAAAGGAAGTGGATATATTTTAAAGATATGGTATTAACATTACAAAGTACAGTTTACAGAAGGTTTTATGCAAACAAGGTGTATGATGCCGGCAATTAATAGGTGCTGTCGACTTTTTTCACCTGAGTTAATTCACCCAGGTGTCTTAAGTCTACTTTTGGCATACTTTATTCACCTATGCAGGTGATTTAAATCTATTGATCGAGGTGAATTTATATAAGTAGACTTAATTCACCTATCATTTAGGTTGATGCAATTAGTGATGTTGGAATGCTATTCCGATTCGATTTTGTAATATTGTATTCACACATCAAATTATTTTTTGTACAACAATTAACCTTTTATTTGTAGTGTATCTGATTATCCGTAAAGGTAAAATCGTGTAATACTAATGGGTTGATCTTTGATCTTTCACCAGAGGTTCCCAGGTTCCATTTCTATAACTTTTCCTGTTTAGGAATCTTGGCATACGAAGATTTGCATAAGATAGAGAAGCATATACTTTTTGACACCTTTTAAGAGTGATTCCAATAATTTTATCACATCTATTAAAAATGAAAACGTTTTAATATTCATTTCTTTTAAAATTCATGATTTAATACCTTTGCCGTACAATAACAATGCAGTATGAATAAATTTTCATTATTATTGTATAATTGTGTTTTCTAGTTTTAATTTTAAATGAAAAGTGAACAAACATTCAGTACACATGTTTCATTTCAGTTCATTTTGCTTTTAAAATGTAATATAACATAATATGACTGTATAGACTTAAAGATTACAAAATGTTTCACTACAATTACATAGCACTAGGCTATTTATAAGCTTGGCGCTTCCCTAACATCAATCATAGAATCGCCTACTTAATTTGACGATATTTGATTAACTGATTTAAGGTTCCATCAGTATTAGATAGGGATTTCATATTATCAAGAAAAGCTTGCATATGCTTCTATTCTGCTTAGAACTAGTGTTTAAAGAATAGTTGGCCTAAAATTAGGTGAGGACACTATTTTACAATTCTTTTATGTGACCTAGTATGTGATAGGTTGTTTGATTTTTTGACACCATTATGAAGTCCTTTGGTCCTATATTATTCTACATTTGGTCATGTTTTTCCTGGAATTATTTAATTCTGGACAAATTGGAAAGGTTATTGTTTAAATAAATTAATATAAACAATACTGTTTGAGTATCTTTCTGAATCTTGGCAACAGAATTTGCTGTTATTTTGTTTGTTGTTGATTCAAAAGTGCTTTTTATGAATTCAACATGATGTAATTTATCTCAATTGGTAAATTATTTGACTGCTATCACCAATCAAAAGTGCTTTTGAACCACAGAAAATTAATGTTACAAACATGTTTTGATATATTAATACAATTTTATTAAACATGAAATTTGTTATTTGAATCCACTATACCATAAGGAGTCATGTTCATGTGGTTCAAGCACAGAATGAAAATAAGGAGAAAAATGGGTAATTAATTAATTAAAATTTATAAAATTAGTTTTCAAGTTTATATGCAGTAAGCTTCAGGCTGGTTTCAGGCCTTCGGAGTAACTCGGGAGTAGCATCTGACAATTTTGGTTTGGATATTATTTGAAACACAGCTTAACAACAAACGTGTTAACAGAAATAGCTAATTAACCTGTCTATTTCAAGGCAAAATTTTATATCTCACCATATAAGGATTAATCTCATAAATCAATACATATCTGAAAATTGGTCCATATGTAGATTTTTAGTAAATAATAACATTACATATACCTAGTTAACAAATTACTGGAATTAATAAATACAGGAAATTCTCTCAGCCACTGTGGAACTGTAATATTTATTACCAAAATAATCTTTTTGATTTTCTTAGTCTAAATTATCCCGAAGTTGCTCCGGTTGTCTGAAACAGCCTTCTTCGTGCACTGCATGGTGATCTCTGCTCAGTGTCTAATATACTTATGTAGAAATATTTTTGATAAACTTACTACTATATCCCAGCAGTATCTTTGAGCCATATATTACCCTCAAAAATCTATGCTTTGAGCAGATGAAAGCAAAAATATGTTTTTGCATGGTAATAAATTATATTATTTACTTTGATGTTAGTCAAAAGTTATTTAATACCTTATTCAGAATAAACTTCTGTGCTTTGGTAGCTATTTTATTTATTATTATTTGTTTATTATCTTTACATGTAAAAGCTCCTCCGGCAAGACAAATAACAGATATGTCTTTTAGTTCACTTTATTGAAGGTTGCATTTCTTTACTATTGGTAACATTTATATAAAAAAATTAGTAAGTGTTTCGTAATATTTGACATTCTCTAGGAAATAGCAGCTTAGGATACTTTACTCTTTTGATTTACCAACCCTCTACCCTTTTTTACAGGGACTGTTATTTTTTGGGATGTGTATCTGAACTCTTGAACTAAACGTGCTGCGCTGCGAGAGGGAAAATATTGTATTTATTTGCTTCTTTTCAGCATACTTTATCTATCGCCCCAATTCAGAGTCACTAACGGTTACTTAAATCGCTCCTTAGTACAGAATTTGTATGGTAATTCTTTACTAAGGTGCGATCTTATATGTCTGTCTTATAATGTATGTTGCAATATAAATCCACCGCTTTTGAAAGTCCAGGTTCTAGGTTTCCTTCATCGGCGCCACTCTGACACGGCAAAGTTTTCAAATACTTGTATTATACATATTTTACCATTATTGATTAAAAATATGCATAACTCCGGCCTCAGTAATAGGCTTGTTCCAATTATAATTGGACGATCCTTATGATATTATTATATATCAGTTATTTTATGGTCTGGTCACATTGGGCGGCACGGGACGACAGCGTGACGCGATAAGATGTAGTGTACAGTCACGAGCATAAATATATTACCATGGACAAATCAGCTGTAATATTTACCCCAGGAATGCGTTCAATGATATCTGTCTGCACGGAGAAAATACGTGATCCTTGATAGACAGCTTAAAGTGACGACAATTTTATCTGATAAAAAAGTACATCAAATAATTGTGACAACAGTTACAAAATAATTTGATCACTCTTGGAGTGCAAATATAATGTTTCCCGTGTAATAATTCTACGTTTCTGTAAGCATTTGTATTGATTCCTCAATCATTTGGATAAATATATGACGTTCAATAGTTGGCAAAAATATCTTAGTGGGTAGTTTCTTTTTGCATAATGCTTACAGAAACGTAGAATTAGTAAACGACAAACATATATTTGCAATCCAAGAGTAATCACATTATTTTGTAACTAATGTCGTCACATATTTTTGCTTTGGGTGGTTGTCACAATTATTCTATGTACTTTTTATCAGATAATTTTGTCGTCACTTTAATATGTTGTCTATGAAGGGCCAGATATTTTTACTGCGTCCGTGCAGATAGATATTATTGGACGCATTCCTGGAGTAGATGTTATTGTTGATGTATACACGGTAATATATTTATGTTCGTGACTGTACTTATAATTTATTTATACGTGACGCGGCCACCAGCGTCGCGACGTAAGCGATGGCGTTGTGTGGAACTTCCATGTAATCTAAATACATTGCAACCAATGATATTATATACAAGATATGCCAAGATGGCGCTGAAATTATGTCAGTCGAATGTAGACAAGTGTAGCGATTTTAATTCAGACAGTTGATAGCTACCTCTGAGTGAGGCCGTCTAGCTGTCTTTTTCACTATTATGATTTAGTAGTGCCATCCCTTTTACATAATTTACCAATGTAATAGTGATTGATGTAGTGAAACAAAAGATAAACGTGTGTGTGTTGTAGCTCGATCGGAACAGATTTTTTTGGTTGATTTGTAAGGGCATAACGTATCTATAGTTTAATATCATTGATTACAACGTGATCGCGTCCCGCTAGCGTATTGACAAAAATACAAAATGCCCGCAGTGTGTCGAGACCATTTCTCGTTATACCCATGCTAATCTTGCTTATCTCCTGAACCCCCATTGTACAATCCGTAAGGCACGCTTATCAATTTAACTATTGTATTGCCAATACTGTATTTGCTTGTTATGTTAACTCTCATTACACACAGTACTACCAATACTGTTGTATAGCAGTGAGATGTATTGTACTACAAATCCAGACTTACATGTTATTTTACTTGTCCTCCCTATTGTACTGAAAATATTACACTTGTTTCTTTCTTTCCTTAACTCTTATTGTTCTCTGAAAATAAGAATGAGACCAGTCCAGACTGTTTAATAAATCATTTTAACTGAGTATCAGAGATTGTTCACATATATTTTTTTATATTGTAATGTTATTTTGATTAATACAGTCTTGTTATAATATATTTTTTTACTTACAATATATTTTTCATGTAATTTTAAAGAAAGTTGACATAACACAAAACATGTTCTGGACTCATCCTCAAGACTTATTTTTTAACTTGACTCCTATTAATATTAGAATTACATGTCAACTTTCTGATTGTAATTTTGATATTTGATATACTATTTATCATCTTCCACTATACTCCTCATATCTAAGGTGTGTTTAAACAATTACCCTTGTACCTTAATTCTGTGTATTATAAATGTGGTTTAGCGCTTTCTCCCCTATTGGTGCTGTGCAATGCTCCCTCTACAACTGACAGCTGAGCCATGAGCTGATCTGTTTTGGAATGTTGCAGACGGGTCACGACCTTCGTCGGCTCTCTCGTCCAGGTCTGATGGAGACGGTGCGCTTTATAATGATGTAAGTTGATGTATTTTTATATTCAACGCTTTTTTAGCTTGCTTTGTGTAGGTATTGCAAGCTTAATGATACCAACTTTCACCAATTCTTAGTTGTTGAAATTGTACTCTTTAATTATTATATTAGTTCTGATAGTTAAGTAGTTATAATAAGTAGATAATTAAATTTTATGTGAATAATTTTAAGTGCGTGTCCAAACGTAATCATTTAGTAAAACTCTTTAGTTCATACAATTCTTTACAACCTACTTAATTACTTAACTTAAGCATTTTACTAAATCTTCACTAAAAAGTGTCTGTCCAAACGTGTTAAGTGATAAGCCCCGTCCACCTGCTTAACAGAATATAGAAAAAATTCTGAATTACTTGTTTACTTGAGTACTAAACTACTTAACTACTAAATTGTCCATTCACACGTATTAATTTACTTAAAATTTAGTTAACTACTTAATACGTGTAAACGAAACATCATAACACAGTCTTTTAATGCACTGTTCATCCATGTCCCCCAGGCGTCAATATCCCCCCTGGGGGCCAGCGCGGCTCGCACCCGGCGGTCCACAGTGGAGATGTCGTCCCCCATGTTCCGAGTGCCTCTCGAGCGTGGCTGGAAGCGTGAGCTGGTGTACCGCGCGGCTTTGGACGCGCACTCGAGGCGCAACGCCGACATATACTATTACACGCCGGCTGGGAAGAAGCTTAGGTCTACTCGAGAGGTGATGTATTGTATTATTATTGTATTGTAAGTGCAAGGTGATGATGATGGTGAGGCTACAGTCGTCCATAGACTTCAGTAACACCAAAGGCATAATGATGCGTTGCTTACCACGCCAGAGAGAGAAAGAGAGCGAGAGAGAAAGTGTGTGTGTGTGTGTGAGAGAGAAAAAGAGTGTGTGTGTGAGAGAGAGAGAAAGAAAGAAAGAACTGGTTCCCTATCCGACGTGCGTTTGGCGACTGACTCAAGCAAGAGGATGGTAATGTTTCGTATGCATAAAAGAAAGTGCGGGTACCCTCACGTCCACTAATAAATGTGATTTATGTAGACTTCTCGTTTACGACTTCTCTTCTTATTTTTTCTCTGTTTTCTCCCCTTTAACTAAGTATCTTGATATTTGTTGTTCCAGGTGGCAGAGCAGTTGTCAGGCACGGGACTGACGCTGGATAACTTCTCCTTCTTCAAGGAGCCGCTTGGCATTGACGATCCGGAGAAGGAGATCATTCGGTTAGTGTTATTGTATTTATTGTCATTACGCTACCGATTATTAAGAGAGCTTCTCAAAGGAAAGAGGACAGTGATAGGCTCTTAGTAAGTAAGTATGCTTTGCCACCCTGATAAATTCTTAGGATAAATATCCCAAACACTTGAATAGATGTATGGGGCTATGGGATTAACGCGAAAGATTTATATATGCCTGATAAAATAGATTAGCGAATGTAACGACCATATATTGGGACGTGAAGTGAGGGTGCGTTACTTGTATTATTTTAATAAACATAAACATGAACTTGAAAAAAAAAACTAAATCTTTACTCACAGAAGTTTATATCTACCATAATAATGTAAGTTTTAGTTTAGATTAATATCTTGTTGCATTTAACTTTGTCTTTATCTGCTTTATCTGCACAATCACCAAAGTAGAATTTTACTTGTAGTACAGGTTGTGTATAAACAATCTTGTATGTAAATAATAGAATAAATGGTGAATTATGTGAATATTCCGTTTGCTAGATTGTTCAGTAAAAGATGTGGTTATTATATAAAAATAAAGATATTTTGTTTGTCAATTTTTTTTGTTTGTGTTAATATCTTAACCAAAATCATAGGGCTATAGGCACAATATACTTATTCTCAGTTCATTTTCAGTCTCACCCTCGGAGTGTTATAATGTAGTTGTTATTGTTCGAAGCGATGCAAAGGTGATGCGTCGCGTGGAGTCGCCGGTGCCGACGGTGGCGCCCCCGGTGGAAGGCAAGCGCACGCCCAAACCCAAGCCGCCCAAGGGGGCCAGCCCTGAGCCGGCTACCAAGTCTCCACCTTCTAAGCTTAAGGTTAGTTACAGCAAAAAACTTTAAATATACAACCGGACTCCAAGCTTAGTTCATATTATATACATCTAACGTCACGTGATCCGTCTTCAAAAACCTCTTCGAAGCTTGGAGTCCAGTTGTGTATATAAAGTTCTTGGTTACAGTTACCAGTTTGAATGAAGTTTAAAATGATAACTCCTTAGTGAGTTTCCAAGATCAAAATCATCGTTTTTACAGCGTCGAAACCAGTCTCTGCATGTTGTGTTTGATAAAGATAGATCAAAAATATTCTCATAACTCCCTAAACAGTTGTTTTATGTGTACAAAAACAGTGTTATAGTGAAAATTATTGTTCTATAAACTTAATAAACTATTATTTTTAGTGCATAATTAGTGCTTTGTCAAAATATAACAATTTTTCTAAAATAAAAGCAAAACATTCTAACGTGACTGTGATCATAACGTAGAAACTCAGTTAAACGCGTAAGTAACGCATTGTGCACGGCGCTTACGACCTTTTCGTCGCGAGATTTGTACTGTGCCAAGTCTCACCATCTGTTATTCTTTACTTCGATAACGACTTCATTTAAAATGGCTAATACGAGTACAAGTGAATGCGCCGGCTGCCTCAACATATTAAATGATGTACCCACAATGCAATGTTCGCGTTGTACAGCAAAATATCACCATCACTGTTTGAATATATCACAAAATGACTACAATAATATGCCCAGTGAGCTTAAATATAGTTGGGTCTGTGTATTATGTCGCAGCCAAGAACGTAAAGGCGATAACTCTAATACGCCTGTCCGCGCTCCATCGTCACCTAAACTTGATTATGAGTTTGTCACTGCACGTACTAAACAACGCGAACGTAAAACAGCAAGCTGTACATGCCTATCCGCTAAAAACATACGCGACATTATTCGCGAAGAGCTTCAGAATACCTTTAAAAATCAATTTGAACCTCAACTTTTGCAACTTGGGACTGCCATATCAGCAATTGAATCATCCATGTCCTTTTATAATGAAGAATTAGAGAAGATCAAAGCCTCACATGCAGAACAGTCAAAAAGATTAGAATCTGTTGTAACGGAAAACGCATCACTCAGAGCTATTACTCAATCACTTTCATCACGTCTGGCACAAATAGACCAAAATTCGCGTTCAACTAATATTGAGATTCAATGCATACCTGAAAACAAACAAGAAAATCTAATAAATACAGTACAGCAACTAAGCAAAGTAATAAAGTACCCTATCAATGAAGCCAATATCCACTACTGTTCTAGGCTTGCCAAAGTAAACAATACAAGTCCTCGACCACGGTCTATATTGGTTAAATTTAGCAGTCCACGTCTGCGGGATGAATTCCTTGCTGCTACGAGCAGGTTTAACAGGAGTAATCAGGAAGACAAACTTAATACTAGTCATCTTGGTATTGGCGGAAATAAGAAGAACCCCATTTATGTCGTTGAGCACCTAACATCAGAAAACAAGGATTTGCATGCTGCTGCTCGCAGGAAAGCAAAAGAGTTAAATTATAAATTTGTATGGGTCCGAAATGGAAGAATATATATGCGAAAAACTGAAAATACTAACTTTATACATGTTAAAAACTTGGGCTTATTAAATCGTTTATCATAAACTGCGCTAGGTTTGCATACATTATTTTTTTTTTTTTTACTTAAGGGCACTTTAAGCAATTTGAGTTTTTATTATCAGAATGTAAGAGGATTAAGAACAAAATCCACCGAGCTCTTTAAAAATGTCGTTTGTAATTATTTTGATGTAATAGTTTTAACAGAAACTGGTTAAATGATAGCATTTCCGACAATGAATTATTTGATGACAGGTATGTGGTTTATAGACGCGATCGTCAAAGCAGTGGGTTCCACTACAATAAAGAGGGGGGTGGCGTACTTATAGCTATATCTAGGCAAATAAAATCATACCGGTTGTTTGAACACGAGTCTAAATGTGAAGATCTATGGGTTAAATTGGAGTTTGCCGACAATGCCGATATTGTGAATGACCTGTACTTATGCGGTGCTTATATACCTCCACCCGTTGAAAAACATACATTAGAGCACTTTATTATCAATTCCAATCATTTATTAGAAAAGCACAACGGCGATGTTATTATTCTTGGCGACTTCAATCTAAGCAGTTTACTTTGGAACAAAACAAGCGACCAATCTATAATCCCTAAGACTTCTAATAGTTTATTAAATAATATTTTAATTGATTTTATGTCCCTTTTTAATTTATCCCAATATAATTTTAATTTGAATAATAAAAACAAAATTTTAGATTTAATATTAAGTACAATTTCTATTTCACAATTAGATGTATGTTTGAATCCTTTATCATTGATTGATCCCCTGCATCCTCCGTTGCAATTTTTTATTGAGTTAACCCTTTGACGACTACGGGGACAAATGTGTCCCTAGTCAATAATTAGAAAAATATTAGTAATTAAGAAGCCAATACCCAATTTTTTTTTTAATTTGTATTTGAACGAATCTTTATTTTATTTTTTTCATTTACAACATTACGTACGTTATACGGTATATTGTATATGGTAATTGGAAACTGACTGTTCGCTTGGCGCCTGTTTGGTCTATCTTTCAAAAGTTTTTAGGGACGTCAAAGTGTTTTATATTGTTTTTTATTGTGCTATAAATTATTGTCTGGTAAGTAAATCGATGTTATATACATTCAACAAACCATTATTTATGTTATTTACAGTGATAAAACATCACAAACATAAAGGGACACCAGCGTCCCAGTGGTCGATAATAGATACTATTTATGAGAAATTATTTACTTATTCTACTGAACATTTTTGTCAATTACCCTCATTTTTTATTGATATTGTTGCAGATTATGTTTCGTAAAGGACGTGGAGTTTTGAGCTCAAAGATAATTAAATCCAACAGATTTTAATGTTTGATAATAGTAACGAAGAAGATGGTTTACAACTTGACGAATATGATCAAAGGATTTTGACGCAGGATGATGATGAAGGAGTTTTAGATGTTGCAGCATAAATTGATCGATCAGAATACCAAGGCATGCGGAACCGTACGAACAACCCGAAAACATCTTGCCAAAACTGCACCAGTTGAAATAAAATGACGCGAGAAGACATATACACCACAAGTTTTCAGGACATATCATACGTGAAGTGGATGGATAACAAAACAGTGCACATGTTGACCAACTTTCTGTCACCTTTAGAAACAGACACCGTAAAACGGCACAAAGCTGGATCAGCGGAAAAACTTTGTGTGAAGTGCCCAAAAATTGTATCACACTATAGCAAAAACATGGGAGGGGTAGATCTTATGGACCAACGTAAAGTGTGCTATAAATCGATCGCAGATCGAAACAGACATACTACCTTCGATTTTTTTTGATCTCTTTGATATTTCAGTGAATAACGCACATACTATCTACACAAAGCTTCACGATCAAAAACAAATGGAAGGAGTTCTGTAACTTTTGTCTAGCTTGCAGTTCAGACTAGTCATTGCGCGGAATTTGATAAACGGTTTCTCTGCCAGGCAGACAGTACCACTCCAAAATTCAGTTCAGGGAGCAGATCTGTAAAAAGGCAGTTACCCATGGATGCCCCTATGCAGTTACCCTATGGAGAAATCAAACATCAGGAAGAGATGTGCCCACTGTCTCAAGTATAAGATAGTATGTAAAGGTCCTTTGTTATACTACTGAACGAAACTGTTTCTCTGAGTATCATGACGAATTACTTTATATTGTATATTTTTCACGAATAAATAAATTTGCTACAATAAATATACTGTTTTAAATATGTATACAGTACCTTAAATACCAATGAAATCTCTAAATATAAAGATAACTTGTTAAGGCAAAAAGTACCGCCATCGGCCACAGGGACAAGTTTGTCCCAAAAATTTTCGAAAAAAATATAATTATTTTTTCATTTTTTATTATTAAGTATGTTTATAATATGTATGATTAACTGTTCTATACAGCTGTTATGATTATATATCCTTCCATATTCTTATGGTCCTGAAAGGGTTAAATCATACTCGTAGCCTGTCAACTAAATTTGAATCAAAATTTCTCTTTTATAAAGCTGATTATGAAAAAATCATGACCCACTTAAACAGTATCTGTTGGTTAGACGAATTTGCGAAATGTGATTCTGTAGAGGATATGGTCTCTATCTTCTATAGACAGCTCAAATTGACGATTATAAAGTATGTGCCCAGATCAAAATCCCGCAACTACAACAAATACCCAATTTGGTGCACGGCTTCTTTGATAAGAGTGTTAAAAGAGAAGCATAAATACAGAATTAAACACCGCAAATACGGAAACCCTAGGGATTTGCTTTCTTTCCAACTACTTCGTGAGAGAGCGGTAAAAATGTATGACTCCGATTACAAAAAATACTTAGAGCGGTTGGAATCATCATTAGTATCGAATCCAAAATTAATTTGGTCCTTTGTAAAACATAAAAGAGGCGGTAGCAGTACTTACCCAGCAAAGATGTCTTTGGGAAATACAGTAGCATGTACAGGTTCTGATATATGCGATCTATTTGCGAAACAATTTTCTTCGGTTTATAGCACCTTTAATAATTCTGCACCTCTTATTAATAATTGTAACAAGTCCATTTCTACACAAATATTGATGTCTATATCTGTCACAAGAGCTCAAGTATACCGAGTTTTAAAAAGACTTGATCCTAGGAAGGGAGCTGGGGCTGATGGTATACCGGCTGTTTTTATTGTAAAATGTGCCCAGGCATTAGCTCTGCCGTTATACATGATTATTAACAAATCGCTTAGCTCAGGTATCTTCCCTTCGGCGTGGAAAGATGCTCTCATTATACCTTTGTTTAAAAATGGCGATTCTGCATCGGTAATGAACTATAGGCCTATATCTATTATTAATGTTTTTGCAAAGGTTTTCGAAAGCTTAATATGTTCTAGGTTATCATGGCATATAAAACAAAATATTATCCCAGAGCAACATGGTTTTATTAAGTCCCGTTCTACTACTACAAATTTGACATCTTTTGTGGAGAACTTGGCTGAGGGCCTTGATTTTGGGCATTCATTCGACGCTGTCTATACTGATTTTAGCAAGGCCTTTGATAAAGTTAATCATGAAATTTTAATAAACAAACTATCTTCGTTCGGAATAGCGGGAACCTTCCTAGATTGGTGCAGGTCCTATCTGTCAAACAGGCAATCAGTTGTAGTGGTTAGTGGTTATAAATCAAGCCCCTTCAAGGCCCATTCTGGCGTCCCTCAAGGCTCCCATCTTGGCCCCTTGCTATTCACCTGTTTTATTAATGACATAGGTAAGTGCTTTTCAAACTCTAAATTCCATATGTTTGCAGATGATTTAAAAATATACCGGCAAGTAAATTCACTCACAGAGAGCTTATTACTGCAACATGATTTGGATACACTAGTGACGTGGTGTGATGATAATCAGATGAGTTTAAATATCAAGAAATGCTTGGTGATTCGTTTTACTAGAAAAAACGCATCAAATTTGTATCATATTTATACCATAAAGGGCACTCAGTTGAACGTAGTAGATCATGTTCGCGATTTGGGCATTACTCTTGACAGTAAACTTAGGTTTCACTTGCATTTTGACAACATTGTTAATAAAGGATTCAAGGCATTGGGTTTTATTTTACGCACTTGTAGAGATTTTAAAAAACCCAAGACTATAATAACGATATACTCTGCAATTGTTCGTAGTTGCCTGGAGTACTGCAGTGTAGTATGGAACCCACACTATGACATTTATATTAAACGCCTTGAAAGCGTGCAAAAAAGATTCCTTTGGCACTTGGCATATCGCTTCAAATTAGCTAAATCACTACCGAGTTATAATGATAGATTGCAATATTTTAAACTCAGTTCTCTCTCAGACCGCAGAAGAATGTTGGACCTTATGTTTCTGTTCAAACTTATTAATGGTTATACTGATGGAACTAATCTCTTAGCGAAAGTTAACATTCGTGTACCTAGAGGGATACCAAGATCGCTAAAATATAAACCGTTTGTTGAAATACCTTCGCGGACAAATCTGGGTCATTATAGCCCTCTAAACAGAGCTATGCGACAATATAATGCTGTTCATAACATGAGTGTGAGTACAGCCCATCCTTGTCCTCCTCGTAATTTTGGCAAACGGACGATCAATGACTCTAAGGAAGCACTACCTTTATTAGATATTTTTTCAAATAGTCACTATAAATTCAAAAATTTTGTTCTTGACCTGAAAAAACAATAATTATAATTTATGAAATTTATTTTTAGCTGTGATATTTAATTTTTACCTACTTTTTAATTTATTTTTATTTTCAAGTATACTATCCGAATTATTTTACCTCTTATTTTATTGAATGAAATTTGTTTTTATTTTAATTACCTTTTTTATCAATTAAGTTGAATAATTTTAATTTAATTTTTATTGTATGAATGTTATTTAAATTTAATTTTTAGTAATATTTTCATTAATTTGTTTTATGTAATTTTATTGTGAGTTATGATGAATATAATTTGTAGATTCTATTGATTGTGCATGCTGTTTTCACCTGTAATTGAGGTGACACTAGAAAATGTTTGTTCTGCAATTTATCTTTATTTTAATTGGAATGTGATAGTGTCCACTTTGTTGGTGAAACTTAATAAATAAATAAATAAATAAATAAATAAGATGTTTTTTGTAAGTCTCTACAAGAATTCATGCGATTCAGCGGCAGATTTCTTTTGAATAAAATAATTCAATAAAATTCCCCACAAATACTCTTTACTTGGTACAAAACTCGATATTTTTATCACTACAAAAACAACGTTGTTTACAGTGTGGCTGACAGTAGTTTCGGGTCCATGCATTACCATCAGAAATCACATGCACATAGTCCTAGTAATGCCATCTGTTTGAAAACAGCGAGAACTTATTGAAGGACCTAATACCTTCTTTTGTTTAAAAACTTATTGCACATAAAATCAAATATTTTCTATCCTACCCAGGTGAAGTCTGTAGGCTCCCGGCTAAACAACAACGCAACACCGACAGCGGTGACACCGAAGCAGACGCGCAAGCCGCAGCCGCAACCGTCGCAACCGGCGGCGACCGCGCCCGCAACGACCGCGACCGTGCCCGCAACGACCGCGGCCACGCCCGCTACGACCGCCGCCACGCCCGCGGCTGACAACAACAACAGCGCTTGGAAGAAGCCCAGGTAAGTTGTAAGAGTATTGTATGGATCGATCAGTTCACTGGAGTGAGAAGTGTGAAGTGCGTTGTGAAGGAAAGATTCTTAGGCGCGGTTGTGTTTAGAAGTTGGAATTGAATGTATGGAAAGTATGGAATCTTTCCATGTTGTTTTAAACATAATATACGTTAAAGGAGAGTTTACTATTAAAGTGAATTAGCGTAGTAGCCTTTAGGTAGCGTCGTATAAAACGGGAGTCTAATAGTAAGGAGTAAAAGTAAAAAGGGAGTAAAATTTCTTTTGTACATTGTCGAAGATTATGAGGATAAAAGAGACGAAAAATATTTCCTGTTCGGTATAAAAGCTAGGATTTAACAATAATACAAATTAGACCGTGATTCTAAGCAACTTAATTTATATTGTTTTACTAATTATGTGTTATTTCAACTTAGGTCATGTGGTATTTCCTCAATCTTCTAGATTAATCTGGAAAACTAAAATTAATTTTACATGGTTTTAATTCAAATATAATGTTGCGGGATTTGTTAGGAAAACATTTTTGTCATAACAAAGTGGTTCATAGTTCTTATTATGTCAATTGGCCATGGCTAGCTTTTGCAAATTGTATGATTATCAGCTGAAATTGATTTGCAAAAGCAAAAGATATGTTTAATTTTATAATTGTTGACTTTATTATTTTTACTGTGTATTAGTTTTAATTCGATTCTTTTAAATTTAGTGAATTTTACAGTGAAGTATTTATTCATAATTTTATTTTTTGAAATAAATTATTACAAAGCAAAATCATTTATCAGATTTGTAATTACAATGTACTGTAAAATTTTCTACTTAACTCAAGTTTTGGATTTCAAATTTTCATTTGAAACATGAATTTGGAATGCAAACTTTTTGCAGCTTGCCTTTCGCCGAAAACTATACCGTTGTTATACTACTTATTGACCGTTTGAAAATAAAGCCAAAAGCTCGTGTGGTGCACCAAGTGTATGAAGAATGTCAAGTCACTCAAGATGACACCCAGGCCTACTAGTTTTATCACATCAAAAAAAGTTTACATAATAATGTAAATAGATAATAATCTATTTCTACACTAATATTATAAAGCTGAAGAAAAGTTTGTTTGGTTGAACGCGCTAATCTCAGGAACTACTGCTTCGAATTGAAAAAATATTTTTGTGTTTAGTCCATTTATCGAGGAAGGCTATAGGCTATATAATAATATCATATATTTTATTAGTTAGTTTTTTCCACAAATTAACGCGGGTGAAACCGCGAGGCACAGCTAGTTATTCATATTGCTACAACAGAACAATGCAGGTTTACGAATGGTATAAAATCTAGCGATTGCATATTTGTACATGCGTGCGTACATTGCGTGCGTATATTGCGTGTGCGTACGCAGTACTAGTAGTGTTAGCGTGCGAGGCGAAAGGCAAGCTCCGGGGATGCAGTAGCCATGGGTAGCAGCGGTGTATGTGTGTGTGGGGCAGGCCGGCGCCGCCCGCGCTGACGTCGCGCCCGCAGCCCTCGGCCTCCGCCCCGCAGCCTGTGAGTACTATGTATTTACCTATGTCTATAGAAACAATAATGAATAATTCTTCAGTGGATGACACGATGGTTCAACTTTTTATTATAATTGAAGTGGTGTTGGCAGCTATAAAATGTTTTCAAGCATTACTTATCTACATGTGGTGTGGCCTTTAAGCTTGTAAAAATTATGCTAGTGGCTATAGCAGCGCCCAATGTCTGCCATACCAGCACATATTGACCATATAGCGGCAATGCGGCGATACTTTTGTGGAGCAACTTGACGGTCTTAAAGGTCGCCCAGAATGTGTAGCAATTCCAACGGCCTTCACACGCACACATGGAAGTTTGCGTGGGTTTGTAGTACACTGTGTATAAAGTGTCCTTGTTGTGTCGTCCAGTGAAGAAGCTAGTGATGTTACAATCAATGAATTACAATGATCACTTTCACAAGTATTTTTACAAGTAAGTCGATTTGATTATTTTGTGCATTTACGTTATTGTAATTTATAGTCATCTACACTCGGCGTCACAAAAATCGCACCTTTATGTTTTTTTCAGTAAATCGCTCCTAGAATCTAGCACATGAATACCACGTGTGAAAAAAATATATCATTGCAAAGTGCACTTCAATACCTTTACATTAATTACCTGTATCATTAAAAAACAATTACCATTTCTAACCAGGGACCAATCAATAAGATGTTGGAAAAATAGCTCACTTAAGGAGCGCTAGTTGAGCTACCTGAAAAGGGTATAAAAAGTCATGTCCTGGTAAAAAACGGGTCATTCGCTACTCAGACTTTAGAGTGAACACACCGGAACAACATACGCAAAAGAACAATACCTGAAGATGGATACAACCCCTGAAGAAGCGGCTCAAATCATTGCGCTATTGCAAACAGGACTGCGACAGGTTGACGTTGCTCGACAGTTGAACCTTAGCCGATTCTCAGTTCGACGAGTATACCAACGGTTCCGTGAGACTGGTGGCTATACCCGAAGACGTGGATCCGGAAGAAAACGCTGCACATCAGAAAGAGACGACCGCTTCATTGTGTCCACGTCGTTGCGCCACCGCTTCAGCAATGCTGTTGAGGTGCAACAAGAGCTCCGATCAGCTCGCAGAACGTCTGTGAGTGTCTCTACGATTAGAAGAAGACTGAAAGAAAAGGAATTAAGAGCTCACAGACCTGCTAAGGGCCCAAAATTGTCCGTGCAGCATCGAAGAGAGCGGTTGCAATTTGCACAGGAGCATGCCAACTGGACGCTTGACCAGTGGAGGGCCGTTCTCTTCACCGATGAGACACGAGTATGTCTATTCTGCAACGACAGACGCAGAAGAGTATACCGAAGAAGAGGAGAGCGTTTTATCCAGGCTTGCATAGAGGAATCCGTCGAATACGGAGGTGGTTCCTGTATGTTCTGGGGTGGCATATCCGTCGAAGGGAAAACGGAGCTTGTGTGCGTCTCTCGGACTGGCGGTGGTCGCGGGCAAGGGTCGCTGAATGCTGGGCGGTACATAACGGAGATCTTACAAGACCATGTGGTCCCGTATGCCGGTTTTGTTGGCGATGGGTTCATGTTAATGCATGATAACGCCCGTTGCCACACTGCGTTTGCTGTGCGGGACTACTTGGAGGAGGTTCAGATCCCTGTTATGCAGTGGCCAGCACGAAGCCCAGACCTGAACCCGATCGAGCATTTCTGGGACGATGTAAAGAGGCACGTACGAGCACGAGATCCTGCTCCCACCACTCTCCAAGAGCTCCAGGATGCCGTGACAGAAGAATGGGAGAACATACCCCAAGAGAGAGTGGTGACCCTCGTGACGTCCATGAAAGATCGGATGGAAGCTGTCATCAAAGCAAGAGGAGGAAACACTAGATTTTAAGGACTTATTTGTAATTATTTTTAATGTTTTTAATTTTATTTTTTGTAACTTTGCCCCTTTTTAAGTTTTTTTTAATTTAAAGATTTAAAACACATACAAAAGTTTTTAAATTTCCAATAGGCAATTAAATTACCATTTCAATGATATCCTACAACCATACCCTTACTATTGACAAAGTTTGAGTAAAAGTATTTTAAAGTTGCTTTTTTAAAAGGTGCGATTTTTGTGACGCCGAGTGTATAAATATGTATTTCTGGATGTAAATAAGACGGCTCTGAAGCCTAGTTGGTAACGCAAGCAGGTATTGCTCGATAAATAAAGAGTATCGGATTCGATTCCCATTATGATAATTCGTATGTATCAAAAGAAAGTTGGCCCGAAAAGTAATGTGGTTTGGAGACAAACTTATCTGCTGAGGAATGTATATTTTTAAAACATTCTATCACAATTCTTACTGGATTGATAGAGTCACCAATACTGAAAGCCACATTACTGTATAATAATAACAGTTCAGCCAAACTGAATAGAGTTTAGCCGTGTCGAAATATCAAATAAATATAAAATCAAGTAAATATAAACTATATAAAAATGTGTAATAATATGCATGATGACAGTAAGTAAAAGTCACTAAAATTATGTATTTATTTAATGAAACCCTATTAATGGATTGCAAAACACTCATTTATTTGTATTAGTATGAGCGAGATTAATAATATTTTGATAAAATAAAACTACAAAAGCCGCTATGATGTCTTGAACGCCAATCAGTCTCAATCAGAGCGAATTACGTCACGCTTAAGTAAACAAACGAATGTTACTATACTGACAATGACATCTTGTCTAATAGAATACTTTATTTAGACGTGACGTCACAAGCGACGCCATGACGCTGAAGTGTTTTGGTGTGAATTTTAAACTTAAATATTAAAGTGTATTTATTTTATGCTAAACCTTATTTTTTGCGGAAATATGATATACGTTGTAATTATAATATAATATATTTCCCAACAATATAGAACCGTATTTCAAAATCTGTCATCATGCCTATTCCATCCTCCATCCATCCATCAGCCCTTGGAGGTCACTGCTGGACATAGGCCTCCCCTAACTTGCGCCACTCTGACCGGTCCTGAGCCTTCTGAATCCAGCGGATGCCCGCTGTCTTCTTTAGGTCGTCAGTCCACTTGGTCGGGGGGCGTCCTATGCTCCTTGTTTTTGCTTGCCTATTAGGGGTCATCCATAAATTACTTCACACTAATTTAATGACTTTATAATCCCTCCCCCGTCCTTGTCACAGCTGGTCACATTTGTGAGACCTCCCCCCCTAGTGTGACGTCACATATTATAAAATTTTACACCTAGAAATTATTAAATTAAAACAGCAGTCCAGAAATAAGTTTTATTTTCTTTTTTTTTATTTATCTATACATACTAATTATTCGATTTTGAAATGTGACGTCACGAAATGACCCCTCCCACACCTTGCACACAATGTCACACTACATCGACCCCCCCCTCTAACGTGTGACGTAATTTATGGATGGCCCCTTATGACGTACAAATAAATATGGTGGTTGTCTCATATGAAATGTGTTCAGTCGTCACCGCTGCAGGAGTCGCCCCGCCAGCCGGTGCAGCCGTGCTCGATGACGTGCGGCCGCGGCGTGCCCTCGCTGGCGTGCGTGGCGTGTCTGTGTCTCTACCACCCGGCGTGCGTGGGCTTGGCGCACGGCCCACGCGACTTCTATTGTAAGGTATTGTATCCACTCGGGATGGGTGTGGATTGTGGTTAGACAACAGGTGTTGAGAAATATTAGAAACCACGGGCGTAGCCAGGGGGAGGGTTATATGTATATATGTATAGATGAACATGAAATGTAAAAATCGTACAAAGTGCAATAACAGTTATAAATGTAATAATTCTATTAAAGTAAGATAATGACATAATTATAATATAAAATATAAAAAAATATTTGTACGCCATGATAACGGCATAGTATAGTGGTTTTACCAATCTAACCTGAGACCTATTATACAATGTACCTATACTATTACAAATAAATAAAATTCATTCATTTATTCATTGGGGGTTCAATGTAGGGGGTTATCTTTAGATCTCTTGAAACTTAAGAAACGCTGCTCGAAAAAGGACTCCCCCAATCCTCAATTTTCTTATGAATATAAGGGTTATTTTATGTACTTTTAGTTGTTTAATTTTCTTGAACCCCTCTCGATACTAAAATCTGGCTACGCCCGTGTTTAAAAGAATGAAGGTTCAAAGAAAGAGCACTTCTATTCACATATTTATTCGAGGTACAACACAGCATACTTAAGAAAGAAATGGAAAGAAAACATTAATTATAACGTATTATAATAAAGAAAACAATTAACAAACTAATAAAAAGATTGAATTATTTTTACAACTCATTTAATAAGCAATTAGTTACAATGGTATATGGATCACGCACACATACACACAGTAACATGATAGTGTCAAGTAAATTATAAACATAAACAGACAGTGTCATTACTGACGTATACGTACGTTTACATACGTGTTTGCGTGCGTGCGAGAGTACCTGCGTGGAATTTTATAGTAGAATAATACTGTAAAAAACACCGCAATTTGAAATGAGTTTAAAACAAGACAACATAACATTTTATCTTGTTAATCGCAGAACTGTCGCAAAACCTCGCCCCCGCTCGAGCCGCCACCACTGACGCACAAGACGGGCGTGACGTCAGCGCCCGTGTCACCCGCCGCTCCGCTCGCGTCGGCCCCGCCCCCCGCGCCTGTCGTGCCGCCCCGCCGCCTGCCCGTGCCCGTGCCTGTACCCGTGCCCGTACCCGTGCCAGTGCCCGCCAAGATCGCCAGGGGGGACAAGCGGGTGTTGTTGCGGATGAAGGTAGGGATAAATATTGATGTGTTGGGTCGCGTGCAGGATGTGGGACCGATAAGCGTCCCCGCACACGGGCTTCACGCCACAGCCACAAACGCAACAAGAAGCTAGAAGCGTGGCTGCTTATATACCGGTGCGGTGACGCGCGCGGCAGTCACCGTTGTGGCCACTTCTAGCTTCCTCGTTGCGCGTTTGTGGCTGTGGCGTGAAGCCTGTGTACGGGGACGCTAAGGGGTTGCATTTATTGATTGCGCTTAACTTAGGTGAGACACACCCAAGCTACAGATTTTATATAATACATTCCTTCTATTTCCAATTTGGATCGGGACCTCATATTTCACATTGAGCAATATGTTGCAGTTTTCCTATTTCGTGTTGTTGGAGTCTTTTTATTGTTAGCTTTACCTCAATTTTACTTCTAGATAGCCTGTCAGCTGTCTAAGATTTTTGTTTTTTGTACATAGTTCATCAACAATTTGTAGGAAACAATTTTAATTATTTGATGATTATGATTTTATTATAATTGTTAGTGATGTTTCCTTATCATCTAAAGTGACATAATGTTGCTTATCACACAGGTCGCAGGCGGCGGTCCGGACGGGTCGCGGCTGTGGGCGGTGACGAAGGGGCCAGCGCCGGCTAGCCCCGCTCCGGCCTTGGCCCCCGCCAGCCCCGCCCCGCCCCCCGCCAGCCCCGTCCCGCCTGCCCCCGTGCCCCCACCGGTGGTAGCCGCGCGGCCCAGCCTGCCCCAGTCGCTAGCTGTGTTGAACGGACGCCGATTTATAGTGGTGCCACGGGCGTTGGTGCAGACGGCGCATATATGATATAGGTGAGGTTGATTTGTTTTTTTTTTTGTGTATTTAGTGCGGTCTTGTCTTTTAGTGCACATGGCCAAGCACCCACGAGGCAGGAAAACCTAGTGTGAGGCCATGAGTGAGCGTTATTATTGTTCGTCTATTATTCATATAACTTATTGAGCGCGTTCATGTCTTCAGTCAATTCTTTTTTTTTAATGCGCTAGGAACTTCCGCCTTCTCTTCTTTCCAATAAAAGTTTCCGTAATGACATTACAAGCAAAACATTAACTTTATAAGCTAAATAAATATCCTGCATTAAATATTATTAATTTGGGTACTATTTAAGTAAGGGGCCGTTCATTAATCACGTGATCTTTTTTTAGCATTTTTTAACCCCCCCCCCCTCCCCCTTGGTGATATGTAGTGAGGTTTAAGACTACCCCCCCTACTCCAACATCACGTGTATTTTTCCTTTCTTATACTCTGCAAAAAGGTCTTTATACAGACCGAACCGGGCAGTCGGTGGCGGCGCGTGAGGCCTTCGTTCGTTGCTTGGCAACGGCAAGTCAAAGTCACACTACACGCTGCTTTTCTATTTAAAAATCGCGCGTTTGACGAAAAAATAAATACACGTGATATCTTACTACACCCCCCCTCCCCCTTCGTGCTATTTTCGTGATTTTTGTCAAACCCCTCCCTCCCCTTTCAAACCTCACGTGATTAATGGGACGGCCCCTAAGTAACGTGACGTTTCCAAGGTAGCGTATTTATGTATAATTTTTATTGACGCAGGGAGCCAAGTGCAGACATGCTGCCACGAATACGACCACAATCACAGCAGAACATTAACACTCAAGAACGGAAAAGCTTATAGCATTAACATATACTAATTAATACCTAAGTAGTTGGCCATGATGAGCTACATTTGAGTCTTGTACCAAATATCGCTTTTAGGATTACGATAATCCTATTTCAGGAAATAAGTAATACAAAATTAATTTTAGAGTTGTAATGTAAATTGAGGGTAGAAGGAGTTTAAACGATTGCAGATGATTTTGTACTTGATTCCAATAACTTATCTATCCTTTACTGACTGGTCTTAGCCCTTCGCAATAATCTATCCATATGTAATCGCTGAATAAGTAAGATAAAGAAACATATAATGCTATGGTTTTTGGACAGTTTCTGGGCAACTTAATTGAAAGTTATAGATAGATGTTGATAACAGACGAAAGTGTAAGATTTGTGGGACTAATTGGTAAATTTCATAAGTTTCTTTTCATTGAACACAAGTGTGTTCAATTGTTAATTGAAACGGAAATATATTATTACAACTAATACAGTACGCTCCTTTTACCAGCAGTAAGCGATAGATAACTAGGAACGCATGTATGTTAGATATATTGGTTTAAATTAATAATAATAAGAAAAGGTGTGTCTATCTCGCAAACTGCTTGCTTCTAACGAGCTGATGATCCACCTGATGGTAAGTGGATATTGTCATCAATGGACATCGGTTTCACCAAAGGCATCATGGGAAGGGAGAAAGAACTGGATCCCGAGCTCCCAGTAGATCCTACATGTAGGATTGAGGTAAGGCTCTCGGGGCATGGTAGGTAGGTAACGAAGCTGGCACAACTCATAGATTCAGCAAAATGAATTTATTACATATAATAGCAATTATTAAATAAAGAACAACAGAGTTTTGTAGACACATTTTTAGTACGAGTATTTAAAAGGCAAATTAGATAATATAACATCAACCAACTTTTTAAGATCGGCCTCCAGATGATCAGCCCCAGCTGACAGATGCGTTTTTGTAAATAAACCAACTGTCATGATTAAAAAATTTAGAAAAAAATATCTGTCAGCCAAAGAATATTGAACCAGGTATCACACTTCCTTACACCGTAGCTACCCAAGCAGGCTTCACGATTCTGTATATAATTATAAACATATTTAGTAGCTTTGATAGCACGATTTATTATCATAATAACATGATTTAATAACGCCATCTATTATCATGTAGTGGAAACATGTTCCGCTAACAAATTGTTACATTTGTTTGAACTTACAAAATTTTGGTTAATTACTATTTTTAGATATTATTATTCTTATTTGTGTTAGGTAATTATAAATTTTTGTCAATAATTTAGACACATAAGCAGTCCTGTTAACGGTGAAAATATCCTTGTTTATCCTAGTTTTATGTTAGTTTTGGCCATATGTTATGTTTATATCATACTATGTTAAAAGCAACGTTTTCGATCAACAATATACAACTAAATTGAGTAATTAGCATTATAATGAAATGTAAATAGAAATATATGTTTTTTCTTCCATCACTTGTCATGTAGCTACCCGAAAGAATAAAATATTATAGAAAATTGGTACACAAACGGCACTAAAAAGGGGTGTAACTGTTTTCCCTTGCCCTATTTATATGACGCACAAAGTTATTTTACTAATTATATTGTATATTGATAATTGAAGACTAAATTGTAATTTTTAGTCTGTATTTATTTGTTTTAAAAACTGTAATATCTTTACATAGCTTAATGAAAATGTATTAAACAAAGTTGAATAAATTATTAATTATTTGGTTGTGTATTTTCCATTTTATTGTGTGAATATTGTTACAGGATGTGCAGGTAAGACAATCTTATGTACTTTGTCGCGTTAACGACGGTGAGGTAAGGTTTTACATTTTTATATACATTTTTTATGGGTTGACTATAATACTGAACTATGAACCACTTATTAGCGTTGTAAAAAAATAGGTAATATAATACCACGTTTTGGTGAAGGAATAATTTAGGATATAAATAGGTATTTATTTTTAATGAACAATAAAGCACTCCCGAGTGTTTAAAATTAACCTTGACATTTATAATTGACATTTATAACCTTGAAAATTATATTAACGGAATCGTTCTGAAATTAATTTGAAACATATTCTGTTCTTGCTCCAAGTTTGGTAGAAAAATGACATTGGTAGCTATGTCCCTTTCAAGATCATAAGTATTTTAAAACAGTCTGTTAAGAAATAATTATAGACAAAAAAAAATGTGCAAAATTCAACACGTTCCAACTGTTTTTAATTTTAACTATTGTTAACAGCTGTTTTTTGAAAGATATAGGCGATATAATATTCTTCTATCGCTATGTATAATATGCTGGATATATTGATATTTATTGGTAACGGATCTTGTAACGTTAATTAAATATGTTTGTCATTTAACGTGTACGTCCGTGTGTACGCAGTATGACACGCGGCGCGCGCGTGTCTAACGGGGGGGTGTCCCCGCCCCCCTCGCCGCGGCGCCGCGGGCGGCCGAAGCTCGATGACGTGGACCACTTCACGCCGTTCTACCGGCGCGCGCAGGCTGAGAAATATAATGTTGCTGTGCAGGTGTGTTGAGTTAGCTTTAATATATGCATATGTATTTATAAATAAATAATAATAAGATTGTTTGGCAATAAAGAATATTACGAGTTGATTTATCGTTTTTCAGTACAAAATGTATGGAAAATGTTTTTAGCGTTTTCTGACATTTCTAGTACTCATACCTTAAATGGTCCCATAGAGTATTTTGATCCCCATACGAAGTAGGATCGATAGGCATAAAAATATTTTTTTTTTTGATTTCGGCACTTTTTTCACTGACCGTACACTTTCTCAAAAATCTGTGAATACAATTCAGAATACCTTAAAAAGTTATGGATAGTCTCCTAGGAACGTTTTCCTGTAACTATAACGGTTAAGGTACCTGCCCTTACTGACCCGTCTCAAAAATCCACCCTGTATATATATATGCCCTTCCCCAGATATTCCAATACGTGGGCATGCGCGAGCTGGCGCGGTGCGCGCGCGTGTGCCGGCTGTGGCGCGAGCTGGCCGCCGCGCCCGCGCTCTGGCGGCACGTGCGGATGAAAAACTCGCATGTGAGTACAAACAACGTACAGTACGGCCGACGTATCTTGGCGCGTCTGAACTTAGGCTTTGCGAACTTTAGCGCATGTAAGACAGAGATAGCGACACGAACATGCTAACGTGTGACTGAGACAATACTGAATTATGTTACTGCGCAGCCTTCTGCCCAGAGTTCAGACGCGCTGTACGAACATACACAACACACACACGCCCGAACCGAGAATAAAAATTCAAACTAATTATTGAAGTCATCAACGTTCGAAGAACTTGAGTATCGTTGTTATACAGTTTTAGTTTAATTATCATATTTGATGATTAAACGAACTTACCTGTACGTGAAGTTCAATCTCAATTATTCGAGAGCTTCGTTCGAAGATATTAGCATGGCAACACTAGTAGTATCACTTTACGGGCTCGCCATTTCGCACTGTAGTTTGGAGGTAGATAAAAAATAAAACATAAAATTATCAATTTTTGTAGGGTAGATTTATAAACCTCACTTAGCTGGGGCGCGCTCCTCTTCGGTTCGTCATTTAGTTCAGAGATTTGCTGAGCTGTTTCATGTTTCACGACTAGGGGTGTAGTGTATATGATATGTACACTAGGGAGGGAGGGATGCTAATATCTTCGAACGAAGCTCTCGAATAATTGAGATTGAACTTCACGTACAGGTAAGTTCGTTTAATCATCAATTATTCTTCGAGCTTCGTTCTCGATATTAGCATGGCAACACTAGTAGATGTTTAGAGAAGGTAGTCGTGAAACTAATGATATTTTTAGCTTTTCAATTTTTAATTATAATATGATAGCAATATTTTACTCTTTAATTTCAATCTATTAATCAACATATTGGTGACACAGTATATGTACATCTAATAACCATAATATATAGCACACTCGGTATATGTTACTGATAGGTAGTAAACTTTATTTGATAATATGAACATGAGTGATACGTTAACTAAATATAGTGGAATATCTACTGAATTCCGCAAGTTTTATATAAAATATCCAAATCCTTTTAAAAAATGGTTAAGACATAAATGAGGTAAATATAAATTTCGTAATATTATTCATAATATATTATTATTATATATGGTGTTTTTCTATGTAACCCTTGCCAGTACTAAGAGAGTAAGTAATTTGATGATAATTGTATTCACTGAAATTAGTTTTTTCCCGAAGGATCCAATTTTTTGTAGCTAAATTAGATCACACTACTACAGCGTGTGTAGCAACGATAGCAGCAACTATGTCATCAACCACAAATAATTCCTAAACCTGTAAAAAATATCTATATAAAAACACTGTTTGTTTAAAACATTATCTATCTATATATGTAAAAACATAAAAATGCCTGTACAGATGTACTCCATAGACTGAGATCATCCAACCGATATGCCTTTAAATAGTTTAATTTGAAAGGAATAATCAGAAAGTGGTTTGAACCACTAAAACAAAGCATCAGGCACATTCAGTCCATTGATAGAGTCAATTTTCCACTTTTCCATACAACAATTTGAACAGACTGACAACATAGAACACTGATCTATCATTGTCATAAGATTTTTTTTTTTTTTTTTTTTTGCATAGTTCTGTATAAAATAAAGTAAATGTATCGGCTTCTTTTGGTTTTTCGACCAAAAGCATATTGTAATAAATTTTGATTATTATGATTATTTAATATTTTACTGGTTTTGTATTTAAGTAGGCTGCAATGAAAATACTTTCTATAGAGAAATATATAAAATATAATCCTTATTTGTCTCGACTGCCTTGAACAATTAGCAAGGACATGGGTGAACTGCTTATGATCTCTAGGATTAAAACCTATGTGAAATAATACTACCTTTCCTTAACATAATTACAGTTTGTCACTATTACTGTATTGTTAATATCTATATTTGTTAATTTATATATATATATACATTGATATATATTTGTATTATATATATATATATATATATATATATATATATATGCTAAGTATTTATGTAAATATGTGTATGTTTATATTATAATTTTTTGTATGTTAAAAACAATGTGCACGCTAATCAAGTTCTACATCACCTCTCCATTCCTAGGTCTGCTGGAAGAGATTTCTGATAGAAATAAGCAGTACCTTTGTACAAATTTTCTATTATTAAGTCTCACATATTGTATTTGTGTACAAAAATTGTTAAATAAATAAATAAATAAGGAACCTTGCATTACAAAGTATTATAAAGTTACAATTGTTTTTGTGACAATACACAAACCACTCCTAACCCAACTCAAGCAGTGCAAAGCGTAAACAGTTGGGATGTTTTTATAGGGGAAACAATATCCGGACTTCTATACGGTAACTATAGTGTGATTTTTCAGTGTAAGCAAGTATTATATAATATAATAGCTATAATATAATTACTCAATGTTTAAAAAATTATTTGTGGAGGCCATAAAGGGACAATCACTAGTCACTTTGTCACTATTATTGTTATGTTTAAAGGATGACATATATATGGGTGGACCAAAGACGTAAAACTTGAATATATTATCAAACCATAGTACCATAAGTGTACATATTGCTTGCATTCGCCTCAGATTTTCCTCGCATGAAGAAAGTTCTTACTTTAAGATTTGTTCTATTAGAACAGAGATAACTTTAATTCGATTTGTCATTCGATGTATGATTGTAAATTTGCTAAGTTCTAGATTCGAATTCTGCAACATTAAAAATACATTATTGATTGTCTTATTTTACAACATCCACTCAATGGCAAAAATCGTTCATACAACAAATTTTGTTGTACCTATATGAGGCTGTCTTTAGTGATCATATTGTCTGGATTCTGGTTACTATGGAGGCGGGACCCCGTTGTTGAGGCATGCTCATAATATGAAGTATAAATGTTATATACCATCTGTGGAATACATGCATTTTTTGCATGTAGGTATAGAAAATATTTGTATCTCTAGCCTGGTAGGCAAAGATGAATCAATCGTCCGCCAGAACGGAAATATTAAAAAATGGCAAGTATTAAAAAATATTACTTTTAACAGAGCAATAAATTTTGAAAATTAACTAATACATTATGCAATGATATTGTTTATCGAATATATAATAGGGGTATACAGCAGTATACCTACTATTTGTCATTATCATTGACTGGCCAACGAGAAAATAAATCACCCAATGAAGGTTATTTGTTTATTATTATTATTATTAATTAAGTAGAAATAGACAAGTATTCCATACGCCTTCGTAAGTTTAAAACCCTTTAAAAATATTTGCTATACTAAGCCAAACGATATGTACCTATGATGTATAAACAGAATGTAGCATAAGTATTTTCTTCAATCCAGATGAAATTGAACCAAAAAGGGCTTTCTTTTTTTTAAAAAAAAACGTATCCCATCAGTTTATAAGAGTATAAAAGAGCTTGAACTAAGTTGTCCTCAACTATTCAAATATTAATTATATTTGAAATTCGGAATTAATATTCATAATTTTATATGCCAATCATATAATGGCATATGTATCCATTTTTACACATGCAATGATTACTTTACCTTCAGTATAATCAAATCGTAATCGTAAGTAGTACATTAATACTTCAATGTCTCATTATTATTGCGTTTTTTATTGGAATATATTCGATATTATTGCATAAATAAGTATATTTATGCGAATTGTTCCATGGTAACATAAGAACTGTATGTTCCAGAATAAATAAAATTCCCTTGTTGATTCACTGAGTCTTATTTTTTGACTATGTAAGCTTTGGAGGAATGTTTATTCCTGAAATGTTTCATAAGCATACCATAATTTATGTCTATATTGTGAGAATGTTTTAGAACTTACGTCTAGGGCTTACAGTTTTAGGCAGTTTTTAGGCTGGCTTTGTTGTCCGCTTTAAGTATATTTGTGTCATAGTCACATATGGTTTGTACAATTTTTACGCCCATTGCAGCAGTTGTCAGAGAATCATATAAAAGGAACTGTAGCTTAAAGGCCTGATGACAGGCTAAGCTGTTTATTGAGTTATAGACTTTATGATTGAAGAGGAACTTAATTCACAAGTCACGGTAACTGCGGACGAAAAATGTGACTCCTTGAGCAACGTATAGTCTCGGTGGACTATTATAGTGCTGTGTATATGACATAATGGCATCTGGCCCTAATGATCATGTGGCCCTATGACTCTATTGCTGCTAATTGAATATATACCTACTGCCATTGTTCCTTGAATAGAAATCCTTCGCAATTTCATGCGAAAAATAAGTACTTGCTTCAGTTCACCGTATGGTGTGCGGCGTGACGCGAGTTCCTTTAGAAATATAATTTCTGCATATCACTCAATAAAAATATCACTTTTGCTTTGGTTAATTTTTCGTTCTAACTTTTTTAATCTTTTACACAATTGATTTTCTCATAACTATTAAACTTTCTTTTAGGAATTTCACTTTAACTATAATTTTGCGCCCGTGCGAAACGGCGAAGCACTGAAACGTGAATGACGAACCGAAGAGGAGCGCGCCCCAGCTAAGTGAGGTTTATAAATCTACCCTACAAAAATTGATAATTTTATGTTTTATTTTTTATCTACCTCCAAACTACAGTGCGAAATGGCGAGCCCGTAAAGTGATACTACTAGTGTTGCCATGCTAATATCGAGAACGAAGCTCGAAGAATAATTTCCCGAGATTAATTCTTCGTGATAAATTTTTTTCAAAATACAATTTATTTTAATATTTTTTTAAGTCCAAGAATATTAGAAAAATTGTGCAACATGTCTTTTAACTTTTTATCGAACACTGTACTCAAGCGTAATTTATTGTGTAGTATGCGCCAGTTTTCGGTAATTTCTTTCTTTTTTTTCTCTTTCTTGGTCGGCATCGCATCAGTGATGCCTTTGGTGTTGCTGATGTCCATGGGCGACGATAGCCACTTACTATCAGGTGGATCGTCAGCGCTTTTGCCGGCTATTTCCATTAAAAAAAACGATCTACACTAGTGTTAGCCGTGTTGGGTGTCCTACTTCCTATTAATATAAAAAATTTGAAAGTTTGTATGGATGTTTGTTACTTTTTCACGTAAAACCTGTTTAAGGGATTTTCATGAAATTTAACACACAAGTAGACACATGACGATGGAGTAAACAATATATGTGGTGACCAGGTGAGCGACTGGGGAGGGCTGTGCTCGGCGCTGAAGCGGCACGGAACCAAGTGGCTAGACCTACGCAAGATGCTGCTGCCGCAGAGCGACTCGCTCTTCTGGGACCAGTTCGCGGACCACATCGGCGCGCTCGACACGCTGGAGAGGTAATACAGAGTGATAGTGGGTTACAGGGCTTGTGGTACCGTGCGGGAGAAGAGTTATAGTGGGTTTTTTATAACTTATAAGTTAATGCTTGACTACAATCCCACCTGATGTGATCCCACCAGGTGGCGATGTAGTCATGGATGGTAAAACGCTTTAACTTAGTAAAAGCCTATTCACTCTTGCCTTGAATACACTTACATTATAATCGAGCGGAAACACCGACGCGGGCAATTTATTCCAATCCTTCGCTGTAAGCATAATAAATGATGAAGTGAAGCGAGTCGTCCATTCAGGGGGGATGTTAACGACGAAGTGATGGATACATGCCGTGCGTCGGGATACAGGCTTGACCGTGCGGGAGTCGATTGATAGTGGTTTATTTATTTATTTAAACTTCATTATACCACATACAATGTGCTACTTAATGCTACATACACATACAAGGCGGACTTAATGCTAAAAGTATTCTCTGCCAGTCAACGTTAGGGCAGTGGGAAAACAACGAAGGCGGTCATGTAAATACTATCGCGCGGTATCCTCGGGGCACCTTCACAACATTACCTCTCGCTCAAACGACCTGTAAGGCCTGTAACCCACTATCAATGTGCATCTTCACTCACACGGTATCCTCACGACATTACCTCTCTTTCAAACACCTTACAAATCCTGTAAAGTAAGTATATTGTTGTGTGTGCAATTCTGTTGTAATTCATAATTTTAGTCTGTATTTATATGACAGCCTTCGTTGTTTTCCCACTGCCCAAAGGTTGACTTGGCAGAGAATGCTTTTAGCATTAAGTTCGCCTTTTGTACCACATTGTATATGATATAATAAGATTGTATATGATTGTATGTATATAGGTATATATGTATGTATGATTGTATAATATGTAAACTGAGCAAGTGTTATTATTAATATTTATTTATTATAGTTTGTTTGTATATTCTTGTAATTTTTTTACAATATTATTCATGTTTTTTTTAATTTCTGTTTATAATACCGCTCATCGTGTGTTTCTGTTTGGCCTAATGGTTAGCTGGTAGAGAATGCATAAACATTAAACTCGCCATTTGTACCTCCTGTATTGTGGTCAATAAAGATTAAATAAATAATAAAGTTTAAATAAATAATCCCATCTCCCCATCCCCCCAGACTGGAGCTATGCCGCTGCCCCGCCCGCGCGGTGGAGGCGGCGTGTCGCCGCATCCCGTCGTTGCGCGCGCTCGCCGCGCCCGCCATCCGCGACGGCCGGTTCGACCCCACGCCGCTCGCCGAGCTGCCGCGCCTCGAGCTGCTGCGGCTGAAGGTAATGTGTGGCTGTTCAAGCCCCACAATATACACATACACTGACAAATACATATAATCGTGCATGTGGACAACCCGTGTGTCGCAATGGATATCATGCCAGATCGCCGCGCCAAGGGTCCCGAGTTCCATTCCCAGCGAGGCGGAAATTTGAATGATGAGTTTGAATTTCTGTTCTCAGTCTGGGTGCGAATGTCCTTGTCTTGTGTGTTGTCCATGGCACCCACGACACAGGGAATCCTAGTGTGGGGTATCATGTTAATTGTGCTTGCTACACATATTTTATATTTCATTGTATTTTCATGTATGCGAACCAGTGACGCTAGTGACGCTCGCGCAGTGACACGACTCCGTCACTTTCGCTAATAAAGTGAAGTTACGCAATACCATCTTTTAATTATCTCGTCACTCACCTACATCGGTCTAACCCTATCTTCACCGATATCACTCTGGTATCACACCGCTAACCAGACATATTACACGAGTATGGGGCTATTAGTATGAAGCGTTATTATTATTATTTATTCATTGTGGCTGTACAGTCCCCACAATATGCACTGATAAATACATATAATCGTGCACGTGGATAATTTATTCAAAGATAAGAAAAAATCCCAACAACGTGATTCGGGAACTGGTACAGTCGGCAAAGGAATTAGGTGTACAGGGCATGGAACAAAAATGTTCGGTAATGTTTAATATTACAGAATGTTTGTGTTGTAATCAATGTAAAATACTCATAATAAATAAATGTAAGTACTCAATAGTAATAGATGACCATATTATAACTGCGGAACCTTACATTGCGCATAGCCTGACACGCACTTGGTAGGTCTAAGATATAAGATATAAAACAAAAATGTGTGTTTGTATTTGTGTACATTCATTCATTAATTCAAAGTTCAAAATCGATCAATTATTTTTAAAAACAAACCATTCACAATTCCAGAGTCTGACCGGTCTCTCGCTCACCCGAGACTTACGCCCCCTAGCGGAGCTGACCCGTCTGCAGCACCTATCCCTCACCTCGATCAAGGAGCTGGGCTGGTGCGCGTGCGAAGTCGTCGGCCAGCTGGAGAACTTGGAATCTCTAGAGCTTGGCGAGTGCTCCTTCCCCGGGTCCTTCGCTACTGCCCTCGCCAAGTTGAGCAGATTGAGGAGGTTGAGGCTGGAGAGGGGCGTGGCCCACTGCGCCGCGCCCGCGCTACTCCGAGCCTTGGCCACCTTGCCACGGCTGACGAGGTTGGAGCTCGTTAATTTTGATGTTACGGTGAGTAGGCGGAAATTAGTATAACTAGCTGTTGCCTACAGCTTTGCATACGGAAATTATGTTTTAACTTATTCAAACTTTTATCCTGTGTTTCCGGGAAACCTTTTAATTTTTCAGGATGAAAAGTTGTCGAAAATATGACCCAGGGTGTCAGTAACAACTTTTCATCGAAATCCGTTCAAGGGTTTTTATGTGATGCCCGGACAGACAAACAGACACTTTCATTTTTATTATAGTATAGATTAAAAAAATCGAAAACTTGACTGCTTAAGAAATAAATGATATCTTTTCGTAAACTTTATTCTCATATTGGCTTTTTTTGATACTATAAACAATGGCATCTTACAGCCAAGATATTTATATTTTTCTAATGTTACTCAGTTTGTCCGATAAATGTGAAGACATGTCAAATAATAAAATCTTAATTATCTTATAGGGCAATAGTATTATCTGTAATAGAGTAACTTATGGCGTAATGTTATATGACAGTTGCATTAGTATTTGTATTTATGTTAAATGTAATATTTTGCCCTGAGTTACCCTGCTTCAGACAGGCCCTGACGCACGCTCTTTTGGTATGATATTACAAGTGCCACGTTCGTTGTGTCGGGCCAATTTCAGAAGGGCTGCCACGCCGTGTCATACATTCGTAATCATGTCATCACAAAAAAGAAGACAATATTCTTCTTCTAAGTCGCTGCACTCTTGGCAGAGTGGTCGTGGTCATTCGGTATTTGTGGCACGCCTCACAACTCGCCAACAACGTTATAAGAAAGGATAAGAGTTATGATTAGAAAGAGAGGCAACGTAAAAGAGAGAGAGAGGCAAAGAGATGTCAACGTCTGTTGACGATTAGCGCTGTGAAACCTAAATTACACTTTATTGTGTCGGAACAAGAGTCGCTATTTATTTAAATGATTTTGCGAAGTGACTATTCTGTACCAATAGGCACTATTAAGTATTCTGTGTTTCAGACAAGAGTGTTGCCCTATGATAATTTTATTGTTTATTAAATTTTGACATGTATTTACATTATCAGACGCACTATAGCAAAATGAGATGATAGTTCCTTTCGACGAGTAATCAACTACATTGATATTGCAGGTTGGATTCGACGATGCGTTGGCGGAATGTAAAAATATACAGAGGTTACTCATCATACCCACTTATGTGTCACAGTCGGCGACCACAAACAAACAGGTTTGAGATGTATTCGATTAAGAAAGATTTTTTTTTATTTCTGGTTATTATAACACACACCACAGATTACCCCCTAAGGCCTTCGCTATTATGTTGTAAACTCTTACTTCAAGTGCAGAGTTATGTGAAACCCACTATAGCCTGGGTTCCTACAAATTACATTCATCGTAATCTCGTCATAATTTGAAGTATTGTTGATTGACAATCATTATTGTGTATGTAACCATTAACCTAATTTTGCTTTTGAAGTTGGTTAAAATAAATAAACGACTTCACATACAGTCTTCGAAACAAAATATCAAAATCGTCATACATATACCTATTATCCGACAAGAAAACAGAGAGAGAAAGCCAGTACTGTCGCTATGTTTAAATTTTTGGTAACAATTTAAAAACAGATACCAAATAAATAACAAATATAAGTAACTAGGTAGCAACCTGCTTGTGTTATTACGCTAAAAAATGTTGTATGGGAAAAATCGAAAATCCAAAATGTGCCTAATGCATTGTTTTAGTGGTCTGAAATATCTCTGAAAGTATATCACTTACGAATTATCATTCCCCCTCACTCGCACTTTATTCCTGTCTTTAGTACTCTTTGAATTCGAGTATTTAAAAGTCAATAGACACAAACAATATTTCAAATGACAGCTAGCAAAAACGTTGTGAATAAGGAATGAATATTTTCATGATGCAAGGTCACGTAATTGAAGTTTTGTAGGAGCAATTAATTATTTATTCGTTCTCTTCATAAAATGAATATAAAATAACAATATATGTCACTCCCCAGGTCCTAAGCGGCGTGCTCCGACTCCGCGGCTCCCTGACCCACCTGATGTGGGGCGTGACGATCGAGCTGCTTCGCGTCACGGAGCTGTTCATCGACCAGTGCGAGGCGGGTGGTGACGGCAAGCGGCGGGACGTGGGCGAGTGTATCCCGGTGCTGAAGCCGGTGCCTGGCTGTAGACCGCCGGTCGACCTTAAGGCGCCGCAGGGGCCGCCTCAGGTGATTAAAATGATAGTTTGAACGATGGACTGACTGAATGACTGGTTGATCATACAAATGAACGACTGAACGAGTTATTGACTGATCAATCGACTGATAGAATGACCGATGGACTGACTAAAAAACCATCCGACTGAACGACCGGTTGAACATCCAAATGAATGACTAATCGACCAAGTGAACGAGTTATTGACTGATCGATCGACTGACAGAATGACCGATGGACTAACTAAAAGACCATCCGACTGAATTACCAACTAACGAATGAATGATCAATTGACTAAACGAACGATCGACGGAGTTAACTGTAGACTGAACATTGAACAGGCTAAATGATCATCATGACTGATGGACAAAATGATTGAACAATTTGAACGGTCAATCCACCGACCGAACGAACACATCACAGTGCAATGTGAAACATTTTTGTCGGTTCCAAAACTAAATAACAACAACAAAACTCTTTATTGTACACCAATATACTGTAATAAGATACCATCCAGTCTATCTAAATTCTAAAGGGGAATTTTTTTTGCTTCTTCATTATTTGTAATAGATAAACCCAATAACTATGCTACAATATAAACAATATAAAAAGGCTACAATATTAATTCTAAGTGTCATATGCACCAACTCAGAGTCACTAATGGTTACCTAAATCGCTTCATAATACAGAATTTGTATGGAGATTCTTTACTAAGGAGCGATTAAAGTAACCGTTAGCTCCGAGTCACCTCTGAGCTGGGGCGATAGACTATATTTGAATGTGATTAATAATAAATTTTTTACTTCATTACAAGTAAAGATGTTTGACGGCTGGCGAAGTTGGTGCGTGTAAACTAGTAGACTTAGCTAACCAGCACAACCTTGTCATCAGGTGGAGATCCTCCCCATCCCCACGCTGCAGCGACTTCTCTCCGCGCAGCTGCCGAACACGAAGCTGAAACTCCTGCGCATCCCGTTCCACGCCACCTGGCGACAGTCGCTGGCAGACTTCCAGTAGCGACGCCGCCCCCGCGCCCCCCGCGCCCCCTGGACCCACGCCATGTACGACAAGTGGGTGCTTAGCTAGCGGCTAGTGGGCCGCGTCTCTTGTATAGTCCAATAGTGACCCGGCGTGTACTAAGAAAAATATGTTGTATGGGAAAAGTCGAAAATCGACTTCGTGAATGGACCGAATGTGCCAAGTGAGTTAAGCTCCCACTTGGCACGTTCGGCTAGCGGCCAGCTAGCGGGCCACTGCGGGCCGCGTGTATGTATTGTCTGTGCCTAATGTACATGTAGACCAGGGTAGAAGCCTTTAAAAATAATGAAAAGTGAAAAAAAATTATAATAGAATGAAACCTATTGCAAAAGGAAGAGAATATAACAAAAAATAAAGGAAAAATAATTTACGGGCGATCTGAGGTCGGGAAGTGGGGGGGAGGGGGGGTTTAAGGGTAAAAAACGGTTTATCTCAATTTCCAGCAAAACTATAAGTCCTATGGAAAAAAGTTAAATGGCAAAGTTATAGGTAATAAAAAGGTCTACAATTTTTGTATTTACACTTTTTTCACATAACCTCAAAATTTATGTGAAAAATTCAAAAAACCAAGTTTTTGGTTTTTTATTTTTATCTTTTACAAAATTTTTTTTTTTTAACGAAATTTTGTGAAAACTTACCTTTCTATGTCCCAAACATACTGTAATTTTTTTGATTTAAAATATTTATTTTTTCACCTTATTTTGACTTAATATCGAAAAATCACCCTAATTTTCAATCGAAAATTCACCTGTCAAAATATCCGCTTTTTTTAAAAATTTGTGAGCTTTTTATTTGCTAAAATCTCTACTTTCTGATGGTATAAAAAAGATATACACTACTATGGTAAATTTTCTCAGAAAATGCAATGAAACGACAACTATTTTTGCATGTTTCTTGCAATCTTTATGGATTTGTAATTTTTTTGCTTATTAATTTATTAATTTAACATGGATTTTGACGTTTTTCGATTAATTAAAGTGTAAATTTTAATAAATGGCTCAAAATTGTACATAAATATTAAAAATATATATTTAAAAACTCGAACTCGAATAATTTTTGTGAAAATAGTTGTCGTTTCATTGCATTTTCTGAGAAAATTTACCATAGTAGTGTATATCTTTTTTATACCATCAGAAAGTAGAGATTTTAGCAAATAAAAAGCTCACTGATTTTTTTAAAAAAGCGGATATTTTGACAGGTGAATTTTCGATTGAAAATTAGGGTGATTTTTCGATATTAAGTCAAAATAAGGTGAAAAAATAAATATTTTAAATCAAAAAAATTACAGTATGTTTGGGACATAGAAAGGTAAGTTTTCACAAAATTTCGTTAAAAAAAAAAATTTTTGTAAAAGATAAAAATAAAAAACCAAAAACTCGGTTTTTTGAATTTTTCACATAAATTTTGAGGTTATGTGAAAAAAGTGTAAATACAAAAATTGTAGACCTTTTTATTACCTATAACTTTGCCATTTAACTTTTTTCCATAGGACTTATAGTTTTGCTGGAAATTGAGATAAACCGTTTTTTACCCTTAAACCCCCCCCTCCCCCCCACTTCCCGACCTCAGATCGCCCGTAAATTATTTTTCCTTTATTTTTTGTTATATTCTCTTCCTTTTGCAATAGGTTTCATCCTATTATATTTTTTTTTGTTTTCAAAAATTATCGACCCTGGACTAATGTAATATGGCTACTAAATATAAGGCGTGTTAAGGCGTTCTACGAAAAAATGTTTGTATGGGAAAAGTAGTGGGAAAGGAATCTTTGTGAATGCATTGAAAATTAAACCGGTTTGAGGCACATCGGTTTGGTTCAGTCTATAACGGATATAGGTAGTAACAATTTTTTGTTTTATTTTAATAGATATCCGGTTTTGATGGTTCCCGTATTTATATTCTAGATTTGAATTTATTTCATAACTTGTTATAAGCAATGACGATCCTGTAGCGTTCCTGCCTGCGAAGCGCTGGGTCCCGGATAAATATTTAGGACATATTTATGTGACAGAGGAGATATTTATGTGACAGATAAATATTTGTACTCAGGTCATGGGTATTATAGTGATGTGTTGTCCATGGCACCCGCGGCAGCCTACTGCGGGGCTGAGTGTATTACCCTTTCGTTTTAGGTTAATAGGCGTTGTGATGTCATGTGACTGCTACAGTCATTTGACTGCAACAGAAAGGAGTCGCAAATGTTTGTTGGTTATTGGTAACCAGTCATTAAGTGCTAGTTGTTACTGGTTACTAGTACAGTTATCTCCAAACTTATTGGCCGGGCTGAAGTTAGGCGCGAGTCAATGCGCAGAACGTAAAATAAGGTATAAGCGGAGGAGCGGGTGGACGGGGCATCGACTACGCAGAGCCGCCAATTTCAGTCCGGCCAATAAGTTTGGAGGTTACTGGTTCATAGTTATTGGAGGTTACTTACTCGTTACTAATCATGACTGGTTACTGATTGTTGCTGGTTACTAATGCTATTAACTATACTTGGGCCATTACAAACGTGCGAACTGAGTCATAAATCATTTTAATCAGACCTCTCGCTCACACTTATAGGCATATCGGATCTCTCGCTCACACTTCTAGTGTTGTGTGTAACAATAAACAGGAATTTGTCGATAGTTAGTAGCAGGTAATAAGGGAAAGGTTAAGTACAATAATTTTAAAAAATTATTAATCAGTTTGGAATATTAATCTATATCTGTGTCATCGTCTGTGCAGCAGTCACTGATTTTAACAAATTTTAACAAAGTTAAGTTATCGAATAATGCTTCCATGGTTCGCGTAGGAAAATCTAATGATAACTAACACTATTTTTACATACACCTACAACCTACAATTTGCATGTACCAGTACTTATCAACGACCACGTCATCTGACTACCTGAACCCGAGCGGCATCCCTTTATCGATAACGAGTTGCCCAGCATTGTCACATTCCTTTGACGTAACGTTTTATGACTCAGTTCGCACGTTTGTAATGGCCCAAGTATAGAGATTGGTAACTAATGGTTACTCAAAAGGCTATGACTGTTTAAGCCATATAACATTTTTTTGATAATAATATTTGCTTGTTTTTGTGTATTTAAAATAATTGAATAAATTATACACATGCAGCTGTAGTTATATGTTATAATTGTACAGCGAGCAAAAGAGATACGTATGCAGGGCGTGATTCAAAAACTTTCTATAAGGTTTAATATTACAGAAACTGAAAGAGTATGTAGTGGACTGTATTTTGTAATAAAAAATCCGAGAGGCGATTCACACATACTTTATTGCTGAATATGAAAAATGGAAGAGGGAGAGACATTACAATCGTCACTGTTACCACCATATTAAATTAAAAGTAGCATATCCGCTGAACTACAGATTATCATATGACTACACTAGCACAGATTATAATAATTGAATGTTAGACAATCTAACAGAAACTTTGTGTTATTATCAATGTTACATGCTACCTGTATATCTAAGGTATGATTTAACTTTGCTAATAACGTAAATAATATGTAATTAAACATTACAGAAGGTTTTTGAGGCCCTACATACCTATATTTTTTGCTTTGTGTACTTAGAATTTTGCGCGGGACTTACTTATTAATGGGGCGTAATAAATGTGAGGTTTGCCAAGCTCAATAGTGACCTTGTATGTCAAAATTAATTGGTGTAAATACCAAATGTTGAAAATAAATGTTAGTTTTATATACGATTGGTTTTACCATAGAGTATACAATGAGTTATTTATTCGGGGTCAACTATAGTATGTAAAATAGGACAATATTATTAGAGATGCGATTAGTTTTTGTATTGTTTACATAGAAATAGAGGGATGTTCTGTTATAGGCAAAGAGTATAGTCCAATATTACCTTAACTCGTAGATATGAACATTTTAATATATTACAATAAAATAAATAAATAAATGACTTACAAGTCATTGTGATTTGCACACTATGCGACAAATATATGGGCAACGAATTCGAAATATGTCGATATGACATGCACATATCCTGAGTATTAATATTATATCTACAATATCTACGTATGTATGAATTCGTCATCGCAGACAAAAAACATTTTAAATGAAACGGGGACTCACTGCGGTGTCTCATGGCCGTGACCACGATCTATGTAACTGGGTTGAAATATCGGTATTATAAAATAGGATTCGTGAGTGCCCGTTGCATTTAAGATATGTTAAGATATGTATCTACATATCGCAACTTCAGTGGAAAAAAGGCATAAGCAAAAAAACTGTTAAAATAGCAGTAAGTAGTCAAGGAATTTACATTACGATTTCTTGCACAAAACAGTCAAGATTAATTATAAAAATTTGAAAAAAAAATTGAGCTTATGCAGCTTTTGTCCCTCTTTCCAATCATATTAAGAACTAAAATTCAACGTAAGACGACTTATGCTTTTTCCACTGAGAGTGCGATATATTAATGGTTATTTGACATAGTCTGTTGTTAGTGAATATTTTTATCTGCATTAATAAATAGTGTATCAATTAACAGGCCGTTAATTGATACGTCTTCATTAAGGTAAAGTAATGGAGCATAGATTGATCGTGGAAATGTAACTCTTATTTTCTCCAGAAACTTCTATAGTCATGCAATGTCTACGTACAATTTCACGAGTTTTATCTTCTACGAGTAGATTTTTTTAACTCTTATTTAAACATGTACAAAATGCGCTCTATCTGTAAAACTGGGCGTGAATTAAACACTGGACTTGACTAGAGTGCCAATTTGTTACGGCAATTGTACTCATACGGGACAAATTGTACTCTTACGGGACAGATGTACCTTTCAACGGTACAGTTGTGTACAAAAACACAATTTACTAATGCAGGGTAGATCAATTTAGCTCTTATCCAAAACTTATTCTTTTATTTAACAAAAATGACTGGCTATTTAATGGTCCCTGTCGACTAGCCGTTACAATAGGCAAGAAACTTTCTTTTAGTGAGTTCACGAAAAAATTTCGCACTACCCTCTATATTCATGATTTAGATATCGTAAAAACATAATTCTGTGTATCGTGGGATATTAAAAAATACATGTGTATTAAAGATGCAATGAATTAACTATTTCGGTTTATATGACTATTGATAGTTGAAAGATTGATTTATATTAAGATTGTAAATATTTTATGAGCGTTTAGAATAATTGTCAGTGCCTGTGTTGGACGAAGCGGTTCGTTCGTTGAGGACGTGATACTTGGGGTTTGATTCATGCTTGATGCATTAAACATATAATCTAACATTTTAACAAAAAAATAACCGACTTCAAATGAAGCGCATCCAATAAAAAAAGAATCATCGAAATCGGTTGGCGCGATACTGAGTTATTCGTCCATTTATCGCGCACATACTTAATGCAAATTTAAGACTTATATGCTTTTGACATGGATGCCATTGTCAGATCTCGCTCAAAATGTGGGACCACACGACAAGCACTAGCTTTTGAATAAAAAAAGAATCATCCAAATCGGTTCACCCAGTCCAAAGTTCTCAGGTAACAAACATAAAAAAAATACAGTCGAATTGAGAACCTCCTCCTTTTTTTGAAGTCGGTTAAAAAGTTAATTTTTGTGGTAATTAAATTAATACCAATCAACATTTTTTACAATAGCCTCATAAAAATTGCAATATAGCAACCAAAGTACTCACTAACTTCGAAATAAATGTGATTATCATTTCTAATCATTTTTGTAACGTGAATAACCAAGCGCGGAGTGGAAATTTCTTACAATAGTTGGCTTACTTTAATATAAAGGTAACAAGAAATAATACAACAAGATTGAAAGAAGAAATATTATTTTTCATAATTATTTACAAAAAATTCGTATCAATATGAATCAAACCTCAGTAAAAAATGTAAAAATATGTTTTGTGTCTTATTATTTTGAAATATATTACTCCAGTAGCACTGATGATTCTTTTATTAGTTTAATAAATTATGACATATATTTCATTTTATCGTTTACATTTATTCTGCGAAAGACGTGATGGGCAGAATTTTAATTTACACATTTTGTTTTAAATTTAATAAGGATTTGATTTTACTCTTGTTTGATGTCAAAACGCAATAATATTTAGAGAAAAGATGTAGTGTAGAATATCTTCGATGTAACTGTTTATCACTACATTAGCAAATGGAGATTTTTGTGTTAATGCATACAAAATGTAGCGCACACAAGAAATATTAAGTCACTAAACTGCTTTGTGACGTCTTTATTTTAATTTTTTACTAACAAATAATATATATTGGAACGAAGTTCCTTATCGCGCGTTGTGAAAGGGGGCTAGACGAAAAATTACGACACTTTTTGATTCTTACGAATGACGACACTTTTTTGAAGTGATTCAGAGAGTTTTACAGAGATGGCGCTGTACAACAAAACAATACTTAAATCGAAAGGAACTTCGTTCCATCCGGGCGTCCCTTGACACCTCTCATGTTTTATGTACTTTAAAGCTTGTATTATACAAGTACAAGTCAATGAGGTTTACATAACGACCTAATAATATAAATTAAAATCCTAGGCGTCGTCTTAAACACTCTCAATAAACAAATAAACGTAAACAAGAAAAAAGTTAATTTTCCGCGTTTAAAAAAGCTTTCAATAAAAAATAATTCTACATATTCCACTTATATGGTCGTGTTATGTTACCACAATTACACGTTTCAATAATTATTATTTAGCACCTTATAAAAGCATATCAATAATTAAAATATTTATTCAAAGGTATGTCGATATTTGAAAAAAACCTGAATAATTGATGACAAAAATCTCGATATTATTTGAAATTTTCTGATAGCTTTCAGATTTTGTCATTAAAATTTGTTTTAAATGTCTTCTTCTTCGACCTTTAGTGGAAAAAAGGCATGAGGTGAAAATTGCAATTTTACAGGAGATCAAAAAACTGTTCAAATATCAGTAAGTAGTCAAAGGAATTTACATTACGATTTCTAAAATCGTCAAGATTAATGATAAAAATTTTAAAAAATAATTGAGCATATGCAGATTTTGTCTCTCTTTACAATTACATTAATAACTAAAATTCAACGTAAGACTACTTATGTTTTTTTTTCCACTGAAGGTGCAAAATATAAAATTCTTGTAGGTACGATTTATCATGGACGAGAAATCTCGTGCAGTCTAAGATAAATAAAGTTTCGCTGAACAGCGTTCTTTAAGAGATGATTTAATAATCGATAATGTATGGTCGTATTGGTCGTTCGTGTTAGTTGAATCGGTTCTTTTAGCCAATCTATCGCTTACTGTTGGTTCAACTACAGTAGCTATATCTACATTTTTGCGTTCAAAAATCTTGAACACATTAAAATTTAAATTGATCCATTTGAAAGTCGATCACTTACCAAAGATAAGTAATGTTAAGAAAGTTCATATTACAATGTGACGTCCCGATAATGTAACGGATAAAATATAGCAACAACCGATAGTAAGGGATAGATTGGCTCTTAGAATCGAATTAGTTGTTTAGTGAAACGAAAGGAGATAAAGATGCCTTTATAGAATGAAAGAAAATAGAATGCCTTTATATAGCATTACATTGCAACAACATTGTGATCTTTTTGTATATAAAAACTAATTGTGACACTGATTTTTATATTAAGGTATATTTACTTTTTAAGTTGTGTTTTATCCGGCTAGCTTTTGAAGGCACAACTCTGCTATGTGAGTTCAAAATCACGTGTTTGTTAAATGCGTCACAGACAAATTATATGGAGTGTCTTTGGCGTATGTGGTTCTTCGGAATTTCATTTTATTTGTGCACGGGAATAGTCACATTCATGGTGAGCTTGTGAATATGGTATAGTTCGTTTTATGGGCGGGTCTAGGAAGGGTGGGCTAGAGGGCTCAACAAGGCTCCTATCAAAACCCCCTAGTGTTATTTCTATTGATATTGTTTCTCTGTACAATTGTAGGAATAGTATATAGCCAAAACTATATGCGATATTGATAGGTTACAAACTTACTAGGAATGTGACTATAATTTGTGTACTATTATAATTATAATTAATTAAGTTGTATGTTATTCGAAGGCGCAAACGTTTTAAATTATTTACTGTATGTAACATTATATCATTTTTTGGTTTGTTAGCTGTTAAAACATAGCTTCCTGACTACAGCCGGTTGTTTATAATCTCAACAACTGGTTAATTTTGTGGTATATTATTTGGGAGCCGAAAGGGGTTTCTTGTAAAAATTGTGGATAAAATTGTCGCGGCGCTCGCGGGTGCGTCGCGGCCGTGTTATTTAGAATAATATAGTTTATAATTATAATTTGCTAGTGAACATAGGCAATGGATAATAAATTGTTGCCCATTAATGTTTGTTTTTTTGGCCTCTTTGTAGTTTGAATTACATTGAAAATTAAATTTTTAAATAACACTAAGTATCAAAATCTGTTTAGTAAGTTTTGCACTAACAAACGTAAGTACACAAGGACGGATTCTAGATAAAAAATATTAAAGATGAGTAAGAATAATATTATGAAAAAATGACTAAAACTGAGTTAAGTCCACGGCGGGTATCCACCCTTTCGTGGTAGATATCCCGCTGGTACAGACGAGGCGGTTTGCATCGTCATTCATTATGCGCACCGCGAAGCATTGGAATAGCTTGCCAGCGTCTGCGTTCCCACCCACCTATGACGTGCATGACTTCAGAAAAGAGTGAATAGGCTTTTATTAAGTTAGTGCGCTCACCATCCTGGACCATATCTTCACTTACCATCAGGTGGGATTATGGTCAAGCATTAACTTATTTTATGTAAAAAAAAGGTCCAGTAAATATGCAGAAATAAAACGCATTACAGTTTACAAATATAATATTTATTTCGTTACGATCTCTGCACTAAAATAAATATACTTCACTTACAATCTAGTTTTACTCTCCCCGGAGACGTTACATGATCTTCGGACAATTATATACTATGTGTCATTTTACAAAATTTTATAAATTGTAGTGTACATAACTAGAAACATGGATATAATGTTATTAACGAAGTAACCACTAATTAATTCACTTAAATATGTAATTATTAAAAAAATAGCGTTAAAATTGTCTCAAATAATACAACCACATTCACAATATCGGCAAAAGACCCTGAAATTGTAATCAAATATAATTTTAGAACAAAAAGCTTCGCACACTAAGTGGAATTTCTCAGATCGGAAGACCTTTACTAAGTATTCGTTTAAATTATTAGTAAAATCGAGAATGAGTATGATCTAAAGTCAGTCATCTAGTCGTAAGCAGTAATAAGGATCATTTAAAGTAAATATATGAATATTTACTTGTGATGTAATCGGAAACACTAACAAATGGCTTTAGCTGTTTCAGTTTCCACATTCAACGCTCAGAATCATTTCATTCACTTTATAGACCATTGCTTGAAATACAGTACAATATTTCTAGCCATTTCAAAGTTGTAATACAAACTTAAAATTGTCCCTGAAAAGTATGCTTTTCTGTCAACTTATTCTCACCAGTGCGTTTAAGTTATTACTTCATCCCTTCATCCCTCTCAAGTGTAACGGTCTACGGCAGCAGTGGTGATGGATTCGACTATAGCATGGAGTATAAAGGTAAAGAGAGCCATCTCATATGAGGGGAAAGTTGAAAAAGTACTGTTTACTGAAAATAGAGGTTCCAGTACCCACCACCATCCTAAGACAATAGCGAAGTTAGTGAGTTAGCTGAGTTCAATAAAATTTATCCCAGGCTACTGTAGCGCCACCCGTTATTGGACGCGTTTTTACGGACACTTCATACACAATAATCTAACATTTTACAAAAAAATTACCGACTTCAAATGAAGTACATCTATAAAAAAAGAATCAATGGAATCGGTTGGCGTGATATTGAGTTATTCGTCCATTTATCGCGCACATACTTAATGCAAATTTAAGACTTATATGCTTTTGACATGGATTCCATTGTCAGATCTCGCTCAAATTTATGTGGGACCACACGACAAGCACCAGCTTTAGATTAAAAAAAGAATCATCCAAATCGGTTCACCCAGTCCAAAGTTCTGAGGTAATACAGTCGAATTGAGAACCTCCTCCTTTTTTTGAAGTCGGTTAAAAATGGCTCTCCTTACCCTTTATACTCCATGGACTATAGTATGATGGTGGGTGGATGGTGGATAGTGGAGGGTGTTACTGGGCAGTAGCGTCGGGGTGCCTCTCGAGCAGCATGGCGACGCCCTGGCCTCCCGCCGCGCACGCCGAAATGATGCCGATCTGACCGTCCTCACGCACCAAGCGGTGCGCCGTGTGCATCGCCAGACGAACCTGGGGGTAACAGTTCATGTAGTACCATAAATACGGCTGGGGACTTGAGAGCCAGTTCTTTCCTTCTTTTTGATGTGAAACATCTATAGGCGAGGGGTAAACCAGATTTTTTTGCGCGGCGAGTGGCGACGCTTCGCCGCACTATATTAACACAATGTGGGTAATCATAAATAAACTTAGTTTGATAGGCTGTAGCATACAGTAGGACAAAACTGTCATCATTTTCTGGAGACAATTCGTAATATTGTATTTTTTCATCATGCCATATTTAGTTCCTGTCATAATCTGTACTTTTATGCCTATTAGTTGTATAAAATAGTTTCGATGTTTCACATCTGCCAGCCGCCCCATGACGGCTCACATTTTTCTTCTGTCTTTCTTGGTCGGCATCGCATCAGTGATGCCTTTGGTGTTGCTGATGTTCATGGGCGGCGATAGCCACTTGCCATTAGGTAGATCGCCAGCTCGTTTGCCGGCTATTTCCATAAAAGACAGTCGAATTGAATATCCTTTTTTGAAGTCGGTAAAAAAGTTATACTTACCCCGGTGGCGGCGAACGGGTGGCCGATGGACAGAGAGCCGCCCCAGGAGTTCCACTTGGCCAGGTCGGGGTTGCCCACCTGACAAGGAATTGTTTACACTGGTTAGGTACTGTTGCGTTTTGAACCCAGATTGTATTGTGGTCGAAATCAATGTAAATATTCATATCATATTCAATTGTCAATGTGTTTGTGACTGGCATAATTTAACACATTCACTGCCACCAAGATTTTCTTAAAGTTCATCGCAGTGCCGCCATTTAAAACTGCGGACACACTTGGTGTGTTCACGGCATTGCGACTAGGAAAAACAGTGAACACACTTGTTGTGTTCATGGCACTGATTGAAGACAAAGTTTTTAAACGGCTTTTTTTCGGCTTTGACGCTGTTTGCCGGTTAGTATTTCTTGTGCTTCACGTGAATAAAGGTGATTACAATAGTGTCGTGAGTTTTGTTACTCGGAAATATGGCGAGAAATAGATTTTATGGTAAGTAAATGTATTATAATACATTTGGTTCTCAAACTTGAAGTATTTAGGTACATGAGTTTGACTTGGTGACAATATAGGGGTATAGGTATTTTACGGTCTAAGTACGAGTGAATTCTTTATTGCTTTACGGTTATCAGGTGTTTTACAATAAGCTAAAAATCTGGCTAAGTCCGACCATAATAAATAAATTAATTTAAATTAATTAATTTCGTATTCTGAAATAGTATCACATCAAGATCCGACCGTAAATAATTTAAAAATTTTTAGATATAGGAAAGTTTGTTTACGTTTTTTTATCTCGTAATATCGTTATGGCAGTTGGCCACGTCACTAAAGTTTGAAGTAAATTGAACTGAAAGAAACTGACTTCTTATCTTATGTTTTTTCAGGAAAAGTTAAGTTTATACCGGAAACTGAAGATATTAATGATGACGAGAATAAGGCAGACTGCTCCCCTCCTTTAAAGCGTTCCAACATAGAAAGTAAGAATCTTGTAATATAATCTAAAACATTTTTTATCATCAACATCACAACCCACTACGACTAATGTATTCACCCTGATCATGCTGTAATAAATTAAGTTTGACATCGAAAAGTTATATCTGTGATGTAATAGATCGGTGATTCCAAACTAGTCTAGCTAGACGCTCGTGTTAGCCCATGTCTCGTGTGCATTAGTATGTACCCCAATCCCCCCATCTGCCGGTGGTCTGAGGTTCGAATCCCGGTAAGGGCATATTTTTGTGTGATGAACACGTAAAATAAACGCATTCTTTTTTTGGCATAGTCAGTTGTTATATCTATCTGTTGGATAGTTACCTACTCTTCTGCTTAGGTATGCCCCCGTAGATCTAGTAAATGTGCCGCTCATCGCGCTCAAGACATTTCAAGAGGTGCACCAAACAAATACAGTATCTGCACTGCATGTGTTCGCGCCCGAATAAGATTTTTAACTAGTGACTCTGATGAGTGCTGACTAGTGTAAATTTATTTATTTTACTAATCATTTTTTTTAGGCAACAAGAAATCTCCAATATTATTTGATTCCGAAATCGCAATCGCAACGCAATCTCCAGTATGCTCGAAAAATGATACCACTACAGAAGGTAAAGAGACATGTTAATAGTTATGTTCCATCAGATGCAAGTTTCTTGTTTAGTTTCATATTACCTAATTAGCTTTTATTTTTAGCTAAAGATCAACACTATCGACCAGATTCTGAATGCACCTATTTTGACGAAGATAGCCAAAGTCTTGAAGATTATCTAGCCCTAAAAAACGAGCCGAAGTGTTCAGAAGACATGTTTGCCGGTTCAGAAAAAATACCGAAACAAGATGTTGCTACCCAAACTTTAATCGATGATAATACACATGTAAAAAATATTTCTGTAGAAAATGTTGGTGTTCAAACTTTAAATCTTTTTGCAGATAATGAATATGATAATATAAAAGACTCTAATTATCACTTTGGAATGTTTGTAAGTAGTGAACTGAACCATGTCCCTCCAATCAAAAGACGTGCAATCATGTGGGAAATAATAAGGTTAATCGAACACAGATCAACTTAGTTTGTAAATTTAAATATTTTGATCATTACTTCCGGTTACTGTCAACAACTAAAATATCAACAATCAAAGTTTAGTGTTTAATTACTGTTAGTTTTATTGACTTATCTAGAAATACTTATTTCAAAGTTGATTTCCTAAAATATTGTCATTATAGTTTGTTGAACAAATAAGCTTTTTATGTTTTAAGTGATTAAGTGATTTATTAATATTCTAAACTGCTAATATTTTTAACCGTTTCTTAACTATTGATGTTTCTATTTGTGGAAATATTGAATTGTTGATTAAAAGGTTAGATATCAACACATTGTTGATATTATCCCATGCTTACCTTCCACGGCCGTATCATAAGCGTCGTCAGCCTTTTGAAGTAGGTAATAGGTATATAATATATTATACTCGTAGTATTCGGGGTGATTGCAATCATAAGACTGATTTATATATTTAGTACAACATTTATTAAAATAAGTAGTAACTATGTATATATAAGTAAGAAGTAATTACACTATATCAATATCTATAATCATCTCAAAATTAACATTGCTAAAATACGTAAAATTTGTAGTCTTTATTTAGTAAAACTTTTACTAAGGATAAATAATTATGTACGTACAGTCCGCGCTCGAGTTGAACGCAGAGCTCATGAATGCGAAAGGGCTGTGGACTAATTATCACAATTATGACCCTAATGAGTGTGTCAACTCGCGCGCGGACTGTATCATAAAAACTTATGAATCTCATCAAATCATATGAAAATAGATCAACATTGCTTTTAAATCAATTTATTGTTTTTTTTTTCCTTCACATACCATGGATTATTTATTAATAGTTTTGGAAATTTTAATAACAATGGGATATTTCCGAAAGCTACTGATATTTGTGATATTTCCTAAAACATTCAATGCAGATGCCTGGCTGTTGGGGGCAGTTTTCGCAAGCAAATGATGATGCTACCCTTTTTTTATTCATGTTCCAACAATGGATGCATCTTTTTCGTTTTATTTTGCCTTTTGCATCTTTGTCTAATTTTTTTAGGCAGTGGATTTTCGTCCCTATTGCTATTTCTAATTCCGATGGTATATGAGGTTCCAATAAGGATTTAATAACGCTTAATCTAAAATCATATAAATTTGATTTCCCAGCCGAAGAATACTTATTGTACAAGAAATAAGAGTTAACAAGAATAACTTGCATTATATGTATGATTACTTTTTTGTACCATCGCAGTGATTTATGCTCACATGAATAATATGACAACATTTGGTCATGTCGATCTATTCCATTCATATTTTTATTATAATGGTTTACCATTTGTGGTTTTAATTTTATATTTCCTCTGCGATCTGTAATGTTTTCTAAAGTTCCGTTATACTTTGTCGAAATTACCAATAGCTCTCTTTTATCCAGCCATTTAATAACGCAAATGTTATTTTTGTGCTGAATACAAAGTTCACTCTTTTTCAATTTGGTTTTAATGACTGTTTTTGGATTATTTTTTCTTTGTTTTCTAAGAGTTCCTGTACAGTAAGTATTTTTGTTAAAAAGATCTTCGGCCAAGTCTACGCTCGTGTAAAAGTTGTCCATGTATAAATGGTGACCTACATTTAAATAAGCCTGCATTAAATGCATCACCACTTTATTGACGTGATTAATTCCACCTACAAGAGCGTCAGATGCACCGCCATATAAATGAAGTTTTAAAACAACCCCTAGCTGATCAGCAAGTGCATAGAATTTCAAACCATATTTTGTTTTTTTCCCCTTCATATATTGTCTAAAACGTAAACGACCTCTCCATAGCATCATTGATTCGTCTATGACAATATTTATTGTAGGGTAATAAAGTTCTAACATTCTTTTATTGAAAAACTCTATCACATTTTTTACTTTTTCATAGCTTATTGTGTTAGACCCTGTTGAAGCACTTAACATTCTTAAAATTAAAAGAAATCTATTTCTTGACATTGTCTTGGCGAATATAGGTTGATTAAAGTAGATGTCTTTTTTCCAATAGTCTGATAGACGGTTGATTTTGATAAATCCCATGTGGAATATTAAACCAAAAAATATTTTTAGATCTTCACATGTCACTGGCTTCCACGTTTTGCTTCTACTATGTGGCCCTCTGTTCACTGCCTGTTGACGTTCACCATAATCATTAGTTGAAAATTTCAACATTTCTAATAGTTCTGAATTGCAAATAGTTTCAAAGTATCCAATAGGTGTACCCTCTATCTCTTCTTTTAGGCCGCTCGTTTTGGTAAAAGGTAGTTTCGTTGAAGTACTTTCAGGATTACCTGGGAGCCATCTGTCACTGGAAGAGTCCATAACTGGCATAATCTCTTCTTCGTCAGGTTCCAATTCCATTTCGGAATCATCAGTCTCCATATAACCTAATATATTTTCTGATAAGATTCCATACAACTCAGCATCAGTCAACGGTGAAGTTGGCTGGATCGTTAGAGGATTTGCCTCCAGATGTTCTATTTCCATTGCTTCCAATTCACCTTCTATGCTCGGAAAACTACAATGCAGGTCCTCCCACGAACACGAGGGTAGCGGATTTCCGAATGCATCCATAACCTACAGTGTGAGAGAATTATCATAAATCAGAGAAATCCTAGAGTCAGAAACAAGGCAACATGTATTTTTATATGTAAGCTAAAAATGCACAGTATTTCAGAAAAATGGCTACTTAATGTAAAAAAGTAAATTTTAATATAGAAGTAAACAGAAAGTTCAAATTTGCTTGGGTCAGTAAAGTTTCTCCTCCACTTCATTTCGTATCGGATATTTTGTTTATATTTTGGTTTGTAGTTTGTAGGCGTTGTTACCGTTAACGTGCAAAAAAATTAGATACGTATTTATATGCGATTTAACTAGGTGGTTTGCATATTCCCCTGATTAATCCGTTAAAATGAGAAACTTTACTAAATATAGCTGGAATTACAAGGGGAAATGGAATTCCACGTGGACAAAAATTCCTTCACCGGTACAAAGCTCCATTATTTTATTATATCGTTTAGTGTTTTGTACTGATAATATTATCAGGTGTTGCAAACCTTTTGTGGTTTTTAACCGACTTCAAAAAAAGGAGGAGGTTCTCAATTCGACTGTATTTTTTTTTTTTTTTTTTTTATGTTTGTTACCTCAGAACTTTGGACTGGGTGAACCGATTTGGATGATTTTTGTTTTAATTGAAAGCTGGTGCTTGTCGTGTGGTCCCACATAAATTTGAACGAGATCTGACAATGGCATCCATGTGAAAAGTACAATGTACTTCATTTGAAGTCGGTTAATTTTTTGTTAAAATGTTAGATTATATTATTGATATTCAAGGAATCGGGAATAAAACACGTTTCTACAGTCATTTTGTTCGACTTGGGAGTTTTTCACAGAAAACACTGGACTATGTAATGCTCGCTCTTATCACAGGGGCGTAAGCGTACAAACCTCTTATTATATAATTATAAAGTAAAATTTATGAAAACCCCCGACTTCACTTTCACTCCTCATATCTTTTTAACTGCTAAAAAATCATATCTCCGAAAATATGAAATATCGTAAAAATAACTTCACAGGCTTTTTATATTTATCATTAGGTAGGTATCTGAATCATCTACTCTTAGCAAAATAAATTAAAGTAATTTTAAAATATACTTGGTAGGTACTTACCTATTTATTAAATTCCGATGGGTCAATGTTATCGTAGCCGTCGGCGTCGTCTTCTTAGCGTTAAGTCGTCGTGTGTGCAATCAAAAGAGTCCAAATAAGAGTAGGCGTGGTCGTCGTCGTAAGAGTGAATCGGGAAAGTCCAGGGGCACTAGCCGTAGTCGTCGAGAAAGAAATCCAAGAAGAATGTTTCGATAGGAACACAACAAAACTTAACATAGGACACATGCGATGTCGAAGGCTTCGAACACTGCACTGATGATAATTTTGAGTCTAAGCGAAAATATTTCTATTTTACTCACTAATACATACAATGACGTCATATTTTTTGTAAGGGTAGTGGACCAATGAGATGGGGTTGTTATCTAGGTTATTGTTTAAAAGTCATAAAAGCGGGCGCGAGCTTTACAATTGCAGTTGATAATAAAAATACCATGTACCAAAATGTAACGAAAGCAAGACATCTGTTTGCCTACGACCTCAGCTGTCTTTCTTAGAAATTTCGGCACCTCAAAGATTTAGTCAGTAGTTTGTAAAACCGACATTGGTAATAGGGACAGACGAAATATAATTTGAAAATAACTTTAAAATATGATATAATAGGGACTAAATAGCCAGTACGTTTCGATCCCAATTCACCAGATTACTTAAAATCAAAATTCCAATTCTTATGTTCTTCTCATGATCGGCCTCCTCGCTCTACTGAAACTTATCAACTGTCTGTTCCGATGCACCGATCTGCGTTTATTTCCAACTCTTTTTCTGTGCAGGCTGTACGCGCCTGGAATGCGCTTCCTGAAGGAATCAGAAGACCCTCTAGTAAATTAACTTTAAAAAGAAAGCTGAAGTCTCTTTTTGTAGATTCTCATCGACAACAGTAAAGAGATCATCTCCAACGACAATTATTGTATTTGTATGTTATATATTTATTAAATATATCTATTTATTATTATTTTATTACATATATCGAACCCGGGTGCTTTCTTATAGTTTTAAAAAGGATTCATTACGGAATTCGGCAATTTGCGGATAAATCCGTTTTAAACCTAAATAAAGAACAAAAAGTAGAAAAGAACTATTAAATAAATATTATTGAATTACAACAATAAAGCACAAATTAGTTTACCAAGGCGCCGTAAAAAAACCAACAGGTTTTTTTATTAATATAAAAATATGGTCAAAAATAAATAAATTTGAGAACCTTTGATTACCTTTTAGAACTGAACACACCTGGCGTGTTCTCGGCATTACAAAATAACCTTTTTTCCATAAAACATTAAGTATCTTCTTTTCGCGGGCCACTTAAAAACTCCGTAGTTTATGGCTAGAAAATGATGTACTGAGAATTTGAGTAGAAAATGTGGCTTCGTTTTTGAAATATTACTGAAACATTCAAAACACACCTGGTGTGTTCGCGGCGTGCTGATATGGATTTGCCCGAACACACATGGTGTGTCGGTGGCATTCAATGTGTTAATGTGACTTATCTCTGTTGTAAAAAGTATAAAATTAAACAATTCAAAAAATTACGTGCATAAGTGTATCAATGATACCTATATGAATAAAATATTTTGACTTTGACTTTGAGGAATCCAAGACAAAGGACACAGCTGAAGCTTTTTTATTTTTCACAATTCAATACTTTTATACAATATTTTTCCCTACAATAACACTTCTCGCATCGCCGTAGTCATTAAAAATTGGCATTAATTAAATTGGAGTAGTATGGTGGAGTATTCAAAGCTATCGTTTACGCGGTTCCTCCCTTATTAAAATCATATCGACGCTTGAAAGGAAAAATTGACTAAGCGACATTGAGCTAACTTTACAGGAGAGCAGTTTAAAGTTGGAATTTTTAGAAAAAAATCATATTTTTTGTAATCCTACCGCCGTTATTCCAAAACAGTAGTTTTGGAATCCTTATTTTATCATCTATATTGTGGCATATGCAACAACTTTTCTAAAAATTCGACTTTAAACTGCTCTCCTGTAAAGTTAGCTCAATGTCGCTTAGTAAATTTTTCCTTTCAAGCGTCGATATCTAAACAATATATCAAGACTATATCTATATATATATAAACTATATCTATTATAACAAAATAATATCTTACCTTAGCAGAGCGGCCGAGATACGTCTTAGCGAACCAGTCGGAATCCAGCGCCTTCAAGTTAGCCAAGATTTGCCCCTGGCACATACAAATTAAATATATTTATTAAATATACATAGCAAAACTAAAACCGTTGTGTTTTAACGACGAAAAAGGAGGAGGCTTCCAATTCGATTGCCTTTTCTCTTAACGTTTGTTATTTCGGGACTTCGTCTTTATCAACCAATTTGGAAGATTCTTTATTATTCGAAAAGGTATACTTCCAGATTGGCCCCATACTTTTCTGATTCTGTAATGGATCCATACGGAATTGAGGGACCTCCTCAAATATTTTAAGTATACATATCGACGGTTCAGAATAAATGTCTATCTCATAATTATTTGTATATTATAAACTTCTTCAGTAACCTTATTATTGTATAGTACTTTTTTTCATCTCCTGTGAAGTTGATTTTTTTGAGATAAGACATTTTTTTATGAAAATAGCCGGCAAACGAGTTGACGATCCTAATGGTAATGGTTTTCATCGCCCATGGACATCAGCAACACCAAAGGCATGACTGATGCTTTGCCGGTCAAGAAAGAGAGAAGAAAAAGAAAGAAAGATCTCGACGAGTCGTTTGGCGGCTGACTCATGCTCAAGGGTGGTAGCTATCCAGGCGAACGTGGAGTTATAATAATAGTAATAATGGTATTAATTAACAAATAATATCAATATTACCTATTAATATTATTATTAATTCCTCCGAGGGCCCCTACTACCAGTTTGTCGGATTTAGCCGCCTCTTACGACACCCATTCGGCGTGGGACTGAGGTTAGTATTCTAAGCCGCCCCAGTACGGCAAAAAATTGTTGATTCTTAACCATCGATATGGCGTTTTTTGTTTTTCGAAGCCTTGTTCTTTAAAGTCGGTTATCTTGTATAATATAACATGGTACTGACAGCGAAGGCCTCGTGTATCTCCCAGGTGTCGACGTCACTCAGCTTGAGCCCCGCCTTGTCCAGGATCTTGGGGATGCCGTACGCCGGCCCCAGCAGCAGCTGGTCTACTGGGTCCTGGGGTAAGGAAGACCAGGGTTAATACATCAACTTACTATAAAAATTTAAAAATTAAAAAAAAATCCGCCTGTTGCCAAAAAAAACTTGTGTTGCCCATGCCACCCGCGATACAGGTAAATCCTACTGCGGGGGTATGACAGATACAATGTAATCTTAATAGAATTATGTATCTGTACTTCAATTTTGTTTATGGTTTGGTTTTCATTTGATATTCAACAGACTGTAGACTATAGTTTTATTTCCGTCCGAATACTTCCATCCGAAATATAATCTGAGTTACTCTCAAGTCGCGCCTAAAGAAGTTTTACTTCAAAAATAAAACGGACGACCAAAAACAATAATTGATTCCGTGACGGAAAACTATTAAATTTTTATAAATGTAACTATTAAAAAAATTGGCCCAACTCACCTGGGCCACGTACGTGAAGTCCCGCACGTAGGCCTTGGGCTTGAGGCCCAGCTCCTTGGCCTTGGCCTCCGACATCACGAGGCAAGCCGAAGCACCGTCAGTCTGGAAAAGGTAAGTAATAAACCATTCAATTAAGTATTTTAACTTGTAACTTATTTTTATCGAAGACTTTTTTGAAGTGGTTTACTTTTTTAACCAACTTCCAAAGCAAATTAGGCAATTAAGGTTGTTTTGTTAAAATCTCGTATACGTAGTCAGTTTAGTTTTAAAGCTCTCAATAGATGGCGCTGTACTTGAATTTGAATCACGCTGTTGAGACTCCTTGGGGTTTCTATAAGACAAGTCGGGCTTGCCTATTAACGGATACAGGGGGAAACAGCTCCCTTGCTTCTGGAAACATCACTTTTCTTTACATGTGAGCTTCTCCACTTTTCTCCACAATTTTTGTAAAGGCGTTCTTTCAACGTCCTTGTCGATAATTTTAACGCTTTGGTTTAATTGACTTGCGTTGGGATTATGTCGATTGTTGCTTCATTTATGACTTATTACTTATATCTATACTTTTACTAATATTATAAAGCGGAAGAGTTTGTTTGGTTGAACTTGTTAATCTCAGGAACTACTGGTTCAAATTGAAAAATTATTTTTGTGTTTGATAGTCCATTTATCGAGGAAGGATATAAGCTATATATCATCATATATTTTAGTAGTTAGTTTTTTCTACAAATTACCACGGGTGAAACAGCGAGATACAGTATTTATAATGTAACTAATTTACCTCGTTATAATGTTTTTGCTTCAAATTATAAAAAATAATTATGCAGGCACTTATTTATAATACAGGACATAGTAGATATATACTAATTATTATATACCATCATATAATAATTAGTATATGTCTACTATGTCTCGAAAAACATAAATGTGAAACTTAAATATAGAGCACATTTTTAACAAAAAAAAAATTAAAATGCTGCAGTTTCTTCAATTCTACATTTTGCCGTATGTCATTACTTCCCAGAATTCGATCTTTGTTGGCGAAACTATCGAATGGTGTAATAATACAGGTTGAGCTTTTTTTAAAAAATTATCAGGTTCGTTTTCTGACCAGGAATATAAGCCCACCTTTTGTACCATTTTGTATAAAGGTATTATAAAGTTTTAAATAAATAAATATTAATTTTTCAAAAATGTAATGATGCAATTTTAGTTTTCATCAAAATCGGCCCCGAGACTCCTTTGTCCATTTTTCGCTATTCCTCATAGTTTCGAATTTGGCCATCCACGCACACTTGAAAAATGTATCCTGTATAGCTGTGTGTGTGTGTGTCGGTGTGTGTGTGTATGTGTGTGTATGTATGTATGTGTGTGTATATGTATGTGTGTATGTGTATGTATGTATGTATGTATGTATGTATGTGTATATGTATGTGTGTGTGTGTATGTTTGCGTATGGGTGTGTGTGTGTGCGTTACCAGGAAGGAGGCGTTGGCGGCGGTGACGGTCCCGTGCGGCTTGATGAAGGCGGGCCGCAGCTTGGCCAGCTGCTCCGGCGTGGACACGCGGATGCCGTTGTCGCGCTCCACCACCTGCTCCTTGCCCTCCACTGGGGGAAACAGTTGGACAGGAAGGTTAAAATCGACGTTACACTTTGAAGTTGCTTTCGTAAAATACATAAGTAACTTATCGTAGACTTACAAAAACTAGACGAAGCTTTTACAATACATATGAGAATTCTGAACTGCTGTTTTAATTTAATAATTTCTATGTGTAAAATTTCATATGTGACGTCACACTTGGGGGGGAAGGTTTTACAAATGTGACCAGTTGTAAAGGACGGGGGAGGGATCAAAAAGTCATGAAATTAGTGTGAGGTAATTTATTGATGGCCCCTAAATATACTAGTAAAATCATTTACTAGTATACCTATTAATATGTTATCTTAATGATAGCTATCACTAAAATTGACAACCGACAAAACTAACAACTATCCAACTCACCCTTAACAGGTATAAGGTCAGTGAAGTACCCCTTCTGCTGGGCCTCATGGGCCAGCGTGTGCGAGCGCAGCGCGTACTCGTCCTGCTCCGCGCGCGTGGCGCCGAACGCGGCTGCTAGACGATCGGCACTGTGGCCCATCGTCTCGCCAGAGGAGAACTCTGCTACTGCTGGTAACTGGGGGTTGGGAGCATATGATCAGTGCCGTATTAAGCAAGCGCGGGGCTCGTAGCAAATTCTTTCAAAGAGCCCTTGATGTACTATGGGTTCTTATGTATAAAGTGGTAGAAAAACAATTCAATACTCAATATTTAATACGTATATTTTCCATGTATAGGTTACATCTTAATAAGTTTCACTCAAAAAATTACGCTCAGGCAAAGATGAGTGGGTTTAAATATGCGGGGACCCCTTTCGCGCGGGGCCCGTAGCTATTGCTACTCTTACTACGTGGTTAATCTGGCACTGCATATGATAAGTTAATGCTTGATTGCAATAATTATAAGGCGATAACGGGTTAATTAAACTAGTACACTTTTCCAAAAAAAAAATTATGTAACCGACAAACTAGCTGACAATTCACCTGATGGTAAGTGACCACCAGTAATAGTGATAAGTTTTCAAATAACCTATTTCTCTTAAGTCGGTTATTTCTATAGAAAACTTTGATAATTTTGATTTTAAAGAATATCCTCTTCTCATAATCATGATCCATGACGGCGACGGATTAAATATCTACAACACCCTAGGCAATCAGCTCAACGGCACCCCTCTCGACGAGCACCCTTTATCAGTATACATTTCAAATACAACATCCTCTAAAGCTCGTCTGCCATTGCTTCGTTACTCTTGGCGCACTTTACCATACTTCCCTCGTCAAAGCTCGCCAATGGTCCATACCACATTGATTGCTGTACTCACCTCCGGAGCGAAGAAGCTGGGCCGGATGGTAGCGATGAGCGACAGTCTCTGCGCCGGGGTCTTGGCGCGGTTGAGCCGCAGCAGCAGCGCACGCATCTTGCGCGAGTGACGGATGGGCACGTCCGACATGAACTCCACGCCGCCCGCCACGATCACGTCGTACGCGCCCGCTGCTATCATGCCCACGCCTAGAGAGAGAGAGAGAGAGAGAGAGAGAGAGCATAAAGATTCAGTGGCGGATCCAGGATTTATGTTTGGGGCAGCTGAGGATATGAAATGTCCTATTTAAAGAGTGGAGAAATTGTACGAAATTCAGACTTATTATTATATTCTTTGTGAATTCTTTCATTGGTATTCTTTTCATAAATATTAGAGAACGAGATATTTAAAATTTAATGATTATATTACTTCACAACAACCAAATAATAAGTAAAAGAAAAATGTTTTGCCTTACAAACCGATACTAATATATCTTTGTTAAATATTCACTAAATTAAAATAAGGCCAACTTCGTTTGCATAAGGTATCAACATCAACACCCAAAAACCTTAAAAACTAGACCCATGCTCTATAATAGTCCGCTAGTAAAAACCTAGAGCTACAAAGTCCATCTAAGACAGTGGCGTGCCTAGACCTTCAGAACAAGGCAAGCCTAGTTGTGTTGTACAACCCAGGATCTCAGAATCTTTGGCCCGACAACACAGAACACTCCATTCCATACATATAATATTAACCAAGAAATAATATGAGTGTTAACAGCTGCAGAGTGATGATAGTAAAGCAATGATAGTAAGCTGGGCTTTTCTGCTTGTATGGCTGTACATGTACAAGATACTATACTATACTGATCTAACCGGTAGTAATAACATAGTTGGAGGAGATACAGTCCAAAGACAAAATCCTAATAAGTCAAAGCCTCTTACCAGTAGTAATAGCCTGGTTAGACGAGATGCAAGCCATGGTGACGGTATGCGCGGGGGTCCGGTCACTGAAGCCGGCCGCCAGCGCCGCCTCTCGACCCACGTTCGATGTCTTCACCTCCTGGATCACCGTGCCGTACACTATGTAGTCGATCACATCCTTTGACACACCTGTCTTCTGGAGTAGACCCCTGGGGAATGAGAAAATAGACCCTTAGCAGAATAGGCTCGAGCGGATTTTACACTGAAAAATAAGTTTATTTATGGAAAACTATTAGACGGTTTAGACATGAAAAATGTATAATATAAATGTAAGTATTTAAAAAGTGTAATATGAATTATGAGGACCATATTATGAAGATGTCTTATTTTATATATCAATATCATCAGATACAGGGGATTATGAAGCCGAATTTAGAAACAGCGTTCACGGTCAGGAGTTGGTAAGTGATCACAAGTGGCAAATATTTATTGAGTACTATTTTGCTTCGCAGAGCACATAATTAAGTAATCACATATTTATTTGTACTAAGATTCAAGCATGCATATTGCATAAAAATGTAAACATGATGAAAAATAATCTATCACTTATACACGACCCGTGTGGCCTAATGGTTACCATGCCGGATCGCTGAGCCAAAGATCCTGGGTTAGATTCCCAGAGAGGCGGTTTAAATTTTTGTTCTCGGTCTGGGTGTGTGTCCATCTTTGTGTATTGTCCATGGCACCCACGTATGAATGTATAGCGTTATATACTTATTTATTTATAACATACAACAAGGAGTGTCTGGCCAGCTCGTGTGGCATCATCTTGGCGTAGTCGGTGAAGGAGACCAGGAAGGGGGTGCGGACTCCGTCCACCAGCACCACATTCTTGCCGGTGCGGTCCGGGAGGGTCTTCTTCTGCTGCAGCGCCGCGCCCACGCTCAGCGCGCGTCTTGCGCTGTCTGCGGATATATACACATTAATAAATTTAAAATAATGTTATAGTAAATGTGTAATGTATAAGTAGGGTAGGTGGTACAATATGCTATAACCGGTCTGGAGAAATGTAAGTTTATTACTGGTCCTCTAAGTACACTGCATATTAGGTGACATCTATACGAGGAGGCCTAAGTCCAGCAGTGGACGCCCAAAGGCTGATGGATAATGATGATGATATGGATACATATCACGGAACACAGAGACAAGAGGTGGAAGTGCGAAGTAGGCGGGGCACAGCGACTAACAGTAAGCGTAGCTCCGCTTACTTGCCCGCATAACATATCTGTCACTGAGCTGCGTCGGTTGTGCATTACATAAATTAAAATTTGACTTAAATTATAATAATATGACTTATTGTGCACTTTTGGGTGCAAAAATGATAGCAGAGCTAAGAATTTATTTAATGGCAGTGTTTCATACCACAGCCACCCACAGCTAAGCCTAGTTTTATATTTATTTTGTATTAATTCAAATTCAAAACATAAAATTAAAGGAAATAATACATTTTTATGATCAAAAAGCTACTCTATTTACACGGCAATAAGGTTATTTTTATGTTTTAATTGGTACTGCTACTCGACTATTGTTTTCCAGAACATTCTTTGAAAACATTCTTTGCTACTCAGGAAGGGATGGGATAAATTTATCGATATCGGTGTGTTGTAATTTTATTTACGATGTAATATTATACGACCAAGACCCGACTGATTAGGGTTTAAATGGCTATTTATAGAGAAAATATGTTCGTAAACTATAGTTAATACATATAAATAGTTAATGCCAGTTGGCAATCTCTAACAGTGAACTTGGTCAACATTATAATATTATTATGAATAATATTATGAATAAATTATAATAATTATTTGAATATTATGCTTATTTTGGTTTCTATAGTTACTTCTTAGATTTCCTTAAGACGCATAGAGAAAAGAAGACTGGCTTAAAACTACTGAGCGGATCAATTGGTTCCCAGTAAAATCTAGTACCATGCTCAGAGCATTTTTTACAAGAAGAATTCATAGATTCAGTGACCGTCAATACGGTTTCCGCCACGGCAGATCAGCTGGTGATCTTTTAGTATATCTTACTCATTGCTGGGCAGAAGCAAAAAGGTTGTAAGTTTGGATGTTGCAAAGGCGCTCAAAAAATTTTTGGACTAGTGGTCAGCCATCCAACTACCGACCGCGCCCGCTGTTGCTTAACTTCTTCGATCGCTTAGGATCGACGCAATCCGCCGGGCTATGAGAGCTTCAAAGCTAGGAAATATAATTCCACGAAAATAAAGGTGTTTAAACTATTCCTTGGCGACACTAGATGGCGCAATTGGTTCTACTACTAAACGTTGTAGGTCGAACAAAAGGAGAATGCCCATTTAGTATGGAGAAATGACTGTACTGACTTTAACATTTTTGTGTCTTGACAAAAATACCTTAATTTGATTATGTTATCTTTATAAATTACACATACTAACTTTAGTCAGTGTTTGTTAACCTACTATTGTAGGAAATACGAGATTTTCAACAAAATTAGTTTGAATTTAGGTTATAGTAAACTCACAGTAATATGGAGCCTATGCCGGCGTATTAAAGTCGATTGCGTATGTAATGTCGTTCTTTTAAGTTTCAAATTCATTTGACAGTCCCAAAACGCCATGTAGTTTATAATGTATTATAATCACAGAACACTATTACTCCTGGCTGATTATAATAATTTTCTAATTCATTTGACAGTCCCCTTAAGTCATCTAGTTTGTTGTATCATAATCATAATGGAATCAATGCAACCTATTGACCCGAAGGATCTTAAAATATTTCTGATTGGCCCTTATCTAAACATAAATGGCCCAATGGTTTTTTTTTGTAAAACGGAAGTAAAGTTACTTATTAATTTCAGAAAATTATTCTCAAAGAGGGGTTTTTTTTAGAAAATACGGTATATACTTGAAATATTTTAATTTAATTTTTTGTCCAAAAATCATTGTGACACAATAATTTTTTTAAGAGTACTGGCTATGGGCATTCTTTTTTACCTTTTTTGTATAACGTTAAGGTTGAAATTCATCCTAATTCACATCATTGTTTTTATAGCTAAGCTACGTTGAGCTACATTAAAATTTCACTTATCGACATACTGTTTAGTTAGGTAACGTTAATATAAAAAAGCTACGGCCACGTCTACGCCTTGTAATAGATATAAGCTTTCAAAATTTTGAGCACGTTTTCACATACTCACACACAAGTTGTACAAGAACAAGTACCAACATTACCTTGTAGTATACCAGTTTCGATAAATATCGATAATTGTCGATAACACGGTAAAAGCACCACGCACATCCCTAAGCCTAATTAACCAAAAATATAACTTACCGCTATACATTTAAGGTTGATATTAGATTCCAGTCACGACATCTAGCGTTCAGAAGACGTTATTATTTAATCATTTTCCAATAAGATTGACATTGTAATACAACCAACTGCAATTCAATGTCAACCTTATTACTATATATTAAGTATAGAATTATTTATTACGTAGAATATTGCCATCTAGCGGTGTATAGCTGTGGTATAGCAGAACTTGAAAAGTATTATGATCTTAATTGATAAAGGTACTAAGTTCACTGAATATGACATTGAAAAATAAGAATTAACATCAAATATTAAAGTGAATTTTCAAACATAAATAGCAGGTTTCTCGGACTATTCGTAGTTGACAACTAACAACCAATCAAAATGTAAGTTTGTTAGTTGTAAGTAATACGATTATCCATTTACTTGTGTTTTTTTTGGCTAGAACGGTTCCCATACTAATCAACACTTATACCATTTCCACCTCTTGTCTCTGTGTTCCGTGATACATATCAAAATGTTAATAAAAAAGGAATACAATGTATTAGAGTGTTTTTCTGTTTACTTGTTTCTCAATTGGATATCTCTAATCAATTATATTATACACAGTTGTCGATGCATCACTCAATCAATGAAGCTCGTCTGAGTTTTATGACCCATGAACATAGATGGTTTGGTTTCATAAATGAATGGATATTATGTTGTTAAATAAAATGTAGGTCCATATGTATGATTGCAACAACAATAATTGTCTGGATATCATATCCAGTTACCATCAGGTGGGATAGTAGGCAATCATTAACTAATCAGATCAAAATGTTAACAAAAAAAAAACAAACAAACAACAAACAAATGTTAAATGTTTACAGATCAAAATTGTCCATAGGTGTAGTAATGGTCTGTATAAAAGGGACTAATCTAAATAATTTTTAAAACAAATACTGTTTTCTAAAAACCACATACAAATGTGGTATTTTATAGATGATTTTGTTCATACTTCGTTCTATATTATCTAGAGAATAACTGAACACAATCTGCTCCAATTATGAATCCGATTAGTATAAATATAACGCTAACATTTGAATGAACTGTTTCAATGTTTGTAATTTATTTTATTTGGCAAACTGGCAAGCAGAATAGTGATACTTTCTTATGGTGAATTATATCATATAATATTAAGAGAGAAATAGAATTATAGCCATTATTATAGTCTAATATTAATAATAAATAATTAAAACTATCCCATCTCTCAAGCATGAACAAACCACATACATTCCCAAAATGAATGTATTGACTGCCAATATAATTTAATACTTTTTTTATCAGTATTTTAAGTGATACCCCTTTTTTATGAACATACATGGCTGCAATGAAGACCAGAAATGGTTCAAGTAATGTGTTTATCATAACATAACTAATAAAACGTATAAAAAAACGCCTGCAGTGAGAAATTAGTATGGGATCAAACTTTCCTAAATATTTTTACATACTTTTTATATCTCATATCAATAAAATCCTTAAAAAAATGTAAGCAAATAGTAAAGAGTTATCATATTTTTTTTTTTATAGAATCTGTTATAGATTGAATGGTCCAAAGTTTACAATCAACACATTATGGCATTGCTATCAAAGCTTTAACTTATGTAGATGTTTTAATAAATTACATCCATGAAAATAGTAACAAAACATAGCGAGTAGAAAGAAATAAAATGTTACAAATTGGTGAAATTTAGAAAAATACTGTAAACTTTCTCAAATACTTACCAAACTTGATGCTTGAATGTCTGGGGTATTTAATAAGAGATTTCGCTACTTGAGATGCCATAATTCACTTGTTTTACTAGTATTTGACTACACAAAACTAAATAGTAATTATAACGGTGTAGGGTAAACTAAATAAATTATATAAAATCTGAGCATAAAGTTTCTACTTTCTAATAAACTCCGGGAAAAGTTGGACTCTGACCTGTCAATTTCATCTGACAGGACAGCCACTTTGCAAGTTTTCGTTCTGAAAGAAATGTAGGCGTGACAATCGGTTACTTTCATTTGTGATTAAGTTTATCTTTAATTAATTTAAATCAAATAAGTTAACGGAATATACCTTTAAACTTGTTTTACCATTTACTGATAAATATAAACCTAACATTTTAAAAAACTTTTTAATAGTCCATTCTCGTCTCGGGTATACAGTTGTCGCACGAAAATGAAATTCGTTCAAAAATCATTCATTCGGCGTTCAGTTAATGCAAAAATTTATCAAAGAAGTAGGAATATTTATACCGCTTTAATATTTTTAATCCGTGCTTGTGATTTAATAAAATCTAATTAATTATTACAATGTTGCATTTTAAATATTATTAATTAAATATAAAAAATAATATCGTATACTGCAGAAATCAAATTAAATTACAAAATTAGCGCGGGTAGATAGAAAAAAAGTTACTTATGAGTCGACGTTGAAAAACGTCAAGGCATCCACGCTCTTTTCATTTAAAGAGTACAAAAGTACGAGCACATTAATTTATTTGTTGAATATTTTGTTAGTGCTATTATTTTTCAATATAATTTAAATAAAATTAGTTTATAGTTATATTTACATTACATAATCGATAAATTATTCTTTTTTATGAAGTAAATAAATAAGGTAAGAAACCAAATTAAAACGTGTAGTCCACGTGCTTCTAAGATTGTTAAAACAAATATTTAGACGATCAAGGCTAACAGCAGTCGTTCTCATACTTGTAATGATTGTGATTGAAACAAAGAAAATTTTAAATTTAACAAATCAGAAACTTGTAATAAGTAAAGAAAGTATAATAGTTAAAACTACCCTCTTCCGACAAATTCCGTAAATTCATTTTCACAACGAAAAACATCTTCCAATGTGATATTCATATAAGAAACTATATTATTATATTTTTATAGAATGTTGGTGATCATCCTGATATCGTGGTTAGTGCTGGCTGCGGGCCAGTTCGAGGATGAGCTGCAGTCGTTCGAGCCGGCGTGCCTGGGAGAGGGTACCTTCGCCTGTCTCGTCGGAGGCTGCATCACGTTGGACAAGTACTGCGACGGCAGCTTCGACTGTCCAGACGGGAGCGATGAGAATTTTTGTGGTGAGTGTTCCATCTATATTTATACAACAAGTATTTGTTAATGTAGAACGAGGTCATTCATGCTTTTATTGTTTTCTTCTTCTAAATCGTTTCGCTCTTAGCAGAGCGGTCGTGGACGTCATGTAGTCGCATTATTATTATTATTATTATTATTATTTTGGTACACTCATGCAATGGACCACCCAAAGCAGATTTGATTTGTCGGTCCATCGCATAGGCGATCTACCGCGTGGCCTGGTACCCTCCACTTTTTCTTGCATCACCAGACGCTCTATGGAGTCATTGTTTCTCCTGGATCCGTTTTATTGTTTACACAAATATAAATCTTAAAACTAATGCATGTGTAAAAAGACATGATAATTTAAGAGTCCTGAGTCCTGATTTTTTCGAGCGCGGGTATGTAGTAAAGCGTACGTTGTTGTTACTATGTGAATAGCCGACAAATTAGCTAATAAGCCACTTGTTGATAAATGGTCATCGTGGCACATGAACATCAGTAAAACCAAAGCTGAATGTCCTCCCAAAGTCCTCATTGGCTCCTAAGTCCCCAACCGGAACACGATGAGTCGTTTAGCGGGTAGACCAAACGAGAGGGTCCGTGTAATCCAGAGAAGCTACAGGGGAAGATAATAACAAAGTCAAAGTTAAAAGTCAAAGTCAAAAGTCAAAATATTTTATTCATACAGGTATCACTGATACACTTATGCACGTCATTTTTTGGCTTTTCGGAAGGTGTTTTGTCGTGGAGGAGAAGAAAAGCCTAAAGAAACTCCTCAGCACATCTTTTAAAAAATATTACAATAAAAGATAGGTACTAATACAAAAGTATTTACTATTCTGAGCGGAACTGGTTGCAGAGCTGGTCATTTCCATGCGTCTTTGTCATTTAAATACTCGTCTACACTATAATATCCCTTGCCTAACAATTGTGTCTTTACACGTTTTTTGAAAGTTTCTATTGGCAAGTCACGTATTAATTTTGGGATTTTATTATAGAAATAGAAATGTATACCAAGCCCTATGACAACTGTAACAATAATAAAAAACAATAAACATAATTACCTATATGTTGTGTCCTCATTGTATATCCATTGTGTGTACATAAATAAATATTATAAATAAATAATAAATAAATCAACAAACAATCAACCAACTTGCCCAAAAACAACGTTAATTTTTCGCTACAACCGTTTTAAAATGTACACCTATAAACATGCACCTATATATTTTTTAATTAAGATGACGCAGCATTCTGCACAGGGTGGTCCGATATTGATGATTCTTTTTTTTAATGGGTGGTATGTGAAAATTTTATTCATACCCTAAAGGTACGAAAATAGGGGATGGTTTATTATTCACCCATGGAATTTTTACCCGTTACCCCAATAACTTTGTACTGGATGATGTGATTTCGATGATTCTTTTTTTATTGGATAGTGTACCTAATACCTTGAAGTTATTCTCATTAAAATTTGGAAACAAAATTTTACCCTTAAAAGTACGAAAATAGGGGATGATTGTTATTTCACATATTATAATACATTTTTACCTGTTAACTTATACGGTCAGTAACGAGTTACTGGTTAAAATAAGGTATATTTACTGTGTTATGCAACTAAAAATTAAAAAATAATTACTTTTTAACAAAAAAAAAACCAAGGGAAAAACTGAAAAGCAAAAAATAAAATAAACCATTTATTATTAGATAACACACAAGCAAAATTAATTACATAAAGCGTAAATTGAGCAGCGCAGCGCACAATTTTTTACCGTTTGTTTTTTCATCTGCTTGGCACCTGCTTATTTATTTACTGTTAGTTTAGGATCTTTATTCATAACGAGTAACATCTTTGCTTCGGTTTTCTTAACTTTTTACACCTTGGGGGAACTCTAATTTTTTTTGATTAAGTATATAATATAGTTAGCCTATGTCACCCGGCGATAGTGTAGCTTCTCAACAGTGAAAAAAATTTTCAAATCAGTTCAGTAGTTTCGGAGCCTATTTAATGCAAACAAACAATCAAATCTTTCCTCTTTGTAATATTTATAGATAATAAATGGTTTATTTTATTTTTCGTTTTTCAGTTTTTTCTCCAGGTCACCAGTCCCCGGACCTCCTGAAACAGGAGTGTAACGAGACGCACCAGTACCTGTGCCGGGACGGCGCGCAGTGCATCCCCAACTCCTGGGTCTGCAACAACGAGACCGACTGCCGCGATAGCAGCGATGAAGCTAACTGTACCATCGATAGTATTGCTCCTAATGTAAGTACTTATAATAGTTATGATAATGATCAATATCGTCGTGACATACAGAACTGTTTCATTGACGGATTTGTAAAATAAAAAAGTGTCTCAGCTAAAGCCTCATCATTATGCAGGCCGCGAAGGACTGAAATAGCTTGCCTTGTGGGTGCTGTCTACAATGTAGGAGTCTTCAAGAGAAGAATGATTTTTTACTAAATTAGTACGTTCTCCATCTTGGACTTATTCACCACTTACCATCATGTGGGAATGTTGACAAGTACTAGCTTATTCCATACACCACGTTGGTTAGTCAGATCTGGTTGTGAATTAGCAGACTACACTTTTGAGAACATAATATCAACATGTTATAATAAAGGAGAGCCTTTGTACACGGCGTATTTCCGACGAAGAAACGCCTCGACCGCCTCGTCATTTACAGCGAGGAAAACGCGCGGATTCCGCGTTTCGCATCGTTCGCGTTTCAATAATAAGCATGTGTAGAGGCTCTTAGGGTCTATGGTGTCTTCCTTTACCGGGGAGAGTGATAATTAATTTCTAATGCACTTAATCTGAAATTTTTGTGTGAAATTTCATGTTTAATGTGAAATTTCACTGCAGGATGCGAACCCGTGCGGTAGACTTAGATGCAAACATTGGTTTTTCTGCCCAAGCTTCTTCAGATCAGTTTTTTTTTGAAACGCAACAATGACTGTCGCTTCCAGGGCATTTCTGATGCCTTTACGTGAGTTATTTCACCTTCATGTTTCAGGCCACCTGCAAAGGCTTTGTGTGCGATGGTAACAAGTGTATATCGAACCTGTGGCGCTGCGACGGCGCCTACGACTGCCGGGACGAGAGCGATGAAGACGTTGAGAGGACTTGCAGTAAGCTTCTCCACACTATTACAAGGGTTCGGGAATAAGGAGTAAAAGTCTCTGGGTCAGCCGGAGTTTGTCCAAAGTGGTATCTTGATCAGTAGAAGAAAAACATTGTAAATTTAGGACTGCAGAAACTATAACAAGATCCTTTGGAAATTTTATAGCTTTTGTTATCAATCCAAGTTAAAAACCTTTGGGAATTTTGTCCGACGCATCAAACAAAATTAAATGTTTCGCGATTCATGTTTTATACATAATTATGTAAGGGTTCAAGAATAGGCGCAAAAATTCCACGTGCACGAAGGCCGACAAAATTAAGGTAGAAGGTAGGTTGTCAAAGTATATTTAAGCCAAAGCTTATTATTCAGTTCCTCCAGACACGAGGGAGGTTGGATGATGATGATAGCTGATAAAAGTTCCTTTTTCAGGGCACGCCTTCCGTCCCCACGTCGTGAACGATGGCTTCAATTGCGGAGACGACTATTATTCGTGCTTAGACAACACGTTCTGCCTAACTCTTGATCAGATGTGTGATGGTATGAAGGATTGCAAAGATGGAAGCGATGAGGGGTCCTTCTGTGGTAAATGTAAGTGACTGAGTAACGAACTTTATCAAGTCGAGTGTAATACGAATGACACTAAGGACCTCTGAAACTTCAATTATTTGCTTCTTATAGGCTACCAGCTGCATGGTAGAATAAGGCGTTAAGTGCAATCTTCTAACGTCCCAACTTAGAGTCATTAATAGTTACTTAAATCGCTCCTATAAAGTAAAGAATCGCCATATAAATTCCGTACTAAGGAGCGATTTAAATAACCGTTAGTGACTCTGTGATTTGAGGCGTTAGACATTTGTGTTCAACAATGGCATCATAGTTAGGATTTCTTATATTATTACCTATATATTGGTAAGGAACTTGCTAGAAAATAATTTACAAGTATAAAATATTAGCTGCCAGAGTTAGCATCAGATAAAGGAACTCCTCAACGATGAGCAGCACAGTCGTAATTTTGCATCAGTGCACTTACCCTATAAAAACTTATTAAATAATACATACATATAATCACGCCTCTTTCCCGTAGGGGTAGGCAGAGACCACTTCTTTCCACTTGCTACGATCCTTACATACTTGTTTCGCTTCGTGCACTTTCATTATTCTCTTCATACATGCTCTTCGGTTTAGGGTACTCTTGAACTGGCCTTTTTTCAAGACGTCCCTAATTTGGTTTCCGACGTAATTAAATAATGTATTTAAAAATATGGATCAAGAAGCCTCAAGAAGGTTAAACTTCCAGGGCACAGCATGTGTCAGAACTTCACCTGCAAGGATGGGGCGGTGTGCACACCGCAGCGCGAGGGTCCCGTCTGCAGCTGCCCCGGCCGTAGCTACCAGCAGTACAACTACACCAGCCACCAGTGCAAGGATGTCAACGACTGCCTCCACGCTAGACCCCAGTGTTCGCACATCTGCATCAATGGCGCGGGGAACTATCACTGTGCGTGCGAGGAGGGATACCTCATGGATAGGGTCGGATATCTCTGCTATGCTCCAGGTAAGCTAAGTTTCCTAACGTTATTATTTGGGATATCCGGCTTGGGACAGTTATCCCAAGGGCAATTGCGACCAGGTTTAATCTATTAGCCTATAGCCAGTTTCGTTAGTAAACTACAGGGTCTTAAAAATGTTGGCATAAATCATTTTTCGTATGCTTACTAAGTACCTAGTCCATCTTTGAAGGGAATTGACTTTGAAATTAGTTGGTTTCAACCCATTATGGCCACTACTGAGCACGGGTCTCTCCTCTTGAGGAGGCCTAGGGCATACTCTACCACGCTGCCTCAGTGCGGATTGAAAGAAAGAAAGAAAGAAAAGATTTATTTCTGACACACACAACGTAATTCAGGTAACATATTGGTTAGTGGCCAACCCAAGTGTCGGAAGTTTTCAAGTCGCCTGAGGGCCTTTGATTTGGCTTAACGACTGTTATCTTACGATAACAACCGGGACCGACGGCTTTATGTGCTCTCGGAAACACTCAAGAAAATTTTCCGCTAGCGGTCACCCTTCCATCTACCGACCACGCCCGCTGTTCCTTAATTTTGTCAATCATTTAGTATCAACACAAGATGCGGGGCTATGAGCGCTTTAAATAAAATGAGCACTTTATTAGTTACTGACCCTAAAATAACTGAAGTTAGGTTAAGTTTCCTGTAAAGTTGTCCTATGTACCTACCTATTGTATTGTACCAAAAACTGCCTTAAAGAACATTCTCTGACATAATTATAACAACACACACATATATCGAACTCACCTGTATTTTCGGTAAATGGTTCTTTACCAGGTTCGTTTTAAAAATCTTCTCTTGCAGGTCCAGAAGCTATGCTGTTTTTCAGCACGCGAAATGATATCAGATACATAAAGATTAAAACCAAACAGCATTTCGTAGTGGCTACTGGAATTAAGCAGGTTTGATGACCATCAGTTTTCTTTTATAATACTTAACTCTGTAGAGAAATATTTACATATATAGACGTAGCAATGCTTTTACTCGTATTAGAAAGCCCAAAAAGCAGAGATTTGTGTCTTTCTCTTAAAATTTTATTCTCAGAAAGCCCTTATTAAGCCAACGAGCAGATGAACCACCTGATGGTAACTGGTAAGACGGTAAACTAAGTGATCACCGTCACCCATGGATTGTTAGTTAAGATAGAAAAGGGAAGAAAGAAAAAACTGGCTCTCAAGTCCCCAACCGAAACAAAACGAGACGTTTGGCGGCTGAATTGAGCTAGAGGAAAGAAGAGGAATGTATTGGGCCAGTATTCACGCTATAAATTCTGCAATATTCTTATAATATTGAGTTAGTATTAGTCTACTTTGAAACAATCCTCGTTTAACATGTATGATGGTATATATATACTATATATATAATCTTCAATTATTTACTTCTTCTATGCTACCTCGTTTAACATGTATGATGGTATATATATACTTTAAGACAGGCGCGGCACCTCCCTCCCTCCCTCAACGGAAACATGCACTACAATAATTAAAAGTATATACCAACATACATACCAGCACCAACACGTGTTTCGCCCCGAAACGGAGCATCTTCAGGGTAAGTTGACTCCACGATGGTTAGTCGCAAAGCTTTGCGACGCGCGCCATGTTTTATGTGCCTAGTATATCATCATATATTATGTTAACCGCGGATTGTTGCAAAGTAAGCTAATACTAACTTAATAACAATGGATTTCCGCAAAATAACAGTTACGCCCCAACTCAGAGTAATTAAAGAATCACCATATAAAGTACCTACTAAAGAGCGATTTAAGTAACCATTAGTGACTCTGAGTTGGGGCGCTATACTATTAACTATATATTCTTATGTGTTCGGTATAATAGGCCCATGGTGTATCATACGACGGGAGCTACTTGTACTGGGTGGAGACGGCGCAGGGTCACCAGTCCATCGTCCGCGCCAACATTGACGAAAACTATGATCCCAGCAAAAAGCAGGTAATATTGCTACTTACCTCCTAATGAGGATTACGTTTGGGTTTGAGTTTCGACTTTCAGAATACTTAAACATGTAAAGAATTAAATGTACCTAATTTCTATTGTTCGTTTCAAAGTCTGAGCAAAGCCCAAGATGCACTTCATAGATCTGGGCCGCAGGCGCGATTGGTAACTGATGACTGATATTGGAAAAATTTCTTGAGCGTTTCCTTGCTTCAGGGAGTATGTAAAGGCATTGATCCCAGTTGTTATTGTAAGATAACAAAACTCGTTAATCCATGTCGTGAGGCCCTCGGCGGTATGAAAACTTCCGACACTTGGGTTAGCCCCTAACTCCACTACCAATCCCTTCTAAAGATCCTCTAGGTCTAATGAATTAAAGCCCAGAAAATTCACGCTTCTTCATCATTATTAACACTAAGTATACTGCGATGATTAAATTGACCTCGCAAATCTAAACATTGCTAGTTACTACAAATATTTCTGTTGAAGGTTCTCGTCAGTTTAGGCCTGGAAGAGCCGGGAGACATAGCGATCGACTGGATGGGCGGCAACATCTTCTTTAGCGACGCGGAGCGCGGGATCATCTCTGTGTGCCGGGCGGACGGCGCCTATTGCGCTACTTCCGCCGCTGTCACCAAACACCCAAGATTTGTTACGTTGGATGCGAGGAATGGGTAATCTACTATCTCTGTCTCTATTTTTTGGGCTGACCCAACTGCTTGGATTTAGCTGCTTTTCTGTTTTTTGCGGTAATTAAAAAAATTAACGCTGCTCACTCATAGCACCACACTAGAATTCCCTGTGTCGTGGGTGCCATGGACAACACACAAGACAAGGACACTCACACCCAGACCGAGAACAGAAATTCAAACTCATCATTCAAACTTTCGCCTCGCTGGGAATTGAACCCAGGACTCTTGGCGCGGCGATACGGCATGGTAACCATTGCGCCACGCGGGTCGTCAAATTATCAATTGGGAATGATATTAATTAATTGTTTCTTTACTTCAAATTGTTTGTTCCAAAATTATATCTTCATCCACGGCTCGGGCAATTTCTGGGAATTTCGTAATTTCATCCGTTAAGTATAGTCAGTTTATGGCTAGATAAACCTTCTTGGACAACTTGCATGGTACAGTTAACTGTGGACTTTGCTCAACTGGTCAACTTTAGTGATTTAAGGATCAATATTTCGCAAGCAAAAATGACAGAAAAACCGTATGTCGTGTTAGGGACATGTGATAAGGCGAGAGGAAACGCATGTACCGTGAAGAGTATGGATATAAATGTGGATGGACGAAAGGGACCAGGGCGACCAACGAAAAGGTTGAATTGTGTGAAAGATGATATGAATTATAAGAGTGTAAAGTGTAGAGATGACGGCAGATAGGGAAGTATGCAAGACTTGCTTTGACCCCAAATAAAATTGGAAAAATTGGGAAATGGGCAGGACAGTGATGATGATGTTTTCCCTAGCAACATGTACTGGGCCGACTGGCGCAACAAGCCAGTCATCATGCGAGCCAAGCTGGACGGCTCGGACAATGCCGTGCTGGTGGACGACCTCTACACCTTTGCATCAGGACTGGCCATCGACGCGCCCAATGACCGCCTCTACTTCGTCGATAGGACTATAAAGGTCGTGAAGATTGATGATGGGAAAACCTATGTAAGTAGTGAACTGGTAATGGAAGAACACATTACATTACATCACATTATATACCGCTTAACCTTGAAACAGACTTCGAAACAATGGTTCTGGATTACTCTGGATAGAATAAAACAAATTTCGTAGTTTTGGCTGTTTAAAAACCCGCACCTATCCAATGATACTTTATATGATAAATCTACTGCATCTTCTGAAAAACACGAATATCTACTCCATCCAGATATTTACAGTAGGTACTTACAATACTCAGACAAACATACATAAACAAATAGACAGACTTAGATCCATATTTCTTTTCGTCATGTGAGTTACATGGTACAACGCAATGGGGCTAGAGGGATTAACCTTCCTTAGTTATCTCTAAGACCCTCTCGCAGTAACGTTCTTCTTCCAGTCTTTGTTCGAAGAACGGTTCCACCACCCGTACTCGGTGGCGGTGTTCGAGAACACCGTGTTCTGGAGCGACTGGACCTCCAACACCATTCTCACCGTGGACAAGCTGCACAGCATCGCTGAGAAGAGGAATGTGCTGGTCACCCTCGAGCTGCCTGTGTTTGGTAAGTGACTTAGATTATCTAAGGTGTTTGATAATGGTTGATGAGTTTTTAGAACTTTATTTTAGAACTTTTGACTGGGTGAACCGATTTTGATGATTCTTTTTTAATCGAAAGCTGGTGCTTGTCATGTGGTCCAACTTAAATTTGAGCGAGATCTGACAACGGAATCCATGAGAAAACCATGCGTTAATTATGTACACGACAAATGGACGATTAACTCAATATCACGCCAACCGATTTCAATGATTCTTTTTTATTATTATTGTTATTGGAAAGGATGTAGGTACTTCATTTGAAGTCAGTTTTTTTTTGTTTTTGTTGAAATTTTAGATTATTTGTTTGTTTGAACATGCCAACATCTAGGACTATCAGGATGTGAAAAGTGTGTTTATTTATATGTTTAATAGATCTACGTTCATGGGGAAGGCAGTAGCAGTTACTTCAAGGATACGGGGTATTAAATCTCGCACATTTGAAGTGAAGCGAGATCGGGTTAAGAGAGTGTGATAAAGTGGTTTTAATGGTAAACATGCAGCAGATGCAGCAGTTCCCTAGATGTCGGTAACGATGATGGTCAAGCAATGAATGGTCATGGCACTTTTGGACATTCTAATAATGTCATTGTTACGTCGGAGAAACGAAAGGTTTTGAGTTATGGGGTTTAATAAACATTTCTATCGAAAAACTTACTGTCAGATTATTGTGGGTGAAGATTTATGTTCTAGATTGGTAAAGAAACATATTATTACGCTGAATTTCACATATTAAAAGAGAGAGTGTGGTAATTTTATAATAGTCTGCACAATAATGCGAGTAAATCCATGAATCTTGGAATACAAATATTTTAGACTACTTGCTTAGGAGGAAGCTCCATATCTCTGTTGCTTCCCAATTAATCCTGTCCTTTCCTTCCAGATATGCACATCTACCACCCGCTGTTGATGAACCGCTCGGGCAACCCATGCGAGGCAGCTGGTTGCTCTCACTTCTGCTTCGTCACCTCCAGAACTACCTTCAACTGTGGATGCCCTGACGGAATGAAGCTCAAGGGAAATCTATGTCAAAGTTGGTTCTATTTCTATAACTGTCCAAATTTTCACCTGGAAGAATGATATTCCGATATTGTATACGTAGATTTCAATTAAAATTATATTACCATAAAGTTTCTGCCTTTGGACTTTGAGGGTATGTAATCACAAATAATCATTCAAGAAAAAACTTTGTCATACTTATATTATGTCTAACCACGCGTCGAGTTTTAAACTTAACACTGCTTATTGGTAATTACTCCTAATGTAAGCGTGTGCTTATCTAGTAAAAAGAGCTTTTGATCTGATTGCCAAAGCCGAAGAACTTTTTCGTCCAAAAATACTTCCCTAGAATGCATGATTGTACCAGGTATCGAAGACTACCAACCGCAGTACTTGATCATCGGCGCTGGGTCATCCTTCACCCGGTGGCAGTACTCTCAGCTCGGCAACCCGGAGACACACGCCACCAGCTTCAACATCGGCGCCGTGCAGGCCATGGCACACGATAGCTCACGGGGTAGGTGGAACATTGGTTGATGACTGCACCAGATATAGAAGACTACCAACCGCTTACCTGATCATCGACGCAGGGTCCTCGTAATCTTGAACAGAGTCTCCTCTCACAGAATTCCAATTAGATTCCAACTTAATAGTGAGGAAACTTAGTTAATTAAGTATCGTACGATTTAATGTATTTTTCACCAAAAAACTTAGCGATATTGTTTTATTACTGACTTGACTTCCCATCAGCATTATTCAATTATTATCACTTTTGACTTATGTCCCACGTATTGTATTACGAAACTTCCGACAAGAATTACCATCAGATATCATCACCATCAACATCGTCCATAGTCCCATTATTATATTATTCATCTGCAATGCCCCCTACCAGCCCATCATGGTCATTTGCATGTCTTTTCAAGATTCAGATCCAAGCATTTATCATCAGTTCATTATAGACGATATGAAAAGGCAAATTTTACTTCGATACCATCTTAGTTTTGGATGTGGGTACAGCTAATGTAAATCGTTTGGTATCCAGACAAGCTGTACATATTCGACGGGTACCGCCAGTGCATCCAGAGCATCGACATGAAGGACTTCGCTACTGGCGTCACGCACTTGTTCCTGCACGATGTCAGGCGGAATGTAGTTGACATGGATTATGGTGAGTAAGGATGATGACCTCCACCAATCCCCATTGGGGCGTGATGGAGTATGCTTTAGGCCTCCTCAATAAAAGACCCGTTCTCAGTAGTGGGCCATTAGTAGGTTGAAGCTAAGTATTATGTATTTGTTCGAGTCCATGGAAGTCCATGTAACTGAGAAGGAATTAACAATATATAAGGGTTCTTACATTGCCACTCTGTACCCCGGTTTCAAGCTTGATTGACATTGCGTTGTTTACAAACTTCTACAGATGGGTGATCATGAAAACTTACCATCAGGTGACCTCTATTCATTTTAAGGCTTTATGGTCATAGCACACATATATCAACTCGTAAACGGAACGTAAACGTATCAACTCTTGCATGTCAGTATTCTTTGTATGAAACTCCCTACTGTAAAGCACACTTATCGGATTCGTAACGTAATCGCCTCGCCTCGAGACAAGCTCACGAACCGCGGTACGGTGCGTGGACGACTTGCCGTACCCGCGCTTACGTCTCACCGTACGCTATCCGTCGACTTTCCGTTTCCTCGTGCACGCCCTGCGCCGCGGCTACCGCTGCGTCGGCGAACTGCTGTCTTTCATTCCGTCAACCAGCGGCCGGCGAGCCGTAAGCGCGGCGTCGCCTAGCCGTAAGCGCGGCGTCGCCTAGCCGTAGCCGAGCTTACGTTAGGTTGACGGCGAGGCGATCCGGTGTCGATCCCTTTCCGAGTTGATATGTGCGCTACGACCGTTATACGTAAAGCACAGCTATTAGGGAACATACCAAAACCACGTGCCTCATTTAGGGGGGGGAGGGGGGTCTTCAAAACACCACGATTGGTCACAGAGGGGAGGGGGGGGGGTTTAGGTTTTTGTCACGTAGTCAATATTTTAGCAACCATTGGGCCACAAAGTCGTCAAATATAAGCAAAATTATTATTTTTTAACTCTGTTTTTGCAAAAAAAGTATTGAAAGAAAGAAAGAAGAAAGAAAAAGCATTTATTCGAAGGAGCAAAGCACAAACAATAAAATCTAAGAGTCTCACTCCCTTATTCACAAAAACAAGCAAAGATAAAGGAATTTTTAGTCTTTTACCTACGAAAACGACAAAACGTATGAAAATACATCCATCACCCATAAAAAAAAATTAACCTTTTATGAATAAGGCCATAAGACCCCTAATCTTAAAAAAAAGAAAAAACAGTAACAAATGATGTCTGCGCTGCAGCAAGTCCTTCGAAATGGTCCAGACTCGGCTTAAGTCGTACGAGACGACACCGATTTTCAGTCTGGCCTGTGTGACAATAGCTCGGCCATCTGCCTGCTCCGTATAAACAATTAGAGGTAAGTAACAGGTAGGAACAGTGCACAAACACATACATAATAAATTGCAGTAGTTACGGGTAGGTAAGATTTTAATTAATTGAAATATTTCGAACAAATTGAAAAGATATAAAAGTAAAATAGATTATTATTATCTGATGGCTACCTTTGGCGCATGGGATCAGGAAACTAATTATATAAGTATATGCTAACAGATTTAACTACAGTATTAATAAATAATGATGATGAAAATTAATTTAATAAATAATGATGAAATAATAACAGATTTAATGAATAATTATAAATAATAATGGATTTAATAAATAATTATGAAGTGAATTGAACTAAATTTTTTTCTGCTCCTCCAGTAATAACTGTTTATATCTGAATTTGAAAGCCTTTACTGTGAGCAGTTTACACAGAGGAGGAGGCAGATTGTTCCAGCACTTTGTAGAGTTATATTTAAAGCTCCCACTAAATGCTGCTTGAAAACCGTATTTATCAATTACCACGTGAAAACTAGGGGGGAGGGGGGGGGTCTTCTCATATACTACGGATGGTCACGAAGGGGGGGGATGGGGGTAAAAAGTTGGAAAAAATGGGTTACGTGGTTTTGGTATGTTCCCTTAACAGTAAATATTGCATTGTGGTATAGGCTTAAAGCATTATGCAGTAAATCTACATTATTGTGAGAAAAACTCGAAACTGTAATTTATAGGATTAGGACTTACAAGTTTTGGATGTCATAATTTCGTCTAGAACAGAAAATAAGAACAAGACTACTTGAATGATCTAATATAATAATATAATAATTGTTCCGCAGACTACGTATCAGACACGTTATACGTCTTGGATGCGGACCATCGCTCGATAGAGGCAATCTCGCTGAGGACCAACGACAGAGCTCTGGTCTACGTCTTTCAGGATGAAGAGGTCCCGATTAGCTTTTGTGTGGTCCCGGAATATGGGTTTGTATAACCATAAAATACATATTGTAGACACAGTGCGACCTTATTTACCTTGACTATTCAACAAAAAATTAATAAAAACGTTAATGCAGTTGTTTCTTAAAATTTAACATTTTCCTTAAGTTTGTCATTAGTTTCCAGAATTTGATCCTTGTTAGCGACCCTATCGAATAGTGTAATAATACAGGATGTTTTTTTTTCAAAATCAACGGGTTTGATTCCTGGTTAGAAATATTGATTTTTCAAAAATGTAATGATGCAATTTTGGTTTTCATCAAAATCGGCCCCGAGACTCCTTTGAGCATTTTTCGCTATTCCTCGTAGTTTTCGATTTGGCCATCCACGCACACTTGAAAAATTCACCCTGTATTTCTAAATTTTCACTCAGTTTTTAAGTAATTTCTATGAGTAGGTACCCTTAAGCATTATTACAATGTGGTCTGTTTTTGGGTAAGTAGGCATATCTCCGAGGAGTAGCTTGTTTAAACCTATATTTCATATCTACAGTTTCATTTCGTGATAAACTAACTAGTTAGCTAGATTTTCGAAAAACCTGATCACTACCTAATTCTGAGAGGTAACACTTTGATTGTACGCTTGATACGATATCTTCAGGCGGCTGCTCGTAGCTGTAGAGGAGAAGGAGTCGAACAACGAGATCCATGTGGACAGCATGGGACTGGACGGAGACGACAGGAAACATCTCCTGATGGCCAACCTTAGAGGTGAGTAGATACTGTGATTGGTATTGTACATAGCACCAAGTTGGTGCTAGCTGCCTTATACGATTTCATGATCTTAGGTCAGACTATTCTTATTGTCTTGCCAAAAGTCAGATTTATAGGCAAACGGCTTCTACCAATGATAAACAAGATCGGGAGAGAAGGAGAGTGACTCAGTTATATGGCCATTAGGTGTAAAATTTGTGCTTTGTTTGGATTTTTTAATCTTTTTGTACAACTTTTCAAAGGACCCCACGTTCGGCTTAAATATTCTCCGCACGAGGACGTTGTCTACGTATCTGATGAGGGCCAAGGAACCATCGATACTGTTCACCCTGAAGGTATGTATGTTTTTGTGTATGTACCATTGTATTTCAATATAACAAAAGGTATTCTCGATTCTATGCTCGATTCTCGATTCTAACAAAACTTTTTCGGAAATACTTAATCACAATCTATTTTTAAATCATATAAAGATCTTTAATGACTTGCGAGCTTTGGAACAAACTTTCCTCTGAGGCATTCCCTGTGCGCTATGATATGGGGTTCTTTAAGAAGAGTGTTCATCGTATCCTTCAAGGCCGGCAACGCACTTGCAGCTCCCTTGATGCTGCACGTGTCCATAGGCGACGGTGACCACTTACCATCAGGTGGAGCGTATGCCTGTTTGCCCGTCTTTAACATAAAAAATAAATAAAAATAAGCCTTATAGTCTAAAATCTACTTTATTTGGAAGAAAATATCGTAAATTCCTAAACCTATAAATTTGAAAATTTATTTCTAAATGAGAACATACTGAGGCAGCCTCGAAGGACTAACAAATTACTGAATATTTCTTTCTAAATGAGTCAGAAACTTTCAAAAGACCAACAAATTGCTTGGTAAGGTACGGGCAGGGACACCTTCCGCGAGCTGTCCACAACGGTCACCGGGCTGGCAGTCACCGACAACCTGGTGTTCTGGACCGACAGACGCACGGCTCGCCTCTTCTGGGCTGACGTGCATGAAGCCAGCCGGAAAATACGACGCATTGATTTTTGTAAGAAATGCTGTTAATATACCTTCATTATTCATTGATCAATTTTGAGCAATCTATGCACCTGTTGAATTTCACATTGTTATAGATATAGAATAGATATAGTAAGGCCTCTTTTATTTGGTTCCTTGGAATCCAATCATACTTAAATACATTTATTTATCAGTGGCGTGGATGAGATTCAAGGGTTTTTCTTCCCAATTAATTATAATCCTTTTGAACGATTTGACCCGCTCATTGCCACATAGCCATTTCGCGGGCTATCTATGTCAGTCACTTTGTTTTTGAACTGTACTGTAGTGAAATTCATGACTTTAGTCCATAATCTTCACTTTCAAACAGTTAAAAATAAATTTAATCATGTTTCAGCCATATTCCCCAACAACACTCATCTGCATATCCTAGCGACCTCATCTCCCCCAGACTCTAAAAACCCCTTACTCAATCATCCTTGCTTCGGCCGCAATCAATCCAACCCTTGTTCGGATGTTTGCGTCCAGGTTTCCCACGACCATCCTCACCGGACCTCAAACTTTGGGTACAAGTGTCTTTGTTCCCCTGGCCGCGTCCTGGTCGATGGAAGGTGCACGCAGCTAACAACTTGCAGAGAAGATGAGATTTACTGCCACAGGAGTAACGGATGCTTCTCGAAGGAGAAGAAGTGTGACGGTCGGAAGGATTGTCAGCTTGGAGAAGATGAGGAAGGATGTCCAGGTAATTTGGTAACAACTGACAGGAAACGGCCTTAATGATCTGATGACACTAATCACTATGACCGGCATATTACTGATGCCATGGACAATACACAAAAACAAGAACACACACATACAGAACTTAGGGTTACAGGAGCCACTTATAACCAGAAACTTGTTTCAGAACCGAATACCAGCAGATCTTCAGCTTGTGATGTCGGTCAGATTCTCTGCCACGGAGTTTGCGTGGATGGCACCAACTGTTTCTCGAATGATATTTTATCTACTGAAAGTAAGTAGCTTTTCTCTTTATTTCTGTTGTTTCTGTTGTGTTATCTAATCAAGTACCAATTTATATTAAATATATATGACTTAAGATTAAATTACGCCTTTTGGTTCCATCGCAAGAACAAATCATCTTTATTATCACACTTCACTTTGAGCCTGATCTGTTTGTTTATTCTGTGATACCTAATTAGCCACGTAGTAAAGAATTCCCACCTGCATTTTAAGGATTCCAATTTTCCTTCATCCTTCGAAATTATTTAATTGAATCAATTCCACTGACTCACACAAATGCTTGTGATTTGATCTAGCCTTATTATACATACAGGCAAGTAAGAACAAAGGGCAGCATTTTAAATGAATTCTTGTTTAAGAGGAATAAGATTTCAAATGATCATAGTGACGTAGTATCATAATTTTATGATACTACGTCACTATAAGAACAAAGTTCTTACTTGCCTGTATGTATACTTGATCCCACTTCTGAATATTAACGACTGAAAATAAAGACTCCCTCATTTACAGTCAACTCTGATCCTCCAAGGTGAACCTCTCCCCAGGTCCAGTATCCTGCAGCTCATCAGAGTTCCGCTGCAGCCAGGACGACATCTGCATCTCCCGGTCGTTGGCTTGCGACGGACCGTCCGACTGTCCTGATGGCAGCGATGAGGAGCCAGCTGCTTGCGATACTATGTCCTGCTTTGAGACTGAGTTTATGTTAGTATTCTAGTAGATAAGATGCTTTATGATGGTTGTGTCAGGTTATGTAAGCCTTTTTATGTAATGAGGACAGCCAATAGGCTTACATTGCCTCCACCCCAGCTGTAACAGGCTTCGAATAGGACTGTAGGAGAAAATGTAGTCTTAATAGGCACCGTTAGTGGTAGGTGTTAATAAGAAAAAGGAGTTAGAGGACTATGATGTCTGTAACTCAGTTGATAGTGGTCCTGTCTGCCATCGACGAGATTTTTCCATTACTGACCGGTAGACATTTATGTGGAGATTTTTTGTTTTCAAGCCGTCAGTGTTTGTAACATTTGTTCTACTACACATGCAAGGGAATCTTAATGATATCGCATACGACTGATTTTTGTAGCGATATGCGCGTGAATTGTGAATGGATAAAATAAGTCTGATGTTGTTGTCGAAGGTGTGCAACGGGGAGCTGCATCCCAGTGAGCTGGCGATGCGACAGCTCTGATGACTGCGTCGACGGCTCTGATGAACTGGACTGTGGTGAGTGGTGTCAGTAAGCACAGGTCTCTCCTCTTGCAGAGGGCATATTCCACCATGCTGCTCTAGTACTGTATGGTGGAGAAGTTGGTGACCAACCCAAGTGCCAAAAGTTTTCATGCCACCCAAAGGCCGACTTGGCATAACGACTGTTATCTTACAATAGCAATAGAGCGTTACGTGCCTGTCGATGCACGGAAGCTCTAAAGAAATGTTTGCCACTAGCGGTTACCCATCTAACTATCGAATGCCCGTTGTTGCTTAACTCTGAGGATACCTCATAATTGTCACATCCACCGGACTACGAGCGCTATAAAACCATTAGCTGAGCCATTGTCACTCGAATTTTTTGCCCCTATAGGGGCGTAATATCTTTCGGAGTTTGAAAGGTTACTCAAGTATAAAATGGTGAAGGGGTTTGATTGAGAGTCCTTTCAAAGCATTGTAAAATCTTTTTACCACATTTAGTACTATATACAATATATCCAGTTAATGTTTATAGTAAACAAAACCTGCGGCTTTGGGTACTTCCGCTGTGGCGACGGCGCATGCGTGGAGCTGGCCCGGCGCTGCGACTCCACGCCCGACTGCCCGGACCAAAGCGACGAGCATGGCTGCCAGTCTGACATGGATCTACTGGTAGGGCTTCTAGACCTTAGACTGCAACTTAACAAGAGCTTACCTTCAAGGCGGATTCTTCCTTTTCCTAAAATGCAGGTGGCTTCAACACAAGAGTCAATAGGCTATTACTAAGTTAGTGCGTTTCTTCTTGGACTTCAGCGCCATTAACCATCAGGCGGGATTGTTATCAAGCACTAATTTATCATGTAAAAAATGGGGAAATATTGGCAACTCGCCTCTATATAGTTTTGCTCTGTGACTCCATGCCTGACCACAGCGACGAGGATGGCTGCCAGCCTGACATGGATCTACTGCTAGGCTTTACACCAGCACCAGTAGGTACCTTAATATATTATACCTTCAACAGCTGTGATCCTTACAGCCTTTTTACAAGCATTCGAGTTGCTGTGTTCTTTAGTTTGTTAGCAATTAGCACGGCATAGGCATCTCATGGAGTTGAAATTTTGCATATTGCTTCCGATGCATTTTTATGAGGATGGTGACCGATTGCCGGTTGCCTCAGATGAAGAAACTCTTCAAGGGGTAACATTTTAGACATTAAATTTTGTATAATTCCATCATAACCTATGCCAGTACTTGCCACGCTTTCCATTACATAGAAAAATCTCCTAAGCACAGCACACTTTAACAATTTTTTTTATATTTGAAAAGGGTGATGATTGAGTGTTCATTATAATTGAAATGAGTTTTTAACCGACTTCAAAAAAGGAGGAGGTTCTCAATTTTGACTGTATTTTTTAAATATAATATTTTTTATGTTCGTTACCTCAGAACTCTCGACTGGGTGAACCGATTTTGATGATTCTTTTTTTTAATCGAAAGCTGGTGCTTGTCATGTGGTCCCACTTTTTGAGCGATATCTGACAATGGCATCCATGAGAAAATATGTCTTGCATTAAGTATTTGCGCGATAAATGGATGAATAGCTCAATAACACGCCAATCGATTTCGATGATTCTTTTTTATTGGAAAGGATGTACTTCGTCTCCGAATTTCGCACAAAGCTCAAGTGGCTCCCAATCCGCCTTCGCCGGGATACTCATATTCTTACTTCTCTTTTTTCTGTGCTATTCAATCCTATTGCACCTGATTACTTAAAGTCACTTTTTTACTATCGACATCTTGCTAACGATCGTTTTCTACGATCTTCTACTAATCTAGCCCTAAGTTTTCCACAGTGTTCTACTACCTTCTTTTCTAAATCTTTTTCAGCTAGGGCTGTTCAACTTTGGAACTCATTGCCGCTGCCTATTCGCCGTGCTCAATCAATAAATACTTTTAAAAGCAAAGTTAAAGCGTACTTTCTTTCGTCATAAGCTTGAAGACCACTTCGCTATAATTGCTATTATATTACCTCCTTTCTAATTTTATAACATTCTGTATATTAACTTCATTCATTCACTAGCACTCGTACACCACTACTTTGTATCTTTATTAAAGTGTCCTCTTCCCTAAGGTTGCCTGGAAGAAATCGCTTCTTAAGCGATAAGGCCGCCTGTTGTACCATTATATCTATTAATAGTATAAGATGTTACTGTATATTGGTGTACAATAAAGAGTTGTTGTTGTTGTTGTTGTTGTTGTTGTTCATTTGAAGTCGATTTTTTTGTTAAAATTTTAGATTATTGTATCCAACGGTCCTCGCTATTTTAATTACTCTGTCGACTGAATGATGGAATGAACTTATTACACTGAGTAGTGTGAGCTGTGTGTGATATTTCATTTTTATTGATTCTGAATAGTGTATTATGACGTGACGCAGGAGACCATGCCGAGTTGTCCGCCGTGGGAGTACGCTTGTGAGCGGAATACCAGCATCTGTTTGCCGCCGACTGCTCGGTTTGACAATATACCACTACATTCATGTGTTGTGTTGTCTTTGTGCCGTTGTAGTTTTAACTAATCCAACGGCCGCTTTCAATTATCTATCAATCCTCAATCAATAATTACTGTTGTAACCATGAATTATACGGTATAATTTATACCAACTTGGAGACCAAGCTTTGAAGAGGTACCTGAAGACGGCCGATCTTTGAAGCTTGTTGTTCAGTTGTAGGTATTATATATAAACTTTTGGATAAGTATTTTTTACTTGAGGATTATGAATGGATAGAATTTTGGAAATTGCCGTAATTTCGTCCAAAAAAAGGTTTTAAATGGTATATTCATTAAAATGTTATGAAATTAACGTCTTGTGGTGGAGGTGAAAGTCCAGAGAAATATTAAGTAATCTTAACCCAACCTACTAATATTCCCACTACAAATCTGAAATATGAAATGTTACGTTTGTTACTCTTTCACGTGAATCGTGCTGAACGGATTTTAATGTTTATTTTGATTTAAACATGGCGCCCCTTGCGCCCTTCTATCGTCGAAATCCGGAACATAGCAGTGATATTTGTTCCGGTACAAATATGTATTATTATGTAAGGTTTAAGATCATTTATTTCTCAAAAAATTACAAATCACTTACTGAGAAACAATAATTGCATTTAAATAATAACTTAAGCGTACTTACAAAAAGTGGGTAGTTTAACATTTGTACTGTGATCCGAATCAAAACTGATGAATGACTCGCCCGGTTGCACCATAGAATGTACAATACACACATACATAGAATGAATGTATAATGTACAATATTAAGTCTTCTGGGGTTCTGGTAAAATTCCGTAACAATCCCAAATTTCCCGGCAATCTATTACATTCATCAGCTACAGATATTACAGAATACTTAATAACTATGCTCACCTCACAAACTTAAAAAAAGAAGCAGACGGATTCTCAGCAACAAATTCAGTGAGGCATCCATAGTAATACCAACTCCTCTATTCGTACAAGTAAGTATCACACGCACACATTGACACCATGCTGTTATTAATCGGCCGCCATTACCGCGTCTCGGACTGCACTAAAAATTATGCACACATGGTAAGCGGGCGGCGTCACTCTCGATAAGAAAATGTGACGTCCGGGGTTTTTTTACGTCCGTGGCTCACCTCAGACAACCAATAATCCTGTACCCTTTCCAATCGGAATAGCTGCAACGGCATAGTGGACTGTCCCGGTGAAACGGACGAGAATGGCTGCGACTTCCGTTGCGCGCCGGGCGGGATGTTCGCGTGCCGGCAGGAGGTGCGCTGCCTCATCCGCAGGATGGTGTGCAATGGACAGAGCGACTGTGTCGACGGCTCCGATGAGACGCCTGAGGCTTGTGCTAGCGGTGAGTTTGTACCCTACATATCAGTTTCATCACACTGTCTCGTCCTTTAGTTATTTCACGTTATTTGATCACATTATTTGGTGAACTATGTCACACCTTTTATTTTTGATTGTCGTGCGGCTTATGCATCTCAATTTATACGATATCTGAGATATTAAAATAGAACTCATGGAAGCCTCCTGAAACCGGAAAACCGTTATATGCCTATGCGGACCCCGACGATCATGCAGTATGACATGCATTTACGCACAGAGCAAGAAACTTCTTCACTGTAAATGTTTATTCTTACATGTAGTGCAGTCATTGAAGCATTATTGCTCCGAATTTTTTTACTGTGAACCGATTTGCGTGAAATTTTGGAATTAGGTTCATCTAACCCTTAACTTCAAAAGTGAAAATGATTTAAACTCCGCACTCACCCTGGGGGTGGTTGCCACCCCTTCTCGGGGGTGGACATTTTTTTTTTCAAAATTACCTCGGATATCGATAGAAGGGCTAATTTTAAGCAAAAAATCACCTATAAAGTTTTTCGAAAAATCCAATACTTTTCAAGTTATTGGCAATTGAAAAATCGCAATTTTTTCACGTTTTTCATCGGTCTTTTGCAAATATCTCCAAAAATATATGTTTTATCGAAAATTTTATAAGAACCAAAATTGTAGCAGATAAAAAAACGAACAATTTAGTTTTTTTTAAATAATTCTAAGTGCAATATTGAGCTAGATATTGAAGATCAAAGCCGTTTTTATTTTGTCTGAAATTTAATCTATGTGTTCAATGCCATCTAGCGGCGAACAGATGCATTTTATGCATTCTGCCATAAAGAAAGTTTTTGTAGTGCTTGAAATAAGCTTTAAAATGAGCACTGTTAAAGGTCTTTTGCACGTAAAATAAGTGAGCTGTATTGAAAATAAGAAGACCATTTAATATTTTTTCTTTTAAATCAATGGGTTTCATAAGTGCCATTTCCGCCAAAATGAAAATTAATCGTATTCCGCCTAGAAATAACTTTATTATGAAGAGTTTGATAGATTGTATCAGTTTGGCTGCTTCAGGACACATATTTAAAAAAAAATCAAGATTAAAAAAAAAAAAAAATTTCAAATTTACAAAAAAAACACCTTTTTTTCATAATATCTCAAAAATGACGACAGATACGTAAAAAAGTGTAAGGATGAAAAATTTAGGTATTTTTCTGACAAACAATTTGGTTTTTTTTTTTATTTCTGTCAAACAAAAATTGACGGAGATATGATTGTTTAAAGAGCGCGCGGCAGCGCAATCACAGTCTCTCTTAAGCCCTTTAACCCTTCACCGTTTTAAAAAAAGGTTTTTTACTATATATTGCAATAAAGGATGTTGTAGCTCTGTTAATTACCTTTAAAATGGTTTATTATAAATTGTGATAGCATGAAAATTGAAGGAGTTATGGTCCAAAAACTTATCATATTTTTTTCTACTTAGTAACTGAAAATTTCGGAGTGTGAATATTTGGAGCAATGTGAAAGTACGCAGTATAATAGAGACCCCAAACTATTGTAACGTGTATATATATACATAATATGGCTCATATATTTTGGAAACGTAGGCATGAATACATACCAACGTTCTTACATGTATATATCGGTGAGGCCATGAATCTCCAGTGAAGGTCCAGGGACGGACCTCTTTATTCTACAGCGCTTGCCTGATGCAGAGGCTGGCATATAAGAAATGTCATGTCATATTTAGATTAGGGAATTGTCAAGAATGTAGAACAGATTATTATTGATCAAGTAGTGTTGAAGTACTTTGGAATATTGATGTGAATGTTAGGAGAACTGGAAATATATCATGGTGCAAAGTAAAAGGAATATCATTTCATAACCAATACCATAGAATACCTCCTTCTGCTACATATATATAACACATTTGAGTGAAGGGGCCAACGAAAAAGCCAGGTGAACAGCTGTGCGTGCTCCGTTTATTCGTTTTAATATGACCAGTAAGTTCTTAAATATGTAATCATATATATTTACTGTTTTAATTTAGGGGTAGTTTTAAGGGTAGCAAAGTTGAAGATTATGATAATCACTTTCGAGAGTGTAGAATAATATTTAAATCCTTTTCATTTAATCAAAAAAAAATTTTTTAACAATTTTTTATCAAGGGGTTGTTTTTAAGGGTTGAAAGGGGGTTAAAAATTTGACTATTATTATAGAGAACAAAATAATACTTACTCTATACTTACATCTTTTTATGTCATACCAAAGTAATTTTTTGTGATTTTTTTAATTTAGGGGTTGTTAGCAAGGGTTGTAAGAATTTCAAGGGGTTGAAAATGATTTAAATATGAGGTAATTGTGTTAGAAAACACTTTACAATTTCAAAACTTACTATTACACATGTTTTCTAGCGATAAAATGGCTCAATGTTAATTTTTCCATTAAGGGGTTGTTTACACCCCTTAAAAATAATTTGCGGAGCTCAGATTATTTTCACTTTTGAAGTTAAGGGTTAGATAAGCCTAATTCCAAAATTTCATGCAAATCGGTTCACAGTAAAAAAATTCGGAGGTAACACCGTATTTTTCGCTTCAATGACTGCACTAATGACAAGCAGCAAGCTTGCATGATGGTCCGATTTAAGTAAAGCGTTCCCTAAACGATCACATGCATGGGCATTGGTTTTTAAACTTATCGCCAGGAATGGTTATGTTTTTCGCGCGTATCTTGTATGTAGGCATGTATGCGTGTAATATTCTTTATTTAGTATCTCATATCTTCCGAACCGCTGAACGGATTTATATATCTAATTAAGATATCATTGATTCGTCTTGATAACCCAAGTGTTCTTAGATAAGTGGAGTTAAAAAAACAAATATGGTGGCTATGAAATACCATTGTATGAAGTATCAAAAAATACAAATGAATCGAATAATGTAATATGGGTATCAAATTAAAGAGCTCATCATAAGGATTTCAAAAAGGTATATCATGATAGCTTTTTTGATAGCAGGCGGGTTTTTTTAACCGACTTCAAAAAAAGGAGGAGGTTCTCAATTCGACTGTATTTTTTTTTATGTTTGTTACCTCAGAAATTTTGGACTGGGTGAACCGATTTCGATGATTCTTTTTTTAATTGAAAGCTGGTGCTTGTCGTGTGGTCCCACATAAATTTGAGCGAGATCTGACAATGGTATCCATGTCAAAAGTACAATGTACTTCATTTGAAGTCGGTTATTTTTTTGTTAAAATGTTAGATTATTTTAATTTTTAAATATTGCCAATGTGTATACAGTGAACAGAACATCTCGTCTGTTCGCTACGCACGTGGCAGAGGACTGCCATAGCGGATTCCAATGCAAGAACGGTCAGTGCATCGAGTGGAGCGCCGTGTGCGACGGGGTTGGCGGATGTCTGGACGGGTCGGATGAGAGCGATCGCTGTGGTTAGTACTGCTTTCTCTTCCTCTAGGCCCTAGAGTCTAGGGCATTAGGGCCTGTGGCTCGGCATGTGTGGGCATTCCAATGAGGCTTATCGTAGCTACAAAAGCAATATTGCCGATGTGCCTAGGCTGTGCCGTATGCCGTTATAAGACTTCCTTGTCTCAACCTTGAGGAGAGTCACCCACTTCTCCTCTCCTCAAATCTTCCCTCCTTTCCTCGTCCAGTCTCTCCTCACCTGCCCTCTCACATCATCACACACGAAACTTCCATCTGTATTGTTTTTCCCATACACCTCTTCTCACATCGTCTCTCCTTGCCTCATGTAATTTCTTCACCACGGCTCCTTTATTGTTTTTCTTCAAGACATAATTCCTCCTCCAGCCACAGCCTGCCGCAACCACAGCTGCGCCCATGACTGCCACCCCGCGCCCTGGGGCCAGCGCTGCAGCTGCCGGCCGGGCTACCAGCTGCACGCCGACGGCCACAGCTGTGTGGACGTTGACGAGTGCGCGCTGGACGTCTGCTCACAGAATTGTCGGAATACCCTCGGGTCGTTTATATGCTCTTGTTATCCTGGGTATGCTTTGAGGTGAGTTGGTCGATGTTCTCAGGTTAGATGTGGTTAACACGTTACATGAGGTTTGGTAAGGTAAGGTTTCCGCGCCTTGTAATGAAGACAGATTGGAGAAACATCAGCTCTATCCCTACTTTGAGAAGGGGATCCAAAAAGAGACCAGTGCTGTTAGGATTGCGGAAGAATGCGAAAGCGTACTCGTGACCTGACCAATCTATCACCCCCTTGATAGAATGGAATCCATGAGAATTTCCCTTGCTTAAGTTGCTTGAATCAGCCACCAAACCTGATGCATCCTTGTGTCTTCTGTGTATTCCAGGTCAAACCGTCGCTCATGCAAGGCCCTCCGCGGCAACATGTCAGTTCTGTTCGTGTCGGCTAACTCTGTAAAGTCGATCTTCGCTGACTACAAGGTCAGCTTGGAATATAACGATCCCAACATTCACCGAATCAGCGATTTGGACTACAACGTCAGGTATTTCCTTTGATGATCGATTGTTGGCATATGAGCAAATTACACAATAGATGTTGTATGACCAATATTTACGGAAGGTTTTTATATCACCTCAGCAAAGGAGATGGCCAACATCTTTATAGGCATTTGCCCCACTTGTGAAATATAATGTACACATTTTAATTTTACCTTACATTAAAGCTTACAATATCTACTTTGATAATTTCGTCAATAAAAATCTTCAGAACTTGAGATTCTCCTTTTACGGGGAGTTTTAGCTTTTGTAGTTTGACATTCTGCAAAACATAAGTAATTGTGGATAAGTGTTTGAAACAGAGATTTTTTTTTGTAAAAATAGCGAGATATTCTATGAGTAATATTGCAAAAAAAACATAGTAATATTGTACATTGCCACGTGAACCTAGTCTTAGCTATAAGCACTACTTACTTAATAGTGAAGAAAAATGCCATACCTGTACTGCAGTGATCCATTCTACCAACCAATATGGATTGAAGGTTTCTTGCTAGCGAAGATATTGAGTGACAATATCAACCGCGCAATTAATGCATCTCACGGCAAAAAATCAAACACAATTATTATTTTGCAGAAATCAAACTCATAAATCAAATGTCAATATAGCAGACATTTGCATTTCTGTCAGCCAATTGTCAACCTCCGGTAATAGCAATGGAGGAAGTAGAAGATTATACAACTTATTTTTATTGTTAATTTATTATGACTACTAATGGCGGAGTTCAGAAGAAAATTAAAATTCTAGTTATGTTATAATAAATGGAAAACATGTCTTTTCAAGGGACTAAAACCTTGTACAAATAAGAGTATTTTAACCATTTCCGGGGTACATGTTGGCCACCTCCTTTACTGATAATGGTGATGGTCACTTATTTTCATTGGGAATTTGCAGAAAGAACCAGCTATACGTGGCGTCAGCAGAAACCGGCAAGCTTATTGAAGCCAACCGCACACAGGACGACTTGGGCATCAACGTCATCACCAATGTCGGGAGACCCTCCAGGGTAAGTTGGCCTTTGATAAGTTTTATTATTGCCAATAAAAGTATTTGCAGTGAGAGTTATATTCTCTTTGGCATGAACACTGACCAAGATATGTTCGATAAGGGCTATTCAGAGGGTAATTGACTTGAGAGTCAGTGCTGTATAAACTTTATTTCTTCGCTGTTTTGCTCAATACAATTGCGATGAAGTTACTAATAATAATGGGTCACTTTTAAATGAAATGAAATGTTTTTATTCAAAATTGGTTTGGTTTACAAACAATTTTTGAAAGTCATGCAAATTACACCAATGCTTCAACAAGGCCCTACTGTGAAAGTGCCCGGGAGAAGAAGCAGTAAGAAACTACCAGTTTGTCGTTTATTTTTTTAACTGTTTTTTGTTGAACAATGCCAGATTTTCCTTCCAAAAAAAAACAATATATGTATATGTAATATTATGAAATGTCCAAAACTTCCTTCCTAATCAAGGTTTAGGAATACCCTCGCATCATATTTTATTAGTCCAAAACTTCCAGGTGGCCGTAGATTGGATCACGGAAAACGTGTACTTCGTAGACAGTACGCCGGGCCACGGCTGCATCAGGGTTTGCAATGTTAGGAGGAGACGGTGCGCCAGGCTGCAGAACCTGCCCACTAACGCTGTGGTAAGTCTACCGTCCATCCATCCATCCAGTGGTGGATATAGGAGCTTTTGACCTGTAGCGGTATTTATTTACCTAAACCATAGTCAAAGATAAATATACAACGCAAAAGAAAATATTTACCATAGAAATTCCAACATGTCAAACTTAGTATGTGCCTTTGTTCAAGTTTATAGGGGCATTGTTTTAAAAAATTTTGCCCCAAAACTCAACAAACTGGTCAGAAACATAGCATGCATTGAGCGACCGTTGCAAAGTGACGTCACAGCAGCGAGCGTCGCAAACAAAACTAAAAACTTCAACATTCATAAATTTTTACTCTCCTTCCATTTCACATCAGGTATCAGCCCTAGTAGTGGACCCAGTGTCCTGCAAGATGTTCTACTGCGTCACAGTGGAACTAGAGTCCATGGTCCGGTCGGCGTCGCTCAGCGGCTATGACATGGCCGACCTGGCCACGCTGACCAACTGCACCGGGCTGGAGGTGGACTCCTTCAAGCAACGCCTCTACGTCGCCGAGACTGGACCCTCCAGGATACTGCAGATGGACTATAATGGGAATATATTGTGAGTTGCTTTGGTGCTGGATCATTTGTTGGCGAGCAGATTTGGCTATGTAACCTTCTGACATAAAAACTTCCGATCCGACACTGAAAAATTAGCCATTTATTAGCTATAAAAAATAATATGTATAATGCATTGGTAAATAGTGAAATTAATATTAAGCCCATATGGGCGTTTTTCTCAAACGTTGTTCACTACAATTTTACCATGTCCTACAACTTCTTAGTCGGTTATCAGCAAGACATTGCTTCAAAACATGTTTTTTTTTATTTATGTCGATAAAACATCTAATAAACTCTATCACAATATACACTGAACTTTACTGAACAATGTGGAATATTAAAAAAACCGCAAAATAGGAATAAAAACATGGCAAATTTTGAGTGTCCACCCTCAGTTACAATATTTCAAGTGAATATTTTTATCATTCTCATTTCTCTTTGGTACTGATTGAGTTGTTTTTTGAAAAGATTGTATGTCTAAAATATAAGATTCAACCTTATTGCAAGATTTTAAGAGTTAAACGTAACGTAAATTAAAATTTTCATTGTCTTTAAAATCGTGTCATGTGGAAATTCCTCAATACGTCACGTCGGTTTTGGTCAAGTTTAAATTAAAAAAATAGCACAATAAGAATTGATTTTGAATAAAAGCAATATTCCTTGTCCCAAGATACCCGCCATATAAAATTTTGAGCAGCAATCTTGCCGAAAAAGTCGTTCGAAGTGGTGGTCCGTCACACGTCCTAAATTATTGTTCCAATACGAACTGGCTTTTTTGCAGGTAAATGTTATTGTTTTACATTAAGTTTGTGTAGTTTATATCACAATAATTTTATATTTTCTGGTTATAGTTATAGTTTTTAGAAAATTCTATTGATTTAAGTGTAATTTCGATTTGATTGAAGGCCGGCGGAATACGTCACAGCTATTACGTAACGTGATGTACTAATGGAGCTCAAAATGTGACGTATTGGAATTCTTAAGCACTGTTTAGATTGCTAATATTTAATCTGATATGACATTTGATTTTAAATATATTATACTGGATATAATAAAGATTTAAACTGGATATAATAAAAATGCTAATTATTTTTAATTGCATTATTTTTAGACTTGTAGAATGGCTTTGACGGCTGCAGAGCGAGCCCAACGGTACTGACAGAAGATCAAGCAGAATCCAGAAAAATATGAAGAACACAAAAAATTAGTTGAAAGGGTTGGAAAAAACTCAAAAAAAAAGATTTAACTGACTATGATGTAATGATATGATGTCTAGCTCAAAATATTATAGAAATTAATCTTTAATAATAGTTACCTACCTACCTCTAATTTATTTAATTTAACTTAATTTAATTAGCACGGTTATCACCAATTACACTTTTATTAGTAATGGTTCTTAAAGGTATTGAACGATCTTTAATAATAAAATTGTCATTACTCTAAACATTATATAGTTCTTGTTTATTAGTTAAGTAATTCCTATACAATGTGAGCTAATTTTAAACACTTGTGGCCTAAATATTAATTAAGAAGAGTTCGTTTTGATAATCTATTTGTTTATACAATGGAAACCATGCCTTATATTTTCCATACGTAACGTCATCTTCCATTACCGTAACATGTCCTATTTTGGATGTGCTTATTAAATAAAATTTTCTGTTTAATGATATGAATAATGTGCAATGTAAGATATTAAAAATAAGGACTAACACAACATGCTTTCAAAGTGTTTATATAAATATGTCATACGTGTCTTATAGCCACATAAAAAGAATTGTTGTGAAGTGATGCGTACATAAAAGTGACGTAATCTTATATATTGGACTTAAATCACATTTATATGACTAGATAAATCTCAATGTGATACATTTATCAAGACTGATTTTAATAAAGATTCAAATAATAAAAGCTGTTATTCAAATACCTGGCCGGTATTTATTTGATAACAACTTGATTTAGTGACGTGAAGGAACCCCTCATTGGCAGAGTACAACTTTGAGTTTAATTTACCGGAAAATATATACATATTCCTGGTAAAGATTACTATTTTCTTATAATTTAATGTATTCTTAATCAATTAAAAAATAACTTCCTGCAAATATTTCATTTTTGAAATTACGGAATTCCGTTACATAACGAACAACTTTTGAGAAAACCGCCCATATCCCATGTGATTGAAATTACTGAAGATTAATCATAGCTCATACATTCACACTCCCGCGTAGCATTCCTCGAGTTGCGGGAATCATGAACAAAATATCAAACCAAAGTACAAACTTTTTGTCTATTGGAAGTGATATTTTTTAACTGATACCTATTTCCAGTCACCTCTCCATCCAAACCCGTCAAAGATCGCAAAACTTATCTCCAATGTCAAATCCACAGGAAAACAATGTTCGCCAACGACCCAAACCTGCAAGCGCCACACGGGCTGGCAATATTCGAGGACGCCATCTACTTCCTCGCAGCCAACACCTTCAAGCTGAGCCGCTGTCACCTCCACGGCTCCCGAGCCTGCGAGCCGTACCTCTACTCCGTGTTCGACGCCAACACCTTCGTCATCAGACACGAGAGCGTGCAGCGGGATGACGTCACCAACCGCTGTGATGACACCACGTGCGCCAATGTGTGCGTGCTGGGGGCCAACGGGTCGCAGTGTGTGTGCAGTAATGGGCTTCTGTCTATTGACGGGAGCTGTACTGTGGTGCCACGGAGCGAGGTAATAGCTTTACATAGTCGAAAGAGAAAATTGTTAGCTGTGAATAGATTTTTTTTCTTAAATGCAGAAGTAAAACCTACCTACCTATTTATTTAGTTATTTCTTCAAAACGTACTTTTTAAGCTTCAGTTTAGAATTCGAGGTCATCGACTTACCTATTCAGAGTTTGATGACATTATTCCTAAGAAAATGTCTATTTCTTTCCACGCCCCCCGACTAGGTGGACTGTCGACCTGAAGAAGACAGCGGTTATCCGCTAGTTTCAGAAGGCTCAGGACCGGTTAGAGTGGCAAAGTTAGGGGAGGCGTCTATATCCAGAAGTGGCCTCCAAGGACTGATGGATTGATAAGTGGGTTTCTTTGTAATGTATATTTGTTTGTTGTAATCAGCTCGCGCTTTTCAACGGCTGGTCGCAGCAGGACACAGAGCGCGCGCACAGCGTGTCGTTCACCGTGATGGCCGTGGTGCTGACGCTGTTCTTGCTCTACGTCGCCATTTTCGGTTACTATCAGTTCAGCAAGCACCGACACAACCAGACTTTGGATTATATGCAGTGAGTGGTTCAGTTGTTAGTTACATGATCTCTAGGAAATTTGTAGTTTATTACACGATCCCTATAGTACATTTCAAGCTAGTCTGCAGTTTGCCGCTATGTATGTTGGGAGCATTGAAATAGGATTTACCAAATTAAAAATGTTATATAAAATGCAATGTTTTATATTATCTGGTAATACAAATTATTATTACCTTTGATGAACGTGATAACAACACTTTCATTACCTCTTTTATGTTGGGGCCACACTACAGGAAACGTTAATGCCTATCATCGCGATAAATATTGCGTTAATTAATACCGCGATAAAGTGAGTGGCTACACTTGAACGGTCAACGTGAATGCCCATTCTTGGCGATAAAATTGGCGATAATGTTCCATAAATAAATTTCATAAAATTCATAAATTTCAACCAAGATGGACGTTGACGGTGCGAATCTGTATTTGATGAGTGTAAATTATTATTATATGAATATATTTTATCATTACCGAACGAAGAAAAAAAGGATACAAAGAAAAAGAAGATGGTTTGGATTACTCCACTCAGCCATAGTAGGTAATTAAATGACAAATACGTGCGATCCAATCGCGCTCACGATTCACACTGACATACGTAGTGTGGCCGCTTCAACGCATTCATTCTCGCGATAATCTCTTTGATGTACCGCCATTTGAGTTATCGCCTACTGTCGAATGGCAGTGTGAATGCCGTTGTCAAATTATCGCGATAAGTCGTGGCTACACCTACGTTAAACGTCCATCATCGCGATAATTAATGGCATTTCCCGTTAGTGTGGCCCCAGCATTATTGATAAATAAGGTTTTTGAAATTTTAAAATACTCATTTCAATGCTACCCATATATATGGCGTCGTACTGCTGAGTTGCTTGAAACTCACAATATAAATTAGTTCTTCGTGAGTTTAATCACTTCATTAGTTTTAAAGCATACTCATACTTCCAGGGTCAGGTATCAGAACACTCCAGAAGGTGTGACGGAGCTTATGTCATCCACTACACCTATCATCGAAATGCCTAATGCCGGGTAACTTATTTTAGTATAATAAAACTGTAATTTATAAATAAAAATAAATAATATCATGTCCTGCATACCTAACTCATTTGCTGACTGTACCTACCATCTTACGAGATGGTGGCGCCATGGCCCATAATGTTAACTTTTTATAACACATTATAAAGAATTTGTGGGTACCTACCCAACGTGTTCCACCACGCTAAAAATTTTTCTGTTGACATTGACAGATCAGTATTGACAGTCTGTTTATACGCCATGTTTACAATTTACATTGGAAAATCGACTTTATCGATGGACTGAATGCGCCTAAATCTTGTTTAAGTGGTCTCAAACCGCCTTCCGATATTGAAACCTTTTTGGAGCCGCACATTTTTGTATTTATTATATATTACTATAGAGAGATATGGCTAGGTATATTATTTAACATCTTTAACATTTTGCAGAGGAATCGTCCATGAGTTCGTCAATCCTCTTCTGTTAGTGAGGAATATTTGGCAGCAGTCATTCCGAAAGCGCCCGCAACCACATGTAAGTTTTGGGTACAATAAAATATGAGACTTGTAATATTTTTTTATTTTCTGTTAACAACTGAATGGACTGGTTTTTCTAGTAGCAGTTTCTTTAAAGCAATATGAGGTTTTACTATAATTAACACCTAATTCTGATTTTCATTTCGAATTACAGGTTACATCTGGCCTGTTATTTGATGTACAGTCCCACCAAGATTTCTCCGATACAGAATCAGAGTTGGATGTCAGTGAAAACAAGAGAATGTTACGAAATTAATATCATTTTTAAACATGAATTTGATGTCATTTTATTGTCTACCACAGATATGTATCTAGAATATGTCCGTGTTGTCTACAAATTGTTACAAATTTGAATGTAAAACTCATTAATTATACATGTTATAGATGAGTATTATGTACCAGGTATAATTGTTATTGTATTGTTTGTTATTATATTATAGTTATTATTATTGGAAGTTAAGAAATCTGCTGGTAGATAAATTACGTTAGAGTTGGTCAAATTATGATTAAGCATAATTGGTGTAACTACTCTAATTTATAAAAATAATAATACTCAATAAACAATGTATTTTGTAATTTTTTTATTTATTTTATAAATTGAGATACATTTAGAATAAAACTGATAGTGAAAAGAAAATTAGTTTTTATGTTCCTAAAACATTTTGTAAATTAAAATTAAATTACTTCCACAATTTCTTGATAGACATGTTCTTCTCGGAGTCCTTCTGCATCACTTTAGCTACAGCCATTTCAAAGTCTTCCTGAGTTACGTGGACTCTGCGTTCTCTGAGTGCGTACATTCCTGCCTCAGTACACACACCCTTGACCTCCGCTCCAGAAGCCCCAGGCATCAGCTCGGCTATCTTACGAAGATTGATCCCTCTAGTAAGATTCATTTTCCGGGAATGAATCTTCAAGATGTCTAATCTAGCCTCCTCGTTCGGTGGGGGGAACTCAATTTTCCTGTCAATACGACCAGGTCTCAACAATGCAGGGTCAAGGATATCAATTCTGTTGGTCGCCATGATAACTTTTATGTTCTTGGTAGCCTCGAAACCATCCAACTGGTTCAGTAACTCTAACATAGTTCTCTGTACTTCTGAATCCCCGCCACTGCCTGATTCTATACGAGATGAGCCGATAGAATCAATTTCATCCATGAAGATAATTGATGGCGCATGTTCTCTAGCCATCACGAAAAGTTCTCTTACCATCCGACTGCCTTCACCAATAAATTTCTGTACTAACTCTGAGCCAGACACACGGATGAAAGTACATTCAGTGTGATGGGCGACTGCACGTGCCAGCAAGGTTTTACCAGTTCCTGGAGGACCATATAACAGCACACCCTTAGGCTGAGCAATACCCAAAGCATCAAACAATTCTGGATGCTTAACTGGCAGTTCAATAACCTCCTTGATCTCCTTAATTTGCTTATCCAAACCTCCTACCATCTCGTAAGTCGAGTCTGGAACCTTCTCGACCATCATGAGGGATACCAACGGATCAACTTTGTTTGGCAGAATCTTATGAAGCGTGTAGCTTTCGTTGCGAAGAGCGACACGGCAGTTAGCCGTGACATCGTTAATGTCAACATTTTTGTCTAAATCGACGACAAATTTACCTTCAGGATGTACCTTTACGAGGACTTTCTTCTTATCCATGGGCTTCACGACCTCGCCTACATAGGAGCCTTGTTCTTGTAGTAGCTGGAGCTCCTCGCGAAGCATACGTACTTTTGCGTTGAGTTCATTTCGCTGAGCTTGCAATCGGCGAAGATTCTGCGACTTCTCGGCAACGATCAACTGCAGTTCTTCGATCTTGGTTATATAGTAAGGACGGAAACCCTCTCCCTTTACAGGGTCGATTTCCATCTTCGTGATCGTCATATTGATGTTTTATTATGTTACATCAATTAGAAATTATTGTTACGGCAAAATGATTAGCAAAATTTGGAACAAAATGATGCGGTCGACTCGATTCACAACTCATTTGACAGCGTCTTGACATTGACAAATTATTTTACAAGTCATGATGAGACAGTGTTGCTAGTAAAATACACCACAGACTAATTTAAACATAAGAAACATGTTTCTTATTGAGTCATGGATTATAGAGGTAAGAAGAGCCATCTCTTATGAGGAGAAAGTTGAAAAAGTGTCATGCTGATTACTGAAAATAGAATTAGTTCCAGTATCAACCACCATCCTACGGAGGGGGAATGATAATGCCATTTTAGATTCGTTTCTTAATGGCGCGGCTTATAACAAGAATACTATACTTTCGGGTAGGGGGGAGGGGGAACCCCCCCTGGGTTTCTAGAAAATAAAAAGATTTAAAGATAACCCTTCCCTTTAAAGGGAGTCCTTTCTCGAGTAGTGTTTATCAAATGCACAATCCAATAGGCAGCCAATCGCTAATAGGCTCGACTGTTGAACGCAGCGTATTTTCCGAGAGTTTCGACGACGCGCGCGACGGTTAGTCCCGTCCCGTGACCGTCCTTGCCGAGTTCGCGCGCACTCTCTGAAGTCTGAATTATGGAGTAAGGACGCGCACTGCAAAGCTGTTCATTTCCAGGTATTATCAAAGCCGAAGAAAAAATCAAATAAAAAAAATAATTTGACATTTGAATTGACTGACAGTTAACCCTATTTGCACTGTATTGTATTGTATTGTATGTGCAAATATTGTCAAATAACGACTAACGTAGTGTTTATTAGTGATTATGTACTCTGTGTGTGTCAATTCAAATGTTGACGATGGGTAAATGTATTGATTTTATGCCCAAATATAGTTTTAAATATAATGTTTTAAAGTACAAGAATGAATTGTAATAGTACTCGTAATGTGTAATGAAGTGTTTAAATTTCAGATAAGTTTATTTTCCGTACTTTGTAAATGATATTACACGGATAATTTTAATCTTCTGAAATGGTAAAGTTTTTATCATATAAGTGATTTAAAGTGAAAACGTCGCAAAATCACATAACAGTTAAATTCCATGTGTAATTAAACTGAAGTTGCACGTAGGTATTCAGTTTTCGATGAACATTTTAGAACTCCAATTTAAAGTTAATGTTTTGAGGAAAATAACAAGAGCTCTCAATAAATCTCGTGACATTGACTGTTGACATAACACACAAATAATTGTAATCCAAAATCTTTCCACATCCTATAATTGTTTACTACAAAAAAACATGTTTACATTAATACTTAACATTTATGTTACAAACACATTATTATCTAAACAAAAGGGTTCAAAGAGCATCTCAAAACACTTTGGGGATAAATTAAATATTCAGACACATTTGATTTGCTGCAAGCCATGTTGAGTTTTGAGTGCCATGTCTCTGTCTCTGAATCAAGAAAAAATGAACTCTTCTGTCAGAAAGTATAAATGAATACAAATTTCAGGATGGGAAATACCAGTAAGAAACTAGCGGCTAAATGCACCCTCCTCACGAAGGAGGAACAGAAGTACGTAGCGGCCACGTTCAGGGCTGCCAGCAAAAACTCGGAACGGATCCGTGAGGATGATCTCATCGTGAGTTGCAAAGTAGATGCAGTCTCATTAGAAGTGTGTTCATTTTATGTTTCTTTTATTTAGTTTTAGTTTTTATCTTGGTCAGTGGCAAGTTTATTCTAGAAAAGTATATTTTGTTTAAATTACAGTGGAATCCGTTCATAATGACATCGAAGGGAATTGACAAACACGTCATACTAAGCGGACGTCATAAAAAGCATTTTTGTGAAAAAAAAACCAACCTTATTTTTTAGGTAAATAAATACTTATTTTAATAAAGAAACATAGCATATTAAATAAAAATTAAAATTGCACGTAATAAATGCACGTATGTATGTATATTTTTCATTTTTTGAGATTCAAAACAAATACAAGCCACGTGCCGAACGTCGTCGGGAATCAACGAACATTGCCGAAGGTGTAAAGAATCATGTCGGTCACTTTAAACGGGCAAAATTTATTAAAAATGGGTCATAATAAGCGACATGTCACTGTAAGCGAAGTCATTATATCCGACTTTGTTAAAAGAATTTTATATGAAAACCAAACTTCGTTGTGAATTACGTCATAATAGGCGGTTGGTCAATATAGGCGGAGTCATAATAAACGGATTCTACTGTATGTACGTGATATGAATTATATTTATCTTCTATTGTCTTAGATTACCCTTATCTTAGATGTTAATATAACAAATAATTTTGGAAGAGATGATAAACATTTTATCCTATCTTTAAATAACATAGTGACATGATTTCAATCATGTCAATATTTTAATCATAGACAATATTTTAACTTAAAAAATACAGACTTAAAACAATTTGTGTGCAATAATTTATTTTCTATAACAAAATTATATACTTTGATTATTATTATTAATATTTGAATCAGGTAGCTATTTTATATATATTATATATACAACTAGGAAATCGCCCTTGCTTCGCTTTGGGAAAAATAGTAAAAAATAAATTATATAGCCTATGTCACCCGGGGATAGTGTAGCTTCCCAACAGTGAAAGAATTTTTCAAATCGGTCAGTAGTTTTGAAGCCTATTCAATGCAAACAAACAATCAAATCTTTCCTCTTTATAATATTAGTATAGATTACTAACTACATAAACAACGTAATAATATTGATTATAATTTCACACATTCTTTAAACTGAGCTTGCCACTGATCTACAAGAAACATTCATACAAGTTGTAAGTATTTTGTGTAAAATGTATTTTTCTAACATATTTTGTGTTGGTTTCTAATATAACTTTAGTTTTTGTGTTTTAACTTCATGAGGTATTGGTTTCATACTTTGTCCAGCGTCAGTAACTTGTATGTAATGTCCAAATTGGATACACCTGTTGAGCTGCATTTGTGTAGGTATGTTATGAAATAGTACATTATTTTTTATGAGTAATTTACTTATTTAGTAGGGTTACTGTAGAATACGATATTAGATCTTTAACCAGAGGGCGTTTTCATATTGAAGATTAAATCAAAGGCAGAAACAAGATTTTGGTCCTTTAAGCTGGATTATGAAATTGTATTCCAATCCTCAATCGCCATTTAATTATTTATTTATTTATTTTGGTGACTTATGTCTGGTCCTTCGAGCCGGATATAATTTTTTCAATAAATTTTACTTTGCAGCTCAACATTGTATCTGTGTTATTTTAAGTTTTCTAATTTACTTTGTTCTATTAGTCCCATGTTATGATGATAATTTATTTATTAATATTAATGATTGTTTTTGATTTTACGTTGCTTAATAATTGGTTTTTGGTTTACGTTGCTTAATTGGTTCTTTATTTGAATTCATAAAATGTTTATAAAGTACATCCTTATACATACATATAAAATAATAGTACTAATAGATGAACACGAATTACTGTTTTGCTTTTAGATATGATTTTACCAATTTTATATTTCGTATTAAATTCACTATTAATTAGAATCTTTATTTAGAAATTATTACTTAGAAAACATTTTTTTTTAATGGAAATAGCCGGCAAACGAGCTGACGGTCCACCTGATGGTATCGTCGCCTATGAACATCAGCAACACCAAAGGCATCATTTATGCGTTGCCGGCCAAGAAAGAGAAGAAAAAGAAAGAAAGAACTGGCTCTCAAGCTCCCAGCCGGAACATGACGAGTCGTTTGGCGGCTGACTCATGCTCAAGGGTGATAGCTATCTAGTCGAACCCCATGGAGAAATAATAATAGTAATAATTGTATTAATTAACAATTAAAATCAATATTACCGATATAATCCCTCGAGGTGCCCTACCACCAGCAGGTCGGATTTAGTCGCTTCTTACGACACCCATCCGGCGTGGGATTGGGGTTAGTATTCTAAGCCGCCCTAAACGGCTAAAACTTAACTTTATTTGTGCTCATTATTATCTCAACTACACAATTCATCAAAGCTAAACAATATACTTAAAATAGTTTTGTCATAGAGAATAGGAGAAATATAATTGAACAGCAACTGTTCTTGCTTTGCTTCGGGAAAACTATGCCAGAATACCAACGCTGGAAAAAATTTCGATGGGATTCTTAAAACTCTCATATCTTTTGTGACCTGAATGAAATGACACAAAGGAAACCACATCTAAATCCATGAAGCTTTTCTGAGAGATTACGGGAATAAACACTAAATTCAACAGACAATATTTTTTTGTAGTAGGCTCTATTGCGTTAGTAATATTTATTCTCTTAAATATCTTTTATGTACAGATAACAATCAATTAGATATTTACACAGCAATTGACATAACAATTTGACATTGACCAGTCGTGCGACCAAAAATCAGTCGCGGGAAAATGCACCAGAGCGGCCGCTTAACCGCCTGGCCACGGGACATGCGTCATAGCGAAAATTCGCGCGGTGCGATTGGCGGAGCGCACCATTCGCGTTGCATCCGGTTCTACTGACGATATGTCAAACATTAGCTGTACGTTAGAGGAATTGGATGGAACTGATTATTTAAGGCGATAAGTGAACTACGAATATTATTTGTTGATTTATAACTGTTGAATGTTACGGTGATAAAAATCACATGTTGATAATACAAGATAATGCAAGTAACTTTGTAATTATATTACCGTTTCAAAAAGTTGTGTTATGAGTTTATCATTGAGGAGAATAAAATTGAGAAAGAAACTTCTCAGCACATCTTTTGATATTGGTGCAATGTTCTGAGAAGCATTAAACCTTGCACAAGGGTAATTAATATAATGTGGGGGAGTGCTAAAAGATTTTTGCATATTTATCCTCTAGCGAAAGGGCTAAAATAATTGACCGATAAAAATTGCGTACTGTTTAAATAAAACTAAATAAATAATAATAAATAAATAGTTAGTTGTAGTTGTAATAGATAGTTGTAGGCTTCAGGTAATTATTTAAAATTGAGTAGTTTAGGAGCAGTGTAGCTTGCCAGGGAAAAATTCAAAATCTCTTCACTTGAGCTTATCATGTTTAGTGGTTAACGAATTTCGAAACTGTGTTCGCTCATTTTGATTTATGGCCTAGTAAATCGAGTTGGAGGTGTAAACTTGGCCAGATCGAAATAGAACGAATGTTCGCACAGGAACGTGTTCGGACTTCGGTTAACAATAGGTTTTACAACGCTGATTTGATTAAAGTGTTGCGTGCGTGCTTACACAGACGTAAGGGCACGTGTGAGCGGAATGGCCATATATCGTTTATTATTGTGAAGGGCATATCTCAGAGAGATAGCCACATAAATATCCTTTATTGTTGAGGACGGTTTGTCAAAGTATCATTCATCAGACTTAGGACTTTTTATACTGATCTAGCTACTCATAATTTCTGAATTAGTTAATAGACGAAGTGATAAGTTAATAACGATTTAATTAAATCAGCTAAGTCTCTATACATTCATGCTGAACTTTTGAAATTATGTGTGTAGATGTTTATATACTACTGGGTCCGTTAGTTTAGTACTCTGTACCTACCACCACAAAATAAATAGTAACGGGTTACCTATTGGCTACGACACTAAAAAACTATTATAATTAAAAACTATATGTAAGCTCACTTAGCACGTATCTACGCAAAACAAAGAATAGAGTTTGCTTTTATTTCCAGAGCCGTGTTTTCCATGCAAACCAATTTTAATTAACCTCGGATATCAAAGCTTTTATTTGATTTCTTGTTGGTAATTCTAATGTTTCAATTGTTTAGATTGCATATTTTGGCGCCAAACATCCGGCGTGAATCATCGATCGCAATGACGTCAAATGTCATCTGTCAGATTGTTAACCCGTTTTTGTTTAGGCATTATCCCTATATCCCACCAGCATTTGTATTTACAGGTCCACATTTCTTGTTTTCATAACAACACTGATAAATAGTTGTACATAGTTTTAAATCAAGAATCTATTTCAGATGAGTCAATGAATCAGCTACTGAAAAAATATTAGTGTTATCATTTTACATAGTTTCGTAATAAACGTCCATTGTTAATATACTGTTATGTACGTATTTGAACCTGATTTCCATCAGGCTCTGTAATAAAGCATAAATTGGCACAGCAGACGTAAACAGCGACGTTCAAAAACCGATGTTGTTTATTTTTTTACAACAATGGCGGAAAAATGTTTATAATCGAAATTGTTGTGGCTAGGAAAAAAGCGGAGTTTGTGGTATTTTTTTCTCCCTGGATATGAATGAATTCAAAGCAAAAATTAATCTATTCCCTACCTTTGTAGTCTGATTGGTAGTGACAATGCTCAATCGAGCGACCCAAGGAGGCATATTATATTTTGACAAATAAATGGGTGTTTGCTATGCCTTATTTACCTATGTGTCCATGCCCCCTGCGACAGTCAATGTAGAAATGAGTGAATGTAACCTTTGATTTATTATTTGAATATCATCATATCGATAGTAACTAACTACCTCGTTATTCTTCATTTTCTGTTTAGCTTGTTTGTTTCATTTGCAACAGGGGATGGAGCCCCATCCCATACTTGTTGGCTTCAACCCATTAATGGCCCACTACCGAGCACGGGTCTCTTCTCTTGAATAGGCCTAAAGCATACTCCACCACGCTGCTCCAGCGCGGATTGGTGGAGGGGTTAGTGGCTAACCCAAGTATTGAAAGTTTTCATGCCGCCCGAGGGCCTCCGACATGGCTTAACGACTGTTATCTTACGATAACAACCGGGACCGACGGCTTTAAGTGCCCTCTGAAGCACGGAAATGCTAAGAAATTATTGCCACTTTATGCATTAGTTAATACTTGGTTGTCAATTGTCCTATCTAATACCCTTAAACGAGCAATTCTTGTATATATATATATTTTCTGAATCTCGGAAACGGCTCCAACGGTTTTCATGAAATTTAGTATATAGGGGGTTTCGGGGGCGATAAATCGATCTAACTAGGATTCATTTTTAGAAAATGTCGTTTTATCGGTGTTTTCAGGCAATGATAAACTTCTACAATATACTCTTCCTGACATCTATTGGCAAGTAGCAATACTAAAGCTACTTCAGTAAATGGCGTTGTTAAGCAACACTAAACCGAGCATAGCTCGGTCATCCGGATATTTTTAATTAATACTTGGTTGTCATATTTGAATAATACTCGTTCCGCTTTCCATTCCCGCTGATTCAATAGCCTCAGCAGCAGACAATAGCAGTAAACGATAATCTATTATTATGGTCTCGGATGGATGAAAACCATGCATCCGCCGTAAACATTGAAGATCGTATTTTAAACGGGGTACAGTTGAATGATCGTTACCCTTGATTGAGGGTGTCGGGGTACCCTGGCAGGATTGCCGTAGGGTGCCTACGGTACGAGAGAGTAATGAGATTACCGACCATTTCGGATTTAGCCGGATTTGGTTAAACTTTTAATTAGTTTTGTTAATTTTATCCTGCAATAATGTCATACCTTGGTTGAATGTTTTCACGGTAACAACGGCTGATATCACAAAATAAAGTACATTTAAAATCATACCACAATAAATAAATAAATAATAACGATTTTCTGCTTGTTTAGGTACTGCTATTACAATAGGTCCTTGCTACGAAAGTTATACGTGTCATATTAGCATACCTTCCAGACTACATGATATAGAATAGACATAATGTACTCTTGCTAGAGAGAGAAAAAGAAAAATTGTTTCCTGGTTCCATTAGGTAGTTGGCGATTTTCATAGACCACAGACGTATTCTAATAGTCTCCAATCCTACCGCTAGCCGCGTTAAGAAATTTCGTTCTAAAAACCAGTGACTAATAAAATCCCTTTTTGTGTTGAATAATAATTTGAGTTCATGAAAAGCTATAGTACCTACGTCTATTTACAGTGTTATATTTTGTTGCATTTTAAATGAGGTCACTTGAAACTAGGGTTGGCACACACTGCGTAATGTTCAAAGTACTTTTTATTATATGATATCTATGAGTATATTTTATTAGGACTTCAGCCTGTATGAGATTAGAGAGGCTCTCAAAAAGCTTAAAAACAACAAGGCACAGGGAGATGAAGGAATCACAACCGAGCTGCTAAGAGCTGGGGGGAAACCCCTCCTAGTAGCGTTCCGAAAACTGTTCGATTCCGTCATTACTACTGGGACTACCTCGGAAGCGTGGAGCAGAAGGTGACTTTGTTATTTAAGAAAGGAAATAAGACCCTTTGGAAGAACTACAGACCTATTGCACTTCTGAGCCACGTTTATAAGCTGTTTTCGAGGGTGCTCTCAAATCGTTTTGTCCAAGCCTGCGTGCTTGACGACTTCCAGCCTCCCGAACAAGTAGGATTCCGAAAAGGCTATAGTTCCATAGACCACAATACACACACTGCGGCAGATTATACAGAAGACCAAGGAATATAACCTGCCGCTATGTGTTGCCTATGTGGACTATGAGAAAGCCTTTGATTCTGTCGAGACCTGGGCAGTACTAAATTCTCTTCAGCGGTGCCGGTACGACTACCGTTATATCGAGGTGTTGAAGTGTATATCCACATCGGCTACCATGTCCGTCAGAGTATATAACTTCATCCAACTGCAGAGAGGTGTCAGGCAAGGGGACGTCATATCCCCAAAACTGTTCATCGCTGCGTTGGAAGACGTGTTTAAGCTGATAGAATGGATGTACACTTACAAAGACCTATATGTATAGACAGGCTGTTCAGTACTAAAAGTTCGGACACCTGTATTGACTCCATTAAAATTGGTAAGTAACTATATTTTTACTTTCATTTTTAAAAATTATTTAGTGCTAATTATATAATGCCGCCATCTTGAACCAAACTTAGCAGAACGTAAGCGTCGCGTCGCCCTCCCTATTCTATGCCGGCACTTAGTGATAAAGTACTCTGGGGCTGGTGCGACTGTGACACGGATTTTGTTCGGAACAGCCCGTCTATATAATTTAAGTCTATGTACACTTATGGGTTGCACTTGCACCTTACATTGCACAGATTGAATACAAGTGATACAAGATTATAACTTCTATACCTATCTTAAATATATTAGCGAGGACATAATTATATGTTAGCCAGTAGCGGTAGCCCTGCTTTACAAATATCTTTTCTCAATAAAACCGTTATGACTCAATAAAAAAACTGTAATCTTGCATAAAACATGAAAGCGACAATAAAATTGCGTTGTTCAGTTGTTTTGAAACAGATCAGATGTACTCGTAACAACAGAAATTGTAGTTATGATAGAGCGAGAATGAACTCATTACTCATTAGTTCAAATATGTACAAAATTATGTTAGGGTGCTTTTCCACCAGAGATGTGCTATGCAGCTATGCTGCGAAGATGTGAAATCTACGCTACGAAAATATGTGACCGTTTCCACCAATACTAAGCTATGTAGCTGTGCGAGGAAAAATGCGATGCTCGAGCTATGCTATGTATCGATAGTAGGGAAGTGGCGAGGGCAGCGCGGTGAGGGGAGATTCACTCGCGACGGCCCATAGCAGTCATCCATAGAACGCATCCTTCCATATAGAAAACATATCTTAGTTGAATCCGTTTCCACCAGTGCTAAGCTATGTGCACCAATTAATATGATTGGTGGATATCAAACGCATGCATAGCAACGTAACATAGCACAACTCTGGTGGAAAAGCAGCCTAAGCATAAGTAAAAAAAAACCTTAGCGTTTATTCGATATACATGTAATAAAACTAACAAATCGAAGGCTGTACTTAGAAGATATTGAGAAACATATTACAGGGGGTATTTATCAACGCAAGAGATGATTTTATAAATAGATCTCATACTTAATAATAATTTTTGAATGTGTGTGTTTTACCAAAAAATATATAATATATTACACAAGAATTATGTATTTCTTATGTAAAAATTAAGATTATCTTTGGGTCTTTAAGACATTGACGTCCTAGCAAATAAAACCGAACCGATCAACCACAGACAACGATTATAAGTATATTCCTTAATTTATAATGATGTCATCTGTAAATGATATGTATTCTGGTAAATTTTCAGAAATTCTGGGGTCCCCAAATAGACCCGAGATTGGCGCAGTACCTCACAAATTTTCTCTTCGGCACGGGCCCGCAAAAGACGCCAACGGTGGACTTCAATAGATTCGCTGAGCTCTATGTGTATAATGTTAGAGGTGAGATTGAAAAAGCAACATGTAACCAGCAGATTATTATGTATGTTGACAAGCAAGTATTACCCTCGCTATTAAAGAAACGAATCTAAAATGGCGGTTCGTACTTGTAATGATAGGTAGGACCGTCACCAAAACGGAGTTGCTAGATAGGTGATACTTTTTAATAGACCTATGTTAGTTGATAATCTAAAATTTTAACAAAATAAGTGAAATGAAAAAAAATTTTTTTTTTTTAAACGCTTTTATTTCAATAATGTTTAGTTTATAAAATTAGCTACAAGTTGTGAAAATTTCAAGTCTCTACGTAAAATAGAACATAGAGAATTATGCGTCTAAAGTCTGAAAATCGTTTTTTTTAATTTAACAACAAATAAACAATGAAAATTAGTTTAAAATATGATTTTCGTGTATTGTCATCGGAAATACACATGTCTGCCAAATTTCATCAATTTTCATTAAAGGGAAGTCATTCAAATTAACGTTACAAGATTTGATGCTCCGAAGTGAAAGTAAATAAAAGCGTTTAAAAATAACCGACTTCAAATGAAGTACATCCAATAAAACGAATCATCGAAATCGGTTGGCGTGATATTGAGTTATTCGTCCATTTATCGCGCACATACTAAACGCAAATTTATACTTATATGTTTTTGACATGGATGCCACCACACGACAAGCACCAGCTTTCAATTAAAAAAAGAATCATCAAAATCGGTTCACCCAGTCCAAAGTTCCGAGGTAACAAACATAAAAAAATACAGTCGAATTGAGAACCTCCTCCTTTTTTTGAAGTCGGTTAAAAATAAATATTAGCAACATATTTAAAACCCCGAGCAAATGCTAATTGGAATCGCGAACCGCGGGTTCCGTATTTTCGTATGACGTATAAAACCTAACACCTAATTAGGTTGAGTATGTATCTAATTAAATTGAATATATTGAATACTGGTTAGAATCCTTTAGGAGAGATAACAATTTAACATGAATTTGGAAAGAACGGAGCGCATCGAAACAGCGTGTAAGCCGATTCAGACTGATTATATTTTTTGCGTGCAGTACCGACGTGTGTGACTAAAGACAGAAATAACGTGCGAGTGAGAGGAAATGATAAGTGCCGGTGTTTTAGATTCGTTTCTTTAATGGCGCTAGTAATATATGTATAGTGCGTCGTATAAATGTGATTACATGTGGAATTTTAATAAACATTAAAAAGAAAGTGTTGCCCTATCAGATTTTTGAGAGTCTTTACATTTATCCGACAATCTATAGAAGCGCCACCTGATGGTAAGTGATTACCGCCAATGAATAATAGTGATAGCGTAAGATTCTCGCTTACTTGCATACCTTACAAAGCGAGCGTCATTTAAACACATGAGATCACAAATATTAAGATAGTTGAGTACATGGGACATAGCTCGAAGGACCAATTGCCGTAGGTGAACAAAAGTTATCAAATCAGGTGGGTTGATTAACTAGAAAAGGTAACAATTGGATTTAAAAGAACTCAAACATTTAGGAGATGACGTGGCCAATTTGAAAAGTTCCTTGTCCAGCATGGATATTGAAAGCTTACAGGTATTTTTCGTTGCAGGTACCGTTGAAGAAAGAGTGATAATGACATACAATTGTCTAGGCAAGGACTTTAGTGAGGATGTCGAACTGCCTTATCAGCTTTTGAAAGAAGTAAGTGGAAAAAATTAAAGATTATTATTGACACATGCTATAAAGACTTCTTCTTCTTTTAATAATAATTTATGTCATTGATGAATCTTGTTATGTATCATGTTACATTTATGCAATAAAGTATTGAGTATCTAGATACATAGATGAACATGAAATGTAAAAATCGTGTATGAAGTGCAATAACAGTTATAAATGTAATAATTCTATTAAAGTAAGATAATAACATAATTATAATATAAAATATAATAATATTTGTACGCCGTGATAACGCATAGTATAGTGGTTTTACCAATTTAACCTAAGACCTATTATACAATGTAACTATACTATTACAAATAAATAAATTCAAATTCAAATTCTGCTACTGCTTATCACACAGTACTGCGAAAGCATAGCATCGACATACATAAAGATAGTAAAAGCATCGTCGTCGAAGCGCGCTCGTACGTGGCTGGAGAAGGGGTTCCGAGCCAGTGCGTCCCACGTTCAGGCACTGGGGGAGGCAGTGGCGGCCACTGTCGGAGGAGAGTTGGACTCGCCACAGCATCACTGCACTGCCAACCAGCTTAGCAAATGGTGAGGAGTTGTTATAGGATCTAGAGTTTCTGTAGTAAAGTCAGGAAAAAGAGGGGGAATGGGGGGCTAAATAGGTTGGTTTATTGAAAAGTCGGGATGTACAAAAATGTGTGGAATCGTTTAGGCAGTTGTGAGGAGTAACTTTAATAGGATCTTATTAAATCTCAAATTAAGGCTTATTAGTAGTTACGGTATAGCTCAATAACCCAGGAAAAGGAGGGAGAACGGGAGGCCAAACAGTTTGATATCTGAAAGAAAAATAAATCCCTGTGTAGACTTACCATACACAGGAGTATGTCCACAGACATATATACCTAGAGTAGATGCCGCATGTTCATACATTTCACGTGTAACAGAAAGGATTTTAAATCCTATTTGAGCGCCGTGTCATTTAGTTGGCGTTTTACTGCTATTGGCAATAGATGTCAACTGAAATAACGAAAAATGCCTAATTGTAACGTTTTAAACTGTAGGAATTCTACAAATACAGTTAGCAGAGGTAAAAGAAATATTTCTTTTCATCGTTAAGTAATTTATTTATAAAATTGTGTAGTAATTTATTTTAAAATAATTTTTTTCATATTTATTGCATTTCTACCACGTTTTACAACGAAAAGCACTAACTTACTGTGTACTGCATACTACTCAATACATTGCTGATTTTGGTAGCAAAATTTATACGGCTTGTTTACTGGAACACGCAATGAAAGTAAAACAATCGTTACTATAAATCGTCGCTTAGCTTCGTAGTACGGTGAATATTGTCGTGTTTCTGTAAAATATAGCATATAGTGTTGTTCATTTACTCGGTGTGGTCTCGATGTTAATCGATTTTGAAAACCAATGAATAATAATATTTACATAGAGACAGTTTTTAACAGGCAAATTATTTTTCATTACAATATTAATGTTTCTGTATAGTGATTTTATTCATGATAACATTATAATTAAAGGTTTTCAAGTGACCCCAATATTAAAGCAAAATGAATTATAGCGACGGGGCATAGATATTGGTTTCCAACAAAACATAGCCGTTTATGTTCTATTCATTTCAATGATGACTGTTTTACGGATTCGAAAAAACATGAGAGGTGTCAAGGGACACTCGGATGGAACGAAGTTCCTTGCGATTTAAGTTTTGTTGTACAGCGCCATCTCTGTACAACTTTCTGAAGCACGCTAGCGCCATGTATACATTATACAGAGCATACAGTACAGCGCCATGAGTTTTACAGAGATGGCGCTGTACTGTAAAACTCTCTGAATCACGCTAGCGTGATTCAGTCGAACCTCCTCGTCGCTCATGATGTCCTAGTACTTCATTAAAAATTTGTGTGAAGTTAAAATTCTTCACAAAAATTTTAATGAAGTTACTAGGACATCACGAGCGTTTAGGAGGTTCGACTAAATGCGACTGTGTTCAGTGAATACGTTCAATCGAACCTCCTAGTCGCTCATGATGTCCTAGTACTTCATTAAAATTTGTGTAAAGTTAAAATTCTTCACAAAAAAAAATAGCGTGATTCAGAAAGTTGTACAGTACAGCGCCATCTCTGTAAAACTTACTGAATCACTTCAAAAAAAGTGTCGTCATTCGTAAAATCAAAAAGTGTCGAAATTTTCCGTCTAGCCCCCTTTCAGAACGCGCGATAAGGAACTTCGTTCCAAAAAGAAACGAAGGCTGATTTCAAGCGCAATACCGAATATTGATGTACTGTTTTTTTATTTTGAATTTTTAAGTAGAAAAAAATATTCGTTTAACTTTAGGTAAGTTTAAATGTGTCCATATGATGTTTTGATTTTCATAAAAGAAATGTTTATAAATATTTTTTTTAATTTTCATTTATTTAATTTCTTGAAAGCAAATAATAAACAATCATAATATTTATGATCTCTTTATTTATCTTTACATTTTTGAAGCTTGTGTTTATAATTAACAAATAATCAAGTTAAATAAATCACAAAACTATTTATTCGTTCATATTCAAGCACTATACTATATTATTATGTACAACCAACCAAAGGCATTTTTTATGTTTTACATATTCTACGCCTACAAACGATCATACGATTTTCTATTTACCTAATTATTATCGGTAATCGATTTTGAGAATCATTAATCGTTGTCGAGAATCGGTAACGAATCAGTTTCGAATTGATATCGCTAGGATGGGGAATTTCAGCACTAAAATATTCTTGTGACAGCACAATGTGTCAAAAAAAAGTGACACGCTTGGTTTTCATACAATTCGAGGTACATGCGTCGTCTATTCTTGATATAATGTCTGTGAGTATGTCCCTTTCTATTGAAGTAATAAAATTTAGAGTTAGACAAAGATACACCTACTACTCATGTGCCTCGACGTTACCATAATTCTGTTCGAAAACGAACTTTATGACATTACAATAGAGTTTAGTTTAGCGCGCAATGTAATCCTTAGTTTGTAACGAGGTGTAATACCTCGTTCAATATTCCTTGGCTGGCAGATGCATTTTTCTTTTAAATTTTTAAATCTTGACAGTTTGGTTTGTTTACATAAATGCATCTGTCAGCTGGGCTTCCACGAATGTGGGAGGATATTCTGTAAAAAAAGACATTTTCATTATTTTTATTAGTCGATAATACGTTCATTGGTAAAAGTTAACCATTGTATATTCGTGCTGTTTCCAATTATTCAAGAATATAATTGTATAATGTACAAGTTTGAAATATTCCATATTATTTTATTTGATATCTTGCACTTACCTACCCTGCCCTGAGAGATTACTTGTGAAGGATCTACACCCTTGCAAGTTCACAATGTTGTTGAATGTATATCTTTATCTGGTCATCTGGTGTTCGCAGGCTGCAGTCCAACATCCTGGTGAAGCAGCTCGCGGAGCTGGTGTACGTAACGCTGTACGGCATCAACCGGCGCGCGGGGGACGACAGCCCCCCCGCCGCGCCCGTGCCCGCCGCGCCCTCGCTGCTGCCGCTGGCTGAAGGTGAATGGTGACACACACACACACACACACATACACACACACACATACACACACACACATACACACACATACACACTCACACATACACACACATACACACTCACACACATACACACACACACACACACATACACACACACACACACACACACATACTGGAATGCTTTCAACCCAGTGCTGAGTGTGGCCCTATTTCGTCAAGTTCTTACTTCTACCACGCATGAAAATGCGTGACTCATCTGTCGCGTTACGCGAGAGAGCGAACAATGGATAAAGCGCCATCTATGAACAAAACTATATACACAATTAAGTCAGAAAGGAACTTGCTGAAATAATAGTTTAGTTCAGGAGTTCTAGATGGCGTTGTAGTATAAAGATAAAAGTTTCTTATCTATAAAAGTATGCAATCATTTCATCAATGTTTTGTCATGACGTTGTCACGTTAAACTACCGTCCGTAAACCGACTCTACAGACAACCATTTTTTTTTAATTAATTAACTATCGTCAGGTCTGGAGGCGATGCCGGACTACCCGGCGTTCACGGACGTGGCGCACATCGTGTGGATCAACAGCCACCTGCCGCAGCACCACCAGCACAAGTGGCGGTTCCTCTTCTCCTCGCACATCCACGGCGAGTCCTTCTCCACACTGGCAGGTATGCTCTACTGGTCTACTGGTCATTTAGTTTTCACATGCATAACACAACTTACAGTTTAAAGCAAAAAAGCAGAGCAACAATCCATAATTGTCCCACTGCTGGGCTCGAGTCTCCTCTCACAATGTGAGAGGTACAGGCCATAGTTTACCACGCTGGCTAGGTGCGGGTTGAGAGACTTCACACACCTTTGAGAACGTTATGGAGAACTATCCGATGTGCAGGTTTCCTCACTATGTTTTCCTTCACCGAAGCAAGTGATAGTTAACTTATAATACACACATAATATTTGAAAATTAGAGGTGCGTGCCAGGATGTGAACTCGGGCCCATGCTTTCGGGAGACCGAGGTTCTAACCACTAGGCTATCACTGCTATACTGCTATTATATAACTTACAGTTTATTTATGAAAAATTCGTCCGACTAGGTTCTTACCTATACTTGAAAACCGCCCTCGCTTCGCTTCGGGTATCTATGTCTTAATGATCGTACCCAGGAACAACTACTTTGACATTAGAATAATATAGCCTGTTAGCCCTTTTGAATGTGGTTATTTACAAAAAGAATTTTCAAATTCGACTGGCAGTTTCTAAAACAAACGAGCTGACGATCCACCTTATGGTAACTGGCTTTGGCCGATGGACATCAGCGACACCAAAGGCATCACTGATGCGTTGCCGATCAATAAAGAAAAAAGCTATTCAGCTTTATTAAATTATCATTATATACTCCAGGTAGGATCCAAGACCAGGGCCCCTCGATCCTGATCATAGAGGACAACGCCGGCCATATCTTCGGGGGCTACGCCCCGGCGTCGTGGGCCTTCGGTCCTAACTTCACGGGTACAGACGAGTCGTTCCTGTTCACGTGCGCACCGCGTATGCGCGTGTACCCCGCCACAGGGTATAACGATCATTACCAGTACATGAATCATTATACCAAGACGTTGCCTAATGGATTGGTGAGTAATGTGGTATTCGAGATATCATTAAATTATATATTAATTTTTTTTTTTTTTTCTTTGTCTAGCCGATTTTTGCCATCAAAATATTTGTTTTTTTAATAATACATTTGAGGCTCCATTTCAAAATTTCTCTTATTACTTTTTTTATTTTTTCTGTGTGCAAAAATTATTATTTATTTTTTTATTAAAGTTTAAGAATCCCATAGTTTTTTTGCGACAATAGCTAACAACAGTAACAACCGTATTGATCACGTCTGCTTTCAAAAAAGTATCAATATCGGTCCATTATCCATATTCGTTTACGAGCTACGATGACACACACACCCGCACAAAACACGTCACTATACAACATGCATAACGCCCCTCTGTTTCGGGAGATAAAAATAATAAAAACTACAAAAACCACAATATTAACCCGCAGAAATGATATTAAACTATAGATACGTTATGCCCTTACAAATCAACCAAAAAATCTGTTCCGACCGAGCTACAACACACACACGTTTATTTTTTGTTTCACTACACCAATTACTATTATACTATATTATACTATATCTATTATACTATTATATATATATACATATATTATACTATATCAATTGGTAAATTATGTAAAAGGGATGGCACTACTAAAACCATAATAGTGAAAAATACAGCTAGACGGCCTCACTCAGAGGCAGCTATCAACTGTCTGAATTAAAATCGCTATACTTGACTAGATTCGACTGACGTAATTTCAGCGCCGTCTTGGCATATCTACCTCTTTTTATACATAAAATATCATTGACCCGCAGCTAATGGGCGGTCAGCTGAACTTCCCTGGCATCTGCCTGCTCGCGGAACCGTTCGGCGAGGGCTCCTGCGCGGAGTCCTGCAGCACTTACCGCGGGTACCGGCGCCCCAGCCGCGACCCCACCTTCCGGCTGCGGAGCCTCGAGGTGTGGGGCGTTGGGGACAAGCCGGTCGAGGATAAGGATGAGGTAGGTAGAAATAGGAGACTTTGGAGAGCTAGTTATCTTAAATTATCCAGTATTCAGCTGTGTTGACAATGATATTAAACTATAGATACATTATGCCCTTGCAAATCAACCAAAAAATCTGTTCCGACCGAGCTACAACACACACACACGTTTATCTTTTGTTTCACTACACCAATCACTATTACATAGGTAAATTATGTAAAAGGGATGGCGCTATTAAAACCATAATAGTGAAAAAGACAGCTAGACGGCCTCACTCAGAGGCAGCTATCAACTGTCAGAATTAAAATCGCTACACTTGTCTAAATTCAACTGACATAATTTAAGCGCCATCTTGGCATATCTTGTATATAATATCATTGTGTTAGTTAGTATGTGAAAAATAAAAACCGACACTGTATTTTTGTGACTGTTTAACACTGTCTAAGTAACTTAGTGAAAATAGGTAGATTGTGTAACAAAAACGTTACAATATTTCGAAATTCTTTTTGCTTTCCTTTAAACCCATTACTAACCCACGATTGGACAGTCCAATCGTCCATAAAACTCCTTTTTATAGACTAAAACCTACCACCTCTTTTCAGTTCCATCCATAACGAATCCCTCCCTAACCCTCCCTCCCGTCCTCTAGGAAGAAGCAACAGTGGAAGTCCCCTCGAAGAGAGATGTAGCAGTATCGGCTCGAAGCAGCGTGCTGGAGACGCGCAAGTCTGACCGCGCCATGCTTCAGCTGATGGGCAAGACGCAGCATAGCGACGGATTCAGGGAAGACTTAGTGGATAGGTTATAGCAGTTCCATCCTTATCCCTCCTTAACCCCCCCACCTAGGAAGCAGCAACAGTGGATGCGCGACGTGCGATGGATTCAGGATTGAAGACTGACGGAATAGTGGTGGAAGTTTGTAGCTGTTGGATTATGTATATGTCATATGTTCCGCCTGCGATTTTGCTCTAAACAGGGGTTCACGTTATGAAATCACAAATAAAATGTATGTATGTCTGTTACCGTTTTTTATGAAAACTAATGGCCGATTTCATTGCGGTTTTTTGCATTCAAAAGGTATCATTATAGAGAAGGTCCATAGATGTGTTTTATGGCGGTAGACCAGCAGGGGGCGCTGCAGTAGCCTAATAATTGTTAGCTACGGTAGGGAGTTCGTTTTTCTTTTTTTTTGTTTACATCCGACGTGTTTTTTTTATTTTTAAATTTGAAATATCCTTAAGGAGTATAGTTACAATTTAACATAACTATACTAAACGCAAAGACTCGTGGCAGGCGGAGTAATAAAACGTGCAAAAGAGACGGCACATCATTTTCTCAAAAACAGTGCAAGTTGGAGAGAGAAAATGATGTGCACCGTCTCTTTTGCTCGTTTTATTACTCCGCCTGCCACGAGTCTTTGCGTTTAGTATAACGCAGAGTACTTGTTTTAGGAGGAGCGCGACCTGAGCGTGTTGGACTCGAACCCCGAGGCGAAGGCCATCCTGGACATGGCGGGCCGCGCGCGACACAGCGAGGGCATGCGCGACCCGCCGCCGCTCTAACACCGTACGTACGTTACACACTCATAGCCCCACACTAGGATTCCCTGTGTCGTGGGTGCCATGGACAACAGACATACCTGGACCGAGAACAGAAATTTAAACTTGGTTTTGAACATTTTTGTATGGAACCTGGCATTCCGCAACCTACGAGTCTGCCATTTTGAAATAACCTCGTCTCAACGGTGATGAATGACGTGTCTAAAATTTGTTTGTTTTGAACTTAAATATCTCTGAAAGTATATCACTTACGACATTTCATCGCTGAATACTTTTTGATTGTAATCACTTACTCCGTCGATTGTGGCATGTTTCATCACTGGCCGCCGAAACGAGGTTTTTTTCTAAATGGCGGTACTTGTAGGTATGCCAACTATAATACGAGTAGGTTCAATGCCCTTTCCACTTCACTGGGATTCGAAATTGGAACCCTTGGCACGGCGGTCTGTCATGGTAACCATTACGTCACACGGGTTGTCAATTGACTTGCTACTGAACTTGCTTAGGAGTTTCCTTGCCGTAGGGGTTTCTTTCGCCATTTCATCTCCATGATAACGAAAAGATTTTGAATTTTGAGCACGTATCTCTCCTCTTGAGGAGGCCTAAAGGATACAAGCACGCTGCTCCAATGCGGATTGGTTGAGGGTTAGTGGCCTTCGATGTGACTTTACGACTATTATCTTACGATAACGATGAAGTGTACAAAATACAAATACAAAATACAAAAATCTTTATTTGTATTACGGAATGATAATAATATTACCAGTGTCTCTCTCTACAAGACAGGCAAAAAGAAGTTTAACTCCGTACCAGCGTGTTCGCTTACACATAAACACCGACATGTTGAAGTCAAATTTTGTATTAAAATTATTTTATTTGATTGCATAGTTCAAACTTATTTATTCTTGCAGGATTCCTTCACATAAGAATTTTCTCTGTGGAAACACCAAAGCATGCTGCCAAAAGCGTAAGGCATAGTGGACAGCATTGACCACGTTCAAGTCTTTTATGAGGCTAGACAGTGGGCTTACTTGCGAAAACTATTTCAACTTGAGTTTTTGATTTATCATCGATTTTATATCGAATATCTTCGATCTTCCAACGCGAGAAGTCAAGTACTGTTCGTTCAATTATCATTTAATACATTTTAAAAGCATAAGTTGTAAAAAATACTATTTTGACACTTAAATAACCGATTCAATTCAATTTGGATTTGATTGTAAATCGATGTTGGTGATAGTAACATTGGTGGCGTTAACTCGATTTGCGATTATTTTTAGCGATAGCGAATAACTGGAAATTGTTATTGTGACAAATCTATTGAAAAGTTTTTGTTTAGTTTCTTATCATTTTGTTAAAATTATCTTGAATATTTTTGTCGCTATTTTGAACTAGTTTTAAAATTAAATTTTATTTTTATTATACAAATCGGGTTATGGTATTTGTAAATATATTATGGCCGGTTCCTATAATCTGTATGTTACTTATTGCAAATTAAAAGATCAAAGATATTTACACATTTGTACGTATTGAATTGGTCTATCACTCCTAGTGTCTGTCCGTCACATATAAAATAAAGGAACGATAAGTAAAATTAACAGATGATACAGATTGTTAACTAGCAGTAAAAGATAGATAGAATATTAGGATCGGCAGTAAAAAAACTGACATAAAAATTATTGTTATCGCTTTTGTATCGCTTCATATCACTGACCAAATTGAGTGAAGCTACGTATCAATTAAATTTCTTTAAATTTTAATTATTACATTATGTTAATTATTTAATTGTTTATAAAATTGTTATTAATTTATATTATTATGGTTTAAATGGTTTCTGTATATTAATATATACGTGTTAAAATTTTATTGTGAGTTACCAGTGAATCTTGTATGCATTGAATATTTTTGAGTAGAAGTAGAATTTTATTAATGTGCATTTTCTGCACTGACCTCCAATATACAGGGTGGAAAAAATGACGGTAGTTGGAGGAAAAGTACCCTGAATATTGATGGCCAATTTTACTGAAAGGAAACATTTCTTTAATTACAAAAATAATCTAAAATTTTAACAAAAAAATAACCGACTTCAAATGAAGTACATCCAATAAAAAAAGAATCGTCGAAATCGGTTGGATACTGAGTTTTTCGTCCATCTATCACGCACATACTTAATGCAAATTTAAGACATATGCTTTTGACATGGATGCCATTGTCAGATCTCGATAAAATTTATGTGGGACCACACGACAAGCACTAGCTTTCGATTAAAAAAGAATCATCAAAATCGGTTCACCCAGTCCAAAGTTCTGAGGTAACAAACATAAAAAATACAATAGAATTGAGAACCTCCTCCTGTTTTTGAAGTCGGTTAATAAGTAAAACTGCGTTAAAAAAATTTAAAACTCACCTGCTTGAGCTAGGTATCGAACCGGTGAATTGTGAAAAAAAATCCTGTATTTTAAGATACCAACCGAAAGGGTCATGTGACGTGTGTGCGTCGTCGCCACGATAAATACGAAGTGAACTATTTATTTTTGATAGTAAGTAGGAACTTAATACGAAAAAGAACAATGCCCAAAAATTATTTTTCATTTTTGTTAGCGTCTTAAAACATCAATTATACTGTAGCAATTCAATTATTTTTTTACGTATTTTAAAATTAATACCTGTACCCGTAATACCCAGTGAAAAATAATTTTATTAATAAGTGATGAATTGACTATAATAACAATGATGTCAACAATGTCCATTTTCATTCGGGCACTCACTTCTATACATAGCTTGTATCAAGCAAGATATAGGGAGACTTCTGGCCAATATTACACACAGAATTTTGTAATAAATGTTGGTATGACAAATGTAATGATGTCAAATTTCCATTTCCGGTTGTCAATCAAAAAAAAAATTAAGAATAAAATAATGGTAAAAATTACAGGCAGCCGTAAGTCTCCCCTACTCTATGACTCAATGGTTATAAGAATTCAATCTCAAAATACTTTAGTTCTGGGGTGTGTCTGCTGAAAATTCTTATATATCTGAGCTCAGAAATTAAAGCGGCGATTTCTAGAATTTTTTTCATTTTAAGACGCTAAAGTTGAAAATGAAATAAAACGATGTATGGCAGTTGGGCATTGTTCTTTTTCAACTAAGTCATTTTTCTTGGTCTTCTCTTAATTTAAAATATTATGTTACTTAACAGAAATTGATCCTTATGAATGTCCCTTTCACTTTCACAGAATACAGCATGTTTTTTCCTATTTCACCGGTTCGATACCCGGTTCAAAAAGGTGAATTTTAAAAATCTTTGGCTGCAGTTTTGCTTAGTTTTGAAAATAAAGAAATGTTTCCTTTAAGTAAAATTTGCCATCATCAATATTTAGGGTACTATTCCTCCAACTACCATCTTTATTTTACACCCTGTATACAGTTCAAACTCGTGATATTTAGGGTCGTCCATATTGCTAGTGACAGATAAAGAGGTAGGTGTAATAGAGGTCGGTAATTTTTATAAGTGCCATGAATTAAGTCAAAGTTTATTGAGATATTTCAGTACATAGGATCTGAATTTCATAAAAGTTATAATCTGAAACATAGCTTAATCACTTGTATTGGAAGATTTTACAAAAAATATGCCAACCTTAATAAGTTACACCGAATCTTTGCTATCAAAAGTCCAGCTTATCCATTGAAGTATTATTACTAGCGTATAGAACCGACGCCGCGGACACCATGTATGTCCCAATGCATTGGCGCCACGTGGCTTCAATCTTCAATGGATTCGTTCCATTTTGTAAAGAGAACGGGGGCTCAAGTTTGAAAATGGAACCTCCCGGGCGGGACACACATTTTGTTCGAGATGTCTGTTCTATGACATTATACTTCAATGAGCTTATCTTAGCTTTTAACCAAATGGATGATGTATAAGTTGACCTGTTGTTATTTTTAAGTCCCAGTAATTATGTGACCTATTGTTCTTGTGAGTAGTATAATATTCTGTCTTTATTCATTTATGTTTATTAAATGTTCATTTTGTTTCTAAACTTATATTTTTCAACTATAATAATAGAAGAATAAAGTGCAATGTGCTAGTCAAAGCTGTGAATATATTTTCTAATCAATTGTACAAAAAACTAATGTAGTATGTGCTACGGACTCTTGTGATTGCGTAGTTAAATATTTTTCTGCCTTGCAAAAGATAGTAAGACAATATTATCGAAGCTGTATTAGATATTTTTTCTCGTAAAGCAAAACTGTAAACTGTTATTAAGATCGTTAGATCCGACTGTTATGTTCCTTTTGATCGGACCATTATTATAAATCCGACTTAAATTAAAAGTCCAGATCCAACCCAAACCTAACCTAAACCAAAACTTATAAAGATTAATTGATTCTGACTGAAAGGTCTAATTACAAGTAATATATATTTTGTATGTTTGAAATATCTAATTAAAAATTAATAGATTACTTACGATAAATATTTCTACCTACGATAGCTACGATTGAAAAAATTATTTACAACTGATATTATTTTCAACGATAAATAATACGATTTTAGCCGTCAGATCTCTATGTAATCCAGAAAACATATTCCAATTCAATTTCGAAAATACTTATATCTTTTGCAGAGCAGTATTTTAATGTGTATTTTTCTATGTCATCGATTGTCGCACAAATTGTTGTATCGTGTATAGTACATTCCTTGCTTTGTTTTTTTTGTCCTGTAAGATGTGGTTAGCGACGAATATTTACAGAGAACAGTTTATTTCTATTTTTATGGGAATAGCAGGCAAACAAGCTGACGATCCACCTGATGGTAATTGGCTATCGTCGCCCATGGACATCAGCAACACCAAAAGCATTACTGGTGCGTTGCCGGCCAAGAAAGAGAGAAGATAAAGAAAGAACTGGCTATCAAGCCCCCAGCCGCGACGAGTCGTTTGGTGATGGGAAGAATGTAGCCTTTACTAAGTTTCTAAGTAATCTTGGACTTCATGACCACTTACGAAAATCCAAGTAGTGCTACTTTGGATTATCACGTATCGACAAATTGAGTTACTCGTAGTTTGTTTTAAACCGTGTAATAATTATTCAGTTCCATTATATTGGTCCATTCGATATAGATACATGTTGTGCAAGGACCAATAATAGAAGTACCTAGGTATAATAGAAGTTATTACTCTGTGGCCAAAACTAGTCTAAAAAATTGCTGATCACATCTCCAAGGACAACTCACTCAGCATTAATTTGTCTAGATAATTTTAGATAGTTCTCATTATATAAATTCCAGTCTTACATAAGTAATTTGAAATTGCACATAAGAATTTTATATTTTATATTGTCAATGTGTGTAAAAGTGATTATTTTATTTGTCTCAGGGTGAATTCGACCAAAGTGAGTAAATAAGTTGAGTCCTGGAAATAAATTGACATCTGTTCTTCGGTTTCAAAGTTGTCATAGTAGCGATGGGTGACATTTTTATGACCTGGCGAAAATTATAGTTAGATGGGCTTTAAAGTTGTATTTTATTTTTAGTCAGGTTACATCATTGATCATTCATTCAACAAATATTTGAGGGATAGTTGATATGAGGTTCTAATTTTCGAATATTATGTGCGTATTACAAGTTAATTATTATCACTTGCTTCGGTGAAGGAAAACATCGTGAGGAAACCTGCACACCGGAGAGTTCTCCATAATGTTCTCAAAGGTGTGTGAAGTCTACCAATCCGCACTTGGCCAGCGTGGTAGACTATGGCATGTACCCCTCACATTGTGAGAGGAGACCCCGAGCCCAGCAGTGGGACAATTATGGGTTGTTGCTTGCTTGCTTTGCTGATATGAGGTTTAAGAATTTTTATTTCTCAAAAAGAATTACAAATTCAATTAGGTACTTGAGAAACATAACATGTTACGGGCATAGCGTAGGCATAGTAAAATAATAGAGGGTAGTTTCCCAAAAATTTTGAAGTACAGTTCTTTGCTATGAATGAAGTCTAATTTGTATATGTACAATTTTAATTTTATTGTACTATTTTTTTATTTTGTTTTTTATTTTTTTGTTCTTACTACTATCTGTAGGGAATTTAATAGGAGACACACGAAATAAATATAAGTATCTATGTTTAATGTTACGTAATTTAAATTTATTTTATTATGATTTATGTAGAATATAAAATTTTAAAAGTTTTTTAAATGATAATAATAGTTACTCGTAACATACTATAATAATGTATTATATTTGGTCGAATTTCCCCTTAGTTTTTAAATTCCATTTTACATTCAGTCCGTGCTATTTGTATTGTATAAACAATTGTGTCTTATGCTTAGATGTTTATGTATTTAACAAACGAGATGTACATACAGATTGTAATTAATTTGTTAAAATATAATACATTTTACTTATTGTCTAGAACTGTGTTTTCTTAAATTGTACCTGATATTCGATTTTTTACTGTGGTAGAATGCTGAAAACCTTGTTTTGCTAAGAGTGACGTTGTATTTAAATAATAATAATAACGCTTCACACTCATAGCCCTACACTGGGACTCCCTGTGTCGTGGGTGCCATGGACAACACACATACCTGGCCCCCAATTCTCATTTTGTAGAGATAATCTCGAAGTTAGACATATCACTAATCTTTAAATCTCGACGAGACATGTCGGCAAAATCTCGAATGTATCCAAAAAAGTTATTCTGGAGCACATTCGAGATTTTATCTTTCGACATTACCATTAGACATATAAAATAAACGCTTTACAACGCCGTGATTGGTCAAAACGCGTGACATTTCAATCCCGAACGCTTTACAACGCCGTGATTGGTCAAAACGCGTGACATTTCAATCTCGAACGCTCCGGACCATACGTTGCATGTCGCACGAAAAGGCTCAGAGATATCTCTAAAGGACGCTTTACGACGCTGTGATTGGTCAAACATTTCAATCCCGAACGCTTTACAACGCCGTGATTGGTCAAAACGCGTGACATTTCAATCTCGAACGCTCCGGACCATACGTTGCATGTCGCACGAAAAGGCTCAGAGATATCTCTAATGTGACATCCCGAGAATAAGGAAATTAGGTTTCATTAGAGATCCGCCATGTTTTTTAGAGATATCTCTGTTAGAGATGTATCTCTACGAAATGAGAATTGGGGGCCAGGACCGAGAACAGAAATTCAAACTCATCATTCAAATTTCCACATCGCTGGGAATCGAACCCAGGACCCTTGGCGCGGCGATCCGGCATGATAACCATTGCGCCACACGGGTCGTCAAGGATTTGATACTTTCTTAGTTACAGACTGCAAATGTAAACAGCTTTCCTTGTGTAATAAATTTTATTTGAAACATATACAAATTACATATTTCTTATTGCTAATAACAGCTAGTATTTGTCTTTCAATAATTATGTCCGTAATTCATGTATATGAAACGAGTATTCGTTAATGGTAATTTTCTCTCTCCCCCTCTCTCTCACTCTCTCTCTCTCTCACACACACACACATACACTAGGACCTCCTGTGCTGCGAGTGACGTATTCACTATTTTAGATATCACAACTACCCACAATCGGAGGTCAAAATATTTATCTGTCACTTAAAATTGCTCCAGACGGTAATCGAACCCTAACCCACCGATAGCAGAACCACTACCAAATGGGTAATATAATTTTACATATAAAGTTTTCGTCAACATTCCATTTCTTCTATTCTCTTCTTACCCATAGACAAGTCAATGGGTCCGTCCTGCCATTCCGCGTTGCTCTCATCATTGTCGCTAGGCCGCCTCTCCGAGGACTTATTGGGACAGATCATGCCGTACAGAGGCACTGAAGGCTCCGGCTGGCTACCTTCAGCTGGAGACGGATTTCTGGTGTGCATTCTGAACGAGAAAATACCTATTAGCTAGCAACAGTCTCTCGCTAGTAAAAGAGCTCATAGTAGTAATATTTACATCAACAACTATTATCTATGCTTAATCTCACCAATAGGGATGTTGACACTAATTATAAATTAATATAAATTTATGTCTAAAATATTAGTGGTAACATTTAAAGGCCTAAAATATGATTATTTTATTGAAATCAATCACAATAAATTAAATATCATTCATTTAAAATGTTAAAAATTGTACTCACTGTCACGTGACCTCAAACGCCATTTTGAGAATATGACGTCATTGGAACAATTTTATATGGAAATTCAACAAACTTAGTAGACAGATAGTATTGAATATAGTTTAGTGACGTCACGTGACGTTTTTGGTGAGTTTTATTTATTAATTTTTGTGTTTAAATTGATGATTATTATTTTTATAATAATTTTTTCGTGAATATTGAGGTTCTATCTATAAAATAAAATTTAATCCTAAAATTAGTCAACATCCTTATTATTACCATAATGATAACCACTGATTTATACGTTTAAGCCACATAATATGCAAAAATAATCTAATGATAATCTCATCGAGGAATCACTTGACTTTGTTCTACAGTTTAATCTAATGATTTACAGGTTGCTATCGCTATTTAAAACGCCGTAGTACGTTTTTTTTTATAATAGATGAGTCTTATTACAATCTTGGCACTATTTTGTTTACCAAACCAACATAGATTTAGAACCAGTAGATTCCCATACATTTAACAGAGCGAGATCGCCAGTTACAAAATCTACGTGAAAGACAGAAACAAAAATATTATTTTTGTCCCCGTCACCGTGGCCGATTATATTATACATTACATTGTTTGTCACAAGTGCAAACAATATGTGAGTTGTGACAAACAATGAAGAGTGGGTTAGCTATTTGGAGATTTAAAGTTTCAGTTTGTTTTTAAGCAGAAAATCGTAGTAAGCTTGAGTATATACGAGTAAGTTTAACTACGATGATGTGGAACAGTGTTCTGGGTTGCTTGTTAAATGTTACATTTATTTTCTCTTAAAATAACCTCAAAGAAACGTAAATTCTCTATCTCATGTGCGGCCACGACGTCACTAAATCTATAGCTACTACTACATCTATGTATATCAAATAGGACTCGTCAAAAATGCATGTGGCAGTGACGTATCCAGGATTATTGTTTATAGGGCTTTAACCAGACGATAAAAATGAACCTTATTTAAATTAAAAAGACCCATTGAAATATTATTACTAGCTTATAGAACCGACACCGTGAACACCATGTATGTCCCAATGCATTGGCGCCACGTGGCTTCAATCTTCAATGGATTCGTTCGATTTTGAAAGGAGAACGGGGGCTCAATTTTGAAAATGGAACCTCCCGGCGGGACACCTTTTGTTCGAGATGTCTGTTCTATGACATTATACTTCAATGTAAAGACTGGACTAGGGAGCTAGTCCACAGGACCCAGCAGTGGTAAGCTTGAGTAGTACTTACTTATACTTCCGACAGGCGTCAGTGCGGTGCCGCTCGAGGTACCGGTGCTGGCTGAACGCCTTCCCGCACGCCGCGCAGCGCCACTGCCACGAGTGGTGGCCGCGCGTGCGCTGGTGCGCGCGCAGGTTCGACCTGGGAACAGTGAAAGAAAGAAAGAAAGAAACATATGCACTGCAACAATGTTTAAAAATCGGTGGTTTCTTATTTATTTATTTAAACTTCTTTGGACCATACAAAATGTATTAGGACAAAATGTATTAGGCAGTTGGACAGCAATGAAGGCGGTTGCAATGAAAACTATTAAAAATGCATAAACTTATAAGTAAAAAAAACATTAAGTAAATAGGAAATCAAAAATATATACCTGAATATATACATATTAAAACATACTAATACGAGTACAACAATTATTAATTGCATTCAGAGTTGCAGCTACCAATATGCCGGAAAAGGGTCGCACTCAGAGTACCTACACGGCGTAGAAGGTAGCAGGTACTTTCTACGGCCTCTGATTTTTCAGTGCACCCGTTAGTCGCGTGTAGATCGGCGAGCGGCGCAACAAGTGCATTTCTAGTGACTTATCTGACTGCAATTTCGAATTCAATTAAAATACATTCAGTGGCGGTACAGACATACAAGCCGAAAAGCCCAACTTACTATCATCACTCTGCAGTTGTTAACACTCATATTATTTGTTGGTATTATACGAATGGAATGGAGTGTTCTGTGTTGTCGGGCCAAAGATCCCGAGATCCTGGGTTGTATGACACAACTGGGCTTGCCTTGTTCTAAAGGCCTAGGCACGCCACTGCCTAGGAACAGGCTGCTACATCACTATGCTACGGAACAGGACGTGCTACAACACTAGCAATATCCGAAGCTATTCCATTGGCCGTTTCTTCATTGGACGACACCATAACGACATCTTATATGTGTATCGTGTGTATAGTGTTTTAGCCGTATTGGGGCGGCTTAGAATACTAACCCCAATCCCATGCCGGATGGGTGTCGTAAAAGGCGACTAAATCCGGCCCGCTGGTGGTAGGGCCCCTCGAGAGATTATATTAGTAATATTGATTTTAATTGTTAATTATTACCATTATTGCTATTATTATTTCTCCATGGGGTTCGCCTGGATAGCTACCACCCTCGAGCATGAGTCAGCCGCCAAACGACTCGTCGTGTTCCGGCTGGGGGCTTGAGAGCCAGTTCTTTCTTTCTTTTTCTTCTCTCTTTCTTGGCCGGCAACGCCTTTGGTGTTGCTGATGTTCATGGGCGGCGATAGCCACTTACCATCAGCTGGATCGTCAGCTCGTTTGCCGGCTATTTCCATAAAAAAAAAACCTGGTGGATCGTCAACTCGTTCCTTTTCTTTAACACATATTTTTTGTTATGGAAAAGGACGAGTTAACGATCCACCCAGAGCCGGCGTTAAGGGGGGGTAAGGTTAGGCGACGGCTTAAGGGTGCCAAAGGAGGGGCGCCACATTTGGGGTGAGGAGCAAAAAAAAGAAAACAAAATCTTAATAAACGTTCCCATTGGCTCAGCAAAAACTTTTTGGAGTAAAATAAACTCGATTTTGATTTTCTTATATTATTATGGGCGCCACAATATTGCCTGGTTCGTCAGTGGCTTAGAGCGGCACTATCATTCACCTGATGGTAAGTGGCTATCGTCGCCACATGCTCATGCATCAGGTATGTACACCATAGTCTTCACTGATGCGGTCAACAAAGAGCAGCCCGGATGCGTTGCGATGGTTGGTGCGATGGCCGTATTTAGTCATGGCCATTAGAGTCCCCGCAGACTGCAGACTTTAAATCGGCCGATAGTTTGATCGGGTACGTAATCAGTACAGGGAACGAATCGTAGCAGTTTTCGCAATTACGAACCCGATCAAACTATCGACCGATTTAAACTCTGCAGTCTGCGGGGACTCCCTACAATGGCAGGCTTTCATAGGACCCTACCTATCAGCAAAGGTCCGGCCGCAATGTGGATGCGGGCAGGGGAAGGGCCGCTCGCCGGTGTGGAGTCGCACGTGGCCCTTCAGCACCCAGGGCCGGTCGAAGCTCTTCCCGCAGTACGAGCACACGTGGCTGGGCCGGAGACGACGGTCCTGCCATACTGATGGCAGGGCAGGGAAATCTGGTCGGAATAGGTACAGGTAAGGATAAACAGCCAAACGACTCGACGTGTTCTGGCTGGGGACTTGAGAAAGTTATTTATTTTTCTTCTATCTTTCTTGGCTGGTAACACACCAGTCATGCTTTGGTATTGCTGACGTCGATAGTCATTTACCGTCTGAGTCGTCAGATTCGTCAGCTCGTGTCGCTATTTCTATTAAAAAAAAGAAATATAACATTGATTCAATTATTTAAATACGCAAGACATGCAAGACATATTCAAGCTATTTTGTCCAGATAAGTACCGTTGTATACATTTTTATCTCGATAATGTTTTGGACCCTCCTGGCAGTGCTGGTTCCAAGATTTTAGTTTGAACATTATTTATATTTTGTCACGATGGCCGTACATAGGTATAAGATTCTCGGGGGGAACTTGAGCCCCCTAGAATAAAGCATTTATAATATCATTTTATTTAATAATATTATTCTGTTTTACTAAGATAGAATAATTATAAGACTAACCTTTTCCCAATAAAACATTATTATCCGATTCCAAATCGGAATTGCGCAAATTTTCCTCATCAAACGATTCCTTGCAAAACAAAAGTTCCCGATTAAGTTTTTCGTTAGCGTTTGTTGTCACCAAACATTTTAATTTCTCTGCGATTTTATCAATTTCGGAACCGCCTTTGTTAGCGGGCTTCAAAGGCTCACGATTCTTTATTTCCTCTATAATTGGCGCCAAAGGTTCCTTTCTTATCTTTTTCTTATTCACTTCCGATTGTTTCTGGTCCATAGAGTTCTGCTCGGACGAATCGTTGATAAGCTGTGGTTTGCTAGCGCGACTGTCATTTGCTTTATTTTTTCTCTTAGCACGAGTTTTCCCAACGAATACTTTGCGTTCGGTTTTTCCTTCGCTAGACCTCAAATTGTATGTGGACTTTTCAGTGATCTGCTTATGTTGGTTTAAACTTTTGTTTTTTCCTGTTTCGGAAATAATTACAGCTTTTTCACTCTCTGACGCGTAGTCATAAGTTTCTGTATCTACAAACTGCTGAAGAAATTGACTTCTTTTTAAAAGTTGAAGGTAAAAACGTGTAGAAATTGGCACTTTGTCGTGGTATAAAGTTTCAGTGTTTTTTAAAAGATTTTTAAGTTTTTTCGCCTGCATTTTTCTGTGCCCTTTTGCGTCATCTGAAATTTTAGCGATTGAAGATGATATTAGTACTTAAACGCACATGGGCGACATAATATCGAGGAATCACGTAGAGATAAATAAATAATAAATAAATAAACGCTAACACACTCGTAGTAGGTGTGTCGCGGGTGGCATGGAAAACACACATAACATATCACAATCACACCCATGACCCGAGTACAAATATTTATCTGTCACGTAAATATCTACCCCAGCCAGGAATCGAACCAGGGACCCCTCACTTCGCAATTTTCAAAAAAAATTCTATCCCAACCTATCGTAATAAACATCACTTACTTTCATTCGTAAATTCACTAGATTTATCTGTGGAAGAAGACAGACCAGACCGCACAGACATCAAAAAACACTTGGGCATTGTGTCCACTTAATAATATAGTTTCAGCATCTAGTTTAAATATAGTAAATAAATAATATTCCCTGGAAGATATCTAATACTGTACCACACTTGTTGTATGCGTCAAATAGAAACAAGTGAGGTAAGTACATTAATATATTTTAGGAATTCCAATTTTGAGCGGCCGCGGTGGATTGTACTAACTGCCAGTGTCGCATCGTGTCAACGACCGACCACAGACCCAACTTTAACGTTATTATTACGAGTATAAACACTACTGACTACACTATACAGGAAGAGGATGTTTATACTTCATTTGCGCTTTGGAGTTTTCATTCCATCTAAAATCAATAGAGGGAATTGCTATCATCAATGTTATAGCAAAATAAAGTTTTTTCTCCCGGTTAATTAAATTGTGTTACAAGGATTTTGAATATATACGCTATAATAAGTCGAAAAGAGTAATTTTATTTCATAATGCTTTTAGTTTGATAATAGGTTTTGCAAGGGAAGCATGTTTAATTAAATGGCGCGCGCGCGGAAGACGGGGTGTACGTGCGGGGAGCGCGGGGAGTGCGGGAGGTATCAGCAGGAGTGGACTATGGAGGGCGCGCATTGATTATTCGCGGCCGAGACGTGGTGGCGTGCGGATGTACATCGCGTTTTCAGATTTGCCGCTCAACGATCGCAATACCGGGAGATGCTAAACATTCGCGGGGCGTTCCTACGCGTGTGTCTGTGTTTTGAAAAATTTGTCTGTGTCTAGTGCGTGACTGGGTTCCCGCTGTGATGTCGTGGTAGAGACGACATTAGCGAGGCAGGGCGGCAACATGGGCAACTCCTGTAGCTCTGGACAAGCGCATAAGGACAAGGATAACATATCGCAGCAGTCCGAAGAGTGAGTAATGATGCGTATGAATCTTGACGCGCCATGAAGGTCATAACACTCGGTCACAATAGCTTCTTTAGCTAAATGGGTTAAGTGAAAACAACGTCGTCACACATTTATTATTTGTGAGTCGTAACGCTTTATTATTGTGCGGCAGCCGGAGATAAGCGAGGCTGTCGAGATCAAAATAAATCAATACATCGACAGCTCTTGCCTACAGGTTGTCTTGTCAAGGATTCCCACGGGTGGCGTTTGAATGAAAACAATTTGGAGACTGAACAATAACGCTGTTTGCGGTTACGATTTACTCACGATGAGAAACCATTTGCGATAAAAATTATTCACAGATAATTTTTTATTTGTTTCGCGACACACTGAGAAGCAAATATTTGCATATTTGCAGAGATTTTATAGAATCTACGATAGTTCTATAGAAGAATCTTGAATTGCTTTATTCACAAAAAGTCATAATAGGTATGAAGTAACTACCATTTCAAGAACCTATTGATGCTGATTGCTGGTATTGGTATAAAAGCAATGGGTAATATAAAATACCTACCTACATAATTAGAACGATCTGATAAACTCTTAGATATTGATTTCGAATAGCAAGACTAACATCCTACCCTATTTGATCTTTAGGGATCCCTTCTATAGTGATATTATGATCGGGGTATCATTGGAATTGTAAATGTACTAATTTCGATTATCTAATTATCATCAGTGTTGAAAATGTAAATCTATAAATATTAAAAGATTCATATCATGGACTTTATAATAAAAGGAAAGAAGAATGTCAATGGAAAGATGATGCAAGACAGGCACAACTACGATTTTTAGAGTTTAATCACAGAAGAAATAATAGTACCTACATATTTTAAGCTCAATGCCGATGCATAAAAAATAATGCTTTCAATTCCATTACTGAAACTCAAATACCGAAATAAAATATTCATAAAAGTGATCTATTGAAGCAACTTTCGTTAAATCTTACATTTAGACTTAGTAGCACTTATCTGTGGGCCTGAATTAAGCCAAATGAAAATATGAAATAAATTTTAAATTGCTAAAGCTTTATCGTGTTATATTCTTACAAAATTAAGTAAAATCACAAAATAATGAACACGGAAAAACAGGGAAAACTTAGGAATTGCAAAATACGTTATGCACTCCCTAATTTTAACTTCCCTATTTGTTTTCATTTCTCAAGTAAAGTTGATTTACTTTTAACTTTTATACATTTACGGTCGTATTTTTGGAGTAAGCACAATAACTTCATCCTTTTCCGTTGAGCAATTTATCATTCATCTTCAAGGCCCTTAACTATAGGTCTCAGATATCCTTAAATACCTAATACAGACCAGTCTTTCACAGTAACCAATTCTGTTAAACATAGTAGACACAGTAGACACAATGCTTTCGAAGCAAGTGATATGGAATTTTAATACGCACATAATTTTGAAAATTTCGACAGTGTGCATTTGAACCCAGACTTCTGTGGAGATCTACTTTCAAACTACTAGGCAATCACTGCTCATAATGCTTACAATTGTTACCTCTATGTTGATGTTTTAACTTTTAATCACAAATAAACACTATTTATCGGAAAGGTTAAGCTATCAGTATGTGTCTCTAGGTGTTATATCAATAATTTATGTAGTCGTAACGTAATTATTGATTGGGACGCAAAGCACGTTCTAAATTACGTTACATTCTTGCACCGTGAGTGGTACTCTAAGTGAGGACACGCAAGATCCGAGTGTCCCCCGCTCGAGTATTTAATGAGTATTTATTTTCGGAGGGATTATTTTTACACGTGCCTGTGCGAATGCTCTGGAGACACTTCGGCCGATTGGCGTCTATTAAAACATAACTGGTTAGAATCAAAATAAAGAGCATACCATTCCTAAGATCTTTTGCCAGATATTACCAAATAGTTATTCTCCATTTATTAAAGTGTGAATGATTGATTAGGTTGCAACGTGTTTGGATGAGTGGCACGGTTTAGGAAATAGACAACGTTTATCTGCTGGGAAAATTCTTAATGAATCTATATTTGCTTAAACTGCTCCTGCTTTTAAGCGTAGATACAAGTGTGCCTAAAACTTAGTCCATCGAGGTCTGCTTCTAAATACGGAACTCCTTTTGCACTAATATATTCAAAACAGTCTAGATTCCATGAATCTCCGCCATTTCTGTGTCTTAAACCAATTTGATTAACGACAACACTCTTTGCATCAAATAATCTTTTCATTCGAGGGTCTCTCTTTCCAATATTGATCCTAAACCTAAAATGAACTTCGTGGTCCAGTTGGTAATCCTTATTTGTTCAATATCATTTTGCATTTGCTTGTGTTTATACCGTCATTAATCACTTGTAAGAGCGTAGGTACTACTCGTATACGCTGAGTGACATCCAATATGTTAAACAATTGTCTGACCACGCCTGAGATTGATGCTTGATTACATAGATTGATATTGTAATAAAAGTGTGATCTAAATATTTTTTGAATGGAGGTTACTGGTTCCAAATTATTATTTTGAATTAGCCGTGAAGTATTACTATGTTTCCAGAGGCATTCCTGAGGGAGTTTTATAGTCTTCTCCTTGTTCAAAAGCATTGATTACCGCCTTGTATTATTTTCAGGAGACCTATCTGATATATAGATCTAAATGAAAATATAATCTACGATCTATTAACAGGCATTGAAAGACACGGAATTTAAGGTTTACGTATTTTTAGTTCTTAATCATATCCTTGTGTTCTCTTTTATTCCGAAGGAAATCTGCACTTGCTTCTATTACAATTTAATTTGATTGTATCTTGTCTCCATAGTACAGATAAAATGTTCTTATTAGGGCAATTTTTTATCTATATTTCATGTTTTCTGGCCGTAGTTAGCCTGGTCTAGTTAGAATAGTTCAAACAATTTTATTTTAATTTCTCTGGCAGCAAAATAGTCTCTAGACTTACTTAATAGACTTTTACAACCTTGGCGATATTACGTTTTTTCATGGAAGAAAACTACGAGAATCATAAATATGATTTCATTGGACAGTACTGTTATTTTTATGATGCTACTTACTTTAATATGAGATGCCTTAAAATTATGAAAAGTTTTGGTTTTCATCCAACTGGACAAAAGTGCATCTAAAAATCCTCCAGAGATGAAGTTCGAAAGGCGAATACTTCTTGTTATGAAAGCCGCAATCCTAATTCAATATTCTGTCTATGCTATACTGTGCATAGGGATATGTATTCTTTTTACGTTATCTTAAATAAATGATAAGAGGAATGATACTCATAGGTACATAAATTATCTAGCATTCTTCATTGAAACGAAAAGTCAGTTACAGTTAAGTACATACCTATTATGTTGTAGTATCTTATATCAACTAGCAGTTTTAAGAATTACATTTTTAACCCCCGACGAAAAAAGAGGGATCTTATAAGTTTCACGTGCCTGTGTATCTGTGAATCTGTAGTGTAGGTATGTCTTTCTAAAAAAAAGCAAAGCAACAACCCATAATTGTCCCACTGCTGGGCTCGGGGTCTTCTCTCACAATGTGAGGGGTAAGGCCATAGTCTACCACGCTGGCCAAGTGCGGATTGATAGACTTCACAACCTTGAGAGTAGGGATGTCTATCTATGGCATCATAACTTCCAAACGGATGAATCTGAAAGGTCTTTTTTATGCAATATGCAGGCAGACGAGCAGACGGGGCACCTGATGGTCAGCAGTCACCGTCACCCATAAACACTCGCATCACCAGTGCGCTGCCGGCTAAGAAGGAAGTGATGGACCCGCTTCTTGAAGGTCCCCATACCGTAGCACTGTGGAAATACCATGCATCGGTGGTAGTTCGTTCCACAGTTTACACATACGCGGTAGGAAACGCGGTGGACGAATGCCAGGTATCGATATGGTGTTTGTGAAACCTGGCATTGCAGCGCGTTGAACGCAGCGTATTAAACTAAACAGTTCTTCAGAACATTCCCCATTATACAGGCGGTAGTAAACGCACAGAGAACTCACGTCCCTTCTTAATCCCAGCGATTCGAAACCTTCCGTGTGCTTGGGATCACCGACAATACGAACAGCCCGTCTCTGAATCTGGTTAAAGGGATTCACTTGAGTAGTCGGTGCTCCAGTTCAAAGACGGGAGCAGTACTTCATATGAGGTCGGACTTGTGCTTTATAGAGCAGTAACCTATGTTCGGGTGTGAAGTACTGCTTTGCTCTATTGAGCACACCCAGTTTCTTTGAGGCTAGTTTGGCCTTAACTTCTAAGTGGTCCCTAAACTTTACTTCATTCGTAATGTCGACACCTAAAATCCCAGTACTTTTGGAGATGTTAAGGGAAACATTCTGAAACTGTGGTGCCACGATAAATGGGGATTTGTTTGCGGTTAACGCTCAAACTTGTGTCTTCGAGGGGTTAAATTGGACTAAATTTAGTCTGCCCCATTTTGAGACCCGCTCGAGTGATGTCTCGAGATCAGACACAAGTTCAATCCGTTTATCTTCTAACTGCATCCGAGAGATGTTTGCTTGACCAGAGTAGCAGATGTAACCAGTACTGTCATCAGCATAGCAATATATGTCCCCGATTTCGAGCATATTATTGATATGCATGATAAACAGAGTAGGAGATAGAACAGAACCTTGCAGAACGCCAGTATTTATGGGTTTAATATCCAAGCAAAATCCGTCAACAACGACTTTAATGTTGCGCTCCGATAAAAAGCTGGCGATCCGCTTGCATAATCTCTCGGATACTCCGTAAGAAGTTAGCTTAGACAATATGCCCTATGCTATACCTAATCAAAGGCTTTCAATCAAAGGTGACTTAATCGATAATGTTCTTAGCTATGTTTAAAGTAAATAAAACTGTTGGGGGTTTAAAAATTTTAATTTATTATTGGCCATTATATTTTTCAACGGCATAATTCGAATCCATAAACATTTTAAAGTACATTATAATTTTAATGTCTGATGATAGTGATGATCTAAGAACTGATGTTCTTGAGATAGAATACATACATGCAGTCAATATCCAAGGAACATATGAGGACGTGGAATTATATAACTACGTAGATGTGGTAAGTATGTATTATAGTAGACACTTAAAATCCAAAAATTATTTAAAAACATTGATTTTCTCAAGGCAACTTCTTTTACCTGTCCTATTTAACATATCCATCAATGACAGAACTAGTTGACTTTGTATAATAGTACTAAGAAGTATAGAATTCTACTGATATAACAGACTAAGAAAATTTTAAAACAAGTCTAAATATATGCAAAACCTCGAAGATAAATTCGTTAAAATTCAGCTTTTTCAAACAAATAACAAAATGAAATCATGCAAAAAGTAGCAAGATGACACTGCTAGTACTTACCTAATATAGTGATAGTATTATGCTGGTCATACATGATCAAGTATACCTGTCAAGTTTGCAGCGGACTTGACGCGGCATCCAGTCAACTTGACGGTGTATGGCCATGGTATCTGGCCATTTAGCTATCTCATCAAACTGGATGCCGTATCATCAAACTGCAAACCTGACAAGTACACTTGATCATGTATCGCTTTATAGTTAGACGTGTACCAACCTCATAGTTGGATCAAACGATTCTGTATATTGCATTCCTAACCTACCTATCCATATAATATTTACTTGGGATGATATTACACTGGATATTACGCTATTATACGCCACTATGTGTTATATTATTTAATTTGACCCTCAATCTATATTGCAACAATCTACTCATTGCATAGGTACCACAGGCGTAGCCAGGTTTTAGTTTCGGGGGGTTCAAGAAGATAAAAAACTAAAAGTACATAAAATAACCCATAAGAAAATTGAGAATTGGGGGAGACCTGCTCGTAAAGGGAGTCTTTTTTCGAGCACTCTCTATTATATTTCAAGAGATCTAAAGATAAAATGTATGGGGTGAATAGTACTTGTTAACATTTTAACTTTTCGTGTGGGGGGGGGTTTGAACGCTTGGGTGCCATAGAACCGGCGTTAGGGGGGGGGGGCAAGGTGGGCCGACGCCCTAGGTCGCCTTTGGAGGGACGCCACATTGGAGGAGCAAAAAAAGGAAAAATAAAATTCTTAATAAACGTTCCCATTGGTTCAGCAAAAAAAGCTCGATTTTGATTTTCTTATGTTGGCGTCACAATATTCTTGCCTGGGGCGTCAGTGGCTCTAACACCGGCACTGCATAGACACTTCCATCCATCATGGGTACGAAAACCAAGAATCAGACTGTAGTCCAAAATTTGTCTGACGAGTGTTTTCGCAGTGGTTGAAAGACCATAATCATTATTGAAATATTGTGGAATACATGTGCATTTGCTTATTTTGGACATTTTTTTGAACTCAACTCATTCTTTACTGTATACCTGATATCTGGGACCCCTGATACCTATACCAAAAAAAAGAAAAAAAGCCAAATAAAAAATAAAAAAGTCGGTTGAGAAACTATTTTCTCCTAATGTATTCATATAAGTATGTACCAAATCTCCGCCCATAATATCTATACATATAATCATAATTATTGGCTTCAACCCATTAATGGTCCACTACTGACATGGGTCTCTCCCCTTAAGGTCGCGTAGAGCATACTCCACCACGCTGCTCCAGTGCGCATTGGCGGAGGGGTTATATAATCATAATAATTATAACACAAAATTATAAACACTATTGAGGAATATGGCTGAAGGGCCATTGGCGCTTATAACAAATATTGTTGTCGCTAAAACGTTTTTCATGTTAGAGTAAAACCAAGTCAACAATCAATATTAGTAGAGTGTACAGCGCCGCAGGATATCACATACCTATATATTGTTGACGTAGAGTCTTGTAGTTAAGTGTCAATAATAATAATTATCCCATTATACCGTAAGAGTTGTACTCGTAATTGCACTTCAGTATAATGAAAGCGTCAGTTTGAATGTAAAAAAGGGGGTCTTGCGTACCCCAATTATTCAATAATTTACTAACCGTTTTGGATTTTTTATTTTTATTTCAAATATGATACATCCAGTGCCCTGTTTAATAAACGTTACAATTCGACAATTTTGTAAATAAGTGACATATTTGTTAAATTTTATGACAAGTGCTGTTTAATAAACCTTACAATTATGTAAGAATTTTACATATAAAAATCCTACAAATATTAGAATTGTAAATGCTGTTTAATAAACTTTTACATATGTAGAAAACGCCTGTAGATTTCGATGAAATATTGTATTTACAAATTTGTAATTGTAAGTCTGAGTTGTAAGTTACAAATTACATAAAATGTAAATTTTTGTTTTCAAAATTTTTAAAATATTTAGAATTTGGTTTTACCAATAAAATTAGCTTACAGAGTGATTTCCTATTTGTTTGATTTTTAACGAAACTTGTGAAAAACAATAACAAAATTACGTTTCTGTCTATAATATACAATAATGTTTAAAAAAATGTAGATACGTCATGCCCTTACAAATCAACCAAAAAATCTGTTCCGAAAAGAGCTACAACATCTTTTGTTTCACTACACCAATCACACTACAATAATACACGAAGGCATTTTAACGTTGTTTGTCAAATCTCAAGCACTTCTGACAACAAAAGCGTCCATATCTTCATCTTCGGCGCGCTAGTGACATATCTACCTCTTTTTTACTTATAATACCATTTATAATATACCTTTAATTTGACAGTGACGTGTTAGAATCGTATATTTCCTATTTTTTAAGATCATTTCCTATTTTTGTTACCAAATATTCGAATGTAGTTTTGCTGACCCGAATTTTTTCGTTGAATGTAAAATCTGTCACATCAAAAGTAAAGTTAATACTTTTACGAAAAACTCGCCGCCGCCCTTATACATATATTCATCGTCACTACTGTCACTACTTCCACTACTAGTTGTTAGAATCATTTTTTTTTGTGTAGGTATAACAAATAAATTTCGTTACTTGAGACACTAAATTGTAAATTTCTGACACAAGACGAGTCCACCTGTCGGAATTGTTCTACAATTTACAAAATATGTAAACTTGTAAATTACAAGTATTGTTCAATAAAACAGTTTTCCCTACAAATATGTCAATTGTCACCTGTAGAGAGAAAATGTTTATTAAACAGAAATATGTAAAATTGTAGGTACAATTTTACAATTTTGTCAATTTCCTACCATGGTAGGTAAACTTGTAAGTTGTATTCTTTATTAAACAGAAACTTGTAGATTTGTAACTTGTAATTTACAATTACAATTTACAATTTGTAAAGTTTATTAAACAGGGCACAGGTTGGTCCCATATATTTTAGAAGGTACTTCCATGTCGGTCCCATATTGATCAAAATTCAGTTCTGATACTGGAATCCATGAGTTCAGGAATCTCCTTTAGATATATTTTAGCTAGCGTGATTCAGAAAGTTGTACAGCGCCATCTAGTTTCATATTGCTGAATCATACTGCTGAGCGCGTAAAACAATACTTAAATCGAAAGGAACTTCGTTCCATCCGGGTGTCCCTTGACACCTCTCAAGTTTTTTTTATTAATTATGGGTAGACGTGCTGCCTTAAAAGATGTCATACTGTGTAATTGACTTGATTACCAAGATGGATAAAGTGTGCCGTGATACTTCAATGGCTGTAATTGGCTTTGACAAACGCCACACGCAAAATGTATCTTATATTCATTGCTCTCTAAAGTAACGATGTACCTACAGCGTGGTAAAGCTTTTCCCTCAAAAGATAACATACGGGTAATGAAGTGTACATAAAAAATTGAAGTTACCTGGATTTAGGGGTTGGTAAAAAGGCAAGAAATAAACTACCAGGTTCGAGTTGGCATGGAGCGCTCATTTTGTATTAATATAAAACGGAATATGTATGTAAGAAGCTAACCAAAGACAGCTATTAGAAGTCTTGTCTTGAAATGAAAAGAAGACTAAAATAAAAAAGTAAAATAAAAAACATTTAGTCTGCAAAGATTCAGTTTTTCTTTCCTTAAATAAATGAAAGTCAATTAATTATAAAAACAGAGCTTAAAAAGCAAATTTATGAATGTAGATCCCTCGGAGGTAAAAGATATAAAACTGTCGGAAAGATAATAGTGAAGTACACAAAGTATGTACTCTAGAGTCGAAGAAAAACTTTTTGAATATTTTAACACGGCTCTCGATACTAGTACTGCCGTCCTAACGAAGAGTGCAATAAGTCGAGTTTTTGGGCAAATTGACTTCAGACTTAAGACCATATCTTAATTTAATTTGCCCAAAAACTCGACTTATTGCACTCTTCGTTAGGACGGCCGGGTAGGTAATAAACGGTGTAGTAAATACATATTAAGTACTTATAAATTATTATAATATTTTTATCGTATAATTGACATTTTTAATCTGTGCCTATAAACAAACTATTCCTCTAAGTCCCGAAAAATATAATTAGTTCATCATGACTTCTATATTTAAAGAGCCACATGTAACTTTGCAATTTATTAGCGTAATAAATGTATTAGAAATAGGCTAAATGTATTTATACTGCCAGTTCAAGTCTCGCCAAATGCTCTAATGTGCTCTTAAATAATAATAAACACTGAATATTATTTTATGGAGTAACCACGAGGTACTCAACTGTGACTCGGTGTTTTACGAACGATAGATACTGAAATGGAACGAAGACGAAGTTACGAAAATACTGAAATAAACAGAAAATACTGGACCGGATCCGGATTTTCGATTATCCGAACATTGAAGTACCTATTATTACTAGCGTAGAACCGATACCGCGAACACCATGTATGTCCCAATGCATTGGCGCCACGTGGCTTCAATCTTCAGTGGATTCGTTCGATTTTGAAAGGAGAACGGGGGCTCAATTTTGAAAATCGAACCTCCCGGCGAGACACACATTTTGTTCGAGATGTCTGTTCTATGACATTATACTTCAATGGTTAACCTAATTATTTTTAACGAACAAACTATGTTTGCTAACAATTTGCTAATAAAAAAATAAACCGTGCTGTAACTGTTATACGAAATTAAATGGTTTCGAAATATAACACTGTGTGAAGGAATATCTTAATTGCTACATGCAGTTAATTAATTAGATATTGTTGTCGCCATTAGTTAAGTACGACGTGAAGTGAGACAGACGGACGGTTTGTCTGTTCTAATTGTATTGTTCATTATTATTGAACACGGTAACACTACGTGGTAATGAATGAATGTCTCAATATATTTATGTTAACTAGATCCGCTCTGCGATGTAAATTCGACCGTATTCCTAATAGTTAATAGGTTAAAGTTTGATTGTGAGGATGTATGGATGTTCATTACTCGTAGGCAAAAACTCCTAAAGGGATTTTTATGAAATTTATCACACCGGCAGAACATGACTTGGAATAAGATATGGGGTAGGTACTTATTATCCCGGAAAAAGCGGGAAAACCGCGAGCAGAACATTGAAGTACTATTACTAGCGTATAGAACCGACCAACACCGCGAACACCATGTATGTCCCAATGCATTGGCGCCACGTGGCTTCAATCTTATGGATTCGTTCGATTTTGAAAGGAGAACGGGGGCTCAAGACTTCAAAATAGGAGGTATTCAATTCGACTGTATTTTTTTATGTTTGTTAAGTACCTCACAACTTTAGACTGGGTGAACCGATTTTGATGATTCTTTTTTTAACCGAAAGCTGGTACTTGCTATGTAGTCCCACTTAAATTTGAGCGAGATCTGACGAGTAGTTTTTGAGTTACCCCTAATTTTGAAGTCAGTTATTTTTTGTCAAGAATTATTATTCTGAGGCAGATATTTTTGTTCATTGTTGGTTTGGGTTTGCGATGTGTCATTGTGTGTGTCTTTACCACCACCACCTTAACCTAACACACGGAATTCTGTGCGTGAGGGTGTGAGCTTTTATTTGAAAGAAAGAAAGAAAGAAAGAAAAAGCATTTATTCGAAGGAGCACAGCACAAACAATAAAATCTAAGAGTCTCACTCCCTTATTCACAAAAACAAGCCAAGATAAAGGAATTTTTAGTCTTTTACTTATGAAAACAACAAAACGTATAAAAATACATCCATCACCCATAAAAAAACTTTTATGAACAAGGCCATAAGACCCCAAATCTTAAAAAAAAAAAATTATGAGAAGAAAATTTATTTAATATTCTTAATAATGACACAATACTGAGTATACTTACGTCAGTCTATCTTCGACATTATCTCTACAAGTCAAGAGTTGGGCTCCAGAATCTATTTAAAGACACGTCACTATTAAACTTTTTATTTATCTGCTCCTAGTTCAACACTACTGTGATATGACTGTTCAGGCGGTCTATTATGAACTCTTAATTCCAGCCAAATTCCAGTGTAAACGTCAAATGCGTGTTACGAAAGCGGTCACGTGACACTTTTTAGCCAATCATACGTCGTTTAAAGCCCGAGAAATGAATTGCCTGGAACATGAATGTTTTTTAAAAAGCTCATAGTCCACAATAAATTGATTGATTGATTAATAGATAGTTTGATTGACAACCCTCTTTTTTCGTCAGGGGTTAATGACAGATTCTACTACTTCACTAATGATTCCTTTCTGCTTAACTACGTCCAATAGTACCTACAGCTGTTTCCTGTAAATAAATAATAAATATTTAATTTAATCGCGTTTCGACACGCGTCCTTATGTAACGAAAAGTTTCCTTTCAAAGGATTTCTTGAAACAGTAAGCACTTTGGAAAACGACGGCTGCCAATCAAATACTTTCACAACTCTCCTTGGTTAATTTGGAACTTACAACTCAGTAATTTGTTAAGCTTAGCGTGAAATCTTACGTTCAACTTAAGTAGGACTGATAGATAATTGGCTTCAACCCATTAATGGCCCACTCCATGGTGGGAACGGGTCTCTCCTCTTGAGGAGGCCTAGAGCATACTCCACCACGCTGCTCCAGTGCGGATTGGTGAAGAGGTTAGTGGCCAATCCGAGTGTCGGAAGTTTTCGAACCGCCCGAGGGCCTCCGACATGGCTTAACGACTAGTATCTTATGATAACAACCGGGACCGACGGGTTTACGTGCCCTTCGAAGCACGGAAACGCTTAAGAATTTTTTCCCACTAGCGGTCACCCATCCAACTACCGACCGCGCCCGCTGTTGCTTAACTTTGTCGATTACGGCTATGAGCGCTTCAGATAGATAATAATATCTTTCAAACTATGTGCTAAAATTCATAAAAATTCTGAAGTTTTTGCGTGAAATAGTTACAAACATCCCTCACAAAACTTTCATATTTATATTATAAGTAGAATAGGCACATAGATAGATAAGAATATAATGTAAATATAATACTAATATTATAAAGCTGAAGAGTTTGGTTGAACGCGCTAATCTCAGGAACTCTGCTTCGAATCGAAAAATTCTCTTTGTGTTTGATAGTCTATTTATCGAGGAAGGCTATAGGCTATAACATCATATATTTCAATGTTAGTTTTTTCCACAATTCAACCCGGGTGAAACAGCGAGGCACAGCTAGTATAAATATAATACTTGAATACAATTACGCCTAGTCGAAATCACACCGCAAAATTCCCAGCGTTTAATCCGTGAGATTGGAGAATCGCCACGATGTGTACTTACATCTCGGTTTATAATGTTTGTGGAATGCGTGCAGATACTTCTCGTATTTTAATATCTTGGTTTTCGTGACCTAGTTTGTGGTGTGACGCGCGTGGACGTCACTGTCTCGCTAGATACTGCACCGGATATGCCGAGTTACTCGTAAGTATATCCTCCTACTAATAATTATAAATGTGAAAATTTATAAGGATGTTTGCTACTCTTCCAAGCAAAGCCTAATAAACGGATCTTAATGGGCAGTGCCGGCGTTGGAGCCACTGATGCCCTAGGCAAGAATATTGTGGTTCCCACGTAAGAAAATCAAAATCGACCTTTTGACGTGATAACGTCTATTAAATCGATGCCGGGTGCACGCACGAAAAAGTATGACTCATCTGTCGCGTTCCACGAGCGAGCGAACGATGGAGAAACCACAATATGACAAGCACTAGCTTTTGATTAAAAAAATAATCAGCAAAATCGGTTCTCCCAGTCAAAAGTTCTGAGGTAACAAACATAAAAAAATACATTTGAATTGATAACACGTCTCCTTTTTTTGAACTCAATTAAAAATAACTTAACTTGGCAAACAACTATCATTAAAAAAACTTTGTGTTTGGCAAGGTAGTATTTTTCATGGAGTATGTATTCGAAAAAGATAAATTAAAAAGGTTTGAGAACCTGTGGTTTAACCATTGAAGTATTATTACTAGCGTATAGAACTGACACCGCGAACACCATGTATGTCCCAATGCGTTGCCGCCACGTGGCTTCAATCTTCAATGGATTCGTTCGATTTTGAAAGGAGAACCGGGGCTCAATTTTGAAAATCGAACCTCCCGGGCGGGACACATAATCATAATCATAATCATAATCATTTATTGCTAGAACATAGTACATGAATAAAGGTGGTTTACAAAAATACATTTTAACCTTATGTTCTACCTCTTTGGGCATGCAAATTGTCACACATGACTCTAATAAAATTAATACAATATTATTAAATTACAATTATAAATTATCGAAATAAATGTCAATTGATTATTAGATACTATTTAAATGTCAAAATGTCCCACAGTTTTAATAAATTATAACGTGATAAGTTTATAAAATGTCAATAATGAAGAATAGAATAATACAATTTTAGTTTACAGCAGTCATATGTACATATTTTGTTCGATATGTCTGTTCTACGACATTATACTTCAATGGGTTTAACCCAATCAAACAATAAATAAATTCAGTAGACAGCCAGACAGATCTTATTACAGCGAGCGTATGGAGACGGAACGAACATGACGTAGTTCGTGCGTATATCAGATATTAAACACAAATGTACGAGTATCTAGGTCAAGAGACCTCTTCGCTATGGATACGTCTCATCAATTATATTTCTTTTATATACTAGCGCTCTGCCCCCGGCTCTGTTCGCATTTTGCTGGATAATAAGTACCCTATATATTATAATTCCAGATCAGTCAAAATCAATCCAAATAGGTCTATCTGTTTGCTAAATTTCATGAAAATTCCTTCAGTTTTCTGCGTGACAGAGTAACATACATCCTCACTTTTCACATTTATAATAGTAGGATAGAAGTAGGTAATATAAATAGGACTACTGGAAAATACTTAATCTGAACAAAATTCAGATCAATAGATTTTATATGTATAGCCTAAGTAAGTTCGTCTTCAAAATTTTTATATTTCTTCCAACAAATTTTATCATTCTCACAGAGAACGTCTTGTCTGAAAAAATTAAATTTAAGAAAATATAATTACCCTACAAATTCTACGGTTCCACCCACAGGTTCCACCCTGTATACGAAGACCAAAATAACTGATAAAGTTTACCCCTCAGATTTACCCAATCAATTAAATATAATTTAGTGATTGTTTAAGGTTTCACAAATGTTGGATGATAATAAATTATTAATTAAATTTTTCCCTCAATCAGTCTTGAGATCGTTAATCAATTTATAATAAGTTTCATTTTATTTTGGTACTAGCAACGCTTCTCTATGGATTCCTAAGTAATAAATATTGCTTATAATTTATTTATCGATTTACATTAAAATATTTTATTTTATGCAAATAATTTATTTACTAGCGAGGGTACCCCACGACCCCACTCGTTTTATTAAATGTAATCCGCTTTCCAACTTCCGTTACTCACTTCCGCCATAGACAGTAGGTAAGTGCTTTCTCCGATTAAACTCCCATTCTGCCGGAACCCGCTTTTGGCAGCTTCGTTCCATAAATGCAGATACGTTATTAATTGAGAGTATATATTAATTTATTTACAACCAAGCTACTTAATCAAACGAAATTTCATTCAAATCAGTGCAATAGTTAGAAATGGGACATCTAATCACAAGATTCTGGCACCGCATCAAAGTGAATTTAGGCCTGCACTTCGAATCAGGTGTTAACCGGCGGCCATGTTTGTTTTTATTTTTAAAATACGATTCATTCCAATGACAGTAAACACTTGGCGCGTCGTTATCCCGCCCAAACGATAGTGACAGATCATTACGAGGCGGCAAAGATAATTATTCATGTTGCCATCCCCAATACATTTGAATGCATTTGCAAATGTTGTAACGGTACGTGGTTTCGATGTGCGTATAAGATGAAACATACGAGTACTTAGCGAAATTAGTAATGCATTATAAGCAAGGTTGTTATATGATTTATTTTAAATCCATCCATCCATCTATCCATCCATCAACCCCTTTAGTTCCACTGCTGAACGGCTTCCCCTAACTTGCACCACTCTGACCGGTTCTGAGCATTCTGAATCCAGTGGATTCCCGCTGTCTTTTCAGATCATCAGTCCACCTGGTCGGGGGAGAGGGGGGGGCTTCTATACTCCGTTTTCAGAGACGTGGACGTTCCTCAACGGTATTCGAACTATATGGCCACCTTATTTCCACTTCAGCCGACTTATTCTTTGGCTATGTCGGTTATCCTAGTTCGTCTACGGATTTCATCATTTCTGATTCGACATTCGACATGGTTTTCGTCTTGTTCTGTTATTCTTAAGACCCACCCGTTGACGCGCTGTTCAAGTCCCCGAGCATTTTACGAAATTCTTTCAGGGATCCCACCAGAATGACAATATCATCGGCATATCGCAGGTGTGTGATTTATGGTCATAGCACACATATCAACTCGTAAACGGAACGTAAACGTATCAACTCTTGCATGTCAGTATTCTTTGTATGAAACTCCCTACTGTAAAGCACACTTATCGGATCCGTAACGTAATCGCCTCGCCTCGAGACAAGCTTACGGTGCGTGGACGACTTGCCGTAGCCGCGCTTACGTCTCCCCGTACGCTATCCGTCGACTTTCCGTTTCCTCGTGCACGCCCCGCGCCGCGGCTACCGTTGCGTCGGCGAACTGCTGTCATTCATTCCGTCAACCAGCGGCCGGCGAGCCGTAAGCGCGGCGTCGCCTAGCCGTAGCCGAGCTTACGTTAGGTTGACGGCGAGGCGATCCGGTGCCGATCCCTTTCCGAGTTGATATGTGCGCTACGACCATTATTCACCATTGATGTTAATGCCACGTCGTTTCCACTCCATCAGCTTGAACACGTCTTCCAACGCAGTGGTGAACAGTTTTGGGAATATAACGTCCCCTTGTCTGACACCTCTCTGCAGATGGATGGGGTTCGTGGCTGTGTCGTGTACTCTGACGGACATGGTGGCTGATGAGTACAAATACTTCAACACCTCGATATACCGGTAGTCGATCCGGCACCGCAGAAGAGAATTTAGTACTGCCCAGGTCTCGATAGAATCAAAGGCTTTCTCATAGTCCACATAGGCAACACATAACGGCAGATTATACTTCTCGGTCTTCTGTATAATCTGCCGCAGTGTGTGTATGTGGTTTATGGTGCTGTGGCCTTTTCGGAATCCTGTTATTTATATTATTTTTATATGGTCTTATTATTCTTATTAATATTTCTTATTATTTTAAATAGATACTGGTATGTATAATATTTCTTCCAGTATTTACGTATCTGTCTCATAATTTATTAAATCTCATCAAATATTATACATAATATAATGCTTGCGTCACTTGGATAGGACTATACTGATCTTTTAGAATATAATATCTCGTTCGCGCACCCCAATACTTACATTTAGGATAAAAAATCATAATGTGACAACGCATAAATATAAGCTATTAATATTATAATATAAAAAATCAGGATTTTTCTTAGGATTCAATTAAGAATTATCGTAAACCAAAACATTGTCCAACCTCGAATAAAGAAGACATTCCTCACCGCATTTTACAAATATTTAGCCAGAAAGTATGCTAGCTCATAGATCACCGTAATGCGTTAAACAAGCCCATAATAGCCACCGCCACAGATGATGAATAGCTCGCAAACCAAACAAGACGCGAAATATTAAAGTTTACTCATCGAACAATTACTACGTTTTCTTGCTTCTTACGAAACTAAGTAATTAATAAACTTCATTGGATAATACTGTCTATGAAATAATTTCTATGCAGTCCATACTCTTTCTTTCGTTCTTTCTCCTCTTCTCTGGCTTGGCTGGCAACGCATTAGTGAAGCCTAAAGGTCGTAGCTGACTTATACGACACCGCTCCCATCCAACCGAAGTATGAGAATTCAAATATAAACTTAAAATCGTGCTCTGTAGGTGTACTTTACAGTAACAACAAAAATTAGCAGCCCGCGCGCGGGAAGCAAGCTAACCGCAGCCTTGCCACTCAATAGTTGTACCTACAGAGCACGATTTAAAGTTTATATTTGAATTCTCATACTTCGGTTGGATGGGAGCGGTGTCGTATAAGTCAGCTACGACCTTAAGGTGTCACACCTTGGGAGATCTCTAATGGGGGCCATACACGATCAAGTGTACTTGTCAAGTCTGCAGTTTGACTTGACGCGCCATCCAGTGTGCATGAGATAACTATATGACCTGATAGCTTACCGTGGCCATACACAAACAAGTATACTGGATGCCGCGTCAAGTCGGCTTGCACTTAATCAAGTAGACATGATCGTGTTTGGCCTCCATAAGATGTCACAACTTGGGAGACGTCTAAGGGTGTCGACGATCACTAGATCAGGTGCCTCTTTTCATCTCCTCGTTTGGCGGCTATATAGTTACTTAAAAAAAGTAAAAACATTTATTTAAAATTAAAATTAATACTATCACGGCTACCAAGAGTTTGCAGGATAACGAGTAAGTAATATTCAATCAATTTACAACTAAGGAATTCTACATTTATACTAGTGATCTGACATGCACTTGGCCGATTAAAATAAAAAAGAATAAGATAATCTGAGTGTCAAAGACGGATGGAACAATAGAACGATGGGCAAAACAACGTCAGACCACAGTCAGACTATTATATTTAGTATAGGGCTCTCACACAAAACTGCGATGCGATGCGATGCGAATTCGCATCGCAGGAACTTGCGATGCGAATTTCTGCGATACGATTTAGTGCGGCAAACCGTTTGGTAGGGTGACCATTCCTTCAAGTGTAGTAAGCCGTACTGGACGTGTTTTTAGGAAGCGTAAGATGGATCGCAAAAAGATTATTGCACTGCTGTTATTGTTAAATAGATATAAAAGAAAAAGAAGATTCTGGGTTCATCCATTTATTACGATTATGAACTCTGATGGGAACTATTTTACTCAAAAGTACTATGCGTTGAGAACTGAAGAAGATAAATTTTTTGATTATTTTAGAATGAGCATATCTTCATTTGAAGAGCTTTTGAAAGGCGCCGCGCGTCTTTCTCTAAAGCTGTCTCAGAGCGGACTAAAATGGCGTCACCAAGGATGACGTAATATCGCAGGAATGTGCGATGCGAAGCAGATCGGAAATTCTTGCGGTGCGTTCGTGCGAATTCGCAGATATTTGCGATGCGATGCGAATTCGCGGTTTT